>JACGDI010005316.1:0-109884 GCA_014898725.1 Jacaranda copaia | reverse complement strand
GGCTATTTTTGTGTAGTGATCTCGGGCAAATAACCAACCCCGACTAGCAGGCATATCAATGGGCCCAACCTCTCCCTCTGATACTACCCTAACCTCGCCGAAGTCACTACTACTACTCAAACCATTGTTTTCACTTGAAGACGAACTAGATTAAGCAGTGCTCTCACCCTCAGTACTCTCCCTACAGACCATGTTCTCAGACCTACTGCTATCAGAATCCGAACTCACAAACATGGTTTTACAATGAAAAGGCAGAAAAACACAAGTATAATAAGGACACTTACAGTGCAAGTCTCTCAGATGAAAAGCATGGAGCAGGAAACTTTTAAATAATAGAAATTCTACCAGATATTCAGGTTGCAAAAGTGTGAATAAAGGAGCTTAACCCCCCTATTTATAGGCAATCGTGCACGAAAATTCATGTAACTGCCATCATGATAGCATGCCCCCGTACGCTTCATATCCTTTGCACTGATAGCCATATTAAATGCAAAGAAACCGCCTCAAACCCTAGTCGATATTTCAAAAACCCAGGTCGAAAGTTCAAAAATCCCGATCGAGCACAGTACTCGCTATGGTTGAATGTATACTCCCCGCCCCTTCTCATTGATATGCTCGATCAGGATCGGAAGTTGGGGGGACTCATGATATGGGATAACTTAGTAGGCCCAACAGGCCCAACATCAAACTAGACAGCCCACAAGGCCCAAAGGTAGAATTTGTTTGGTCGATCGGTATCAACCTCACTTGGGAGTATCTACAATCGACCCGTATTGATCTGAAGACCATTCTGATATTCGAGCATTTGAATCTGGTTGACATTAATCGACCTCCGACGTTCACTCAGATCTCCGTCGGGCATATTGATCTGACAGGTCGAGCCCACTCTAATAACACGTGGCAGTCGATGCAATCGTTGCCAACAACTCTGACAACTCTAACAACCCTGCCAACAACTTTGGCAGAAACGTGTCTCTGCTGGAATGGTTTACCCAAAAAAGCAAGAGATTTAGCCACTTGGCATAGTATCGGGATTTGGACATGGAATGACTCCCAACCCCCTAGCATGGAAAAAAGCTAGTGCACTTGACAAGGGTATTTGGGTAAAATCACGCCCACAGAAAACTATAAATACTCTAGGCCCAGCCACGCTCAAGGTAATGTCACTTATACTATACACTTTACATTCTCTATATTCTGTTCGATTATCCTCTCGACCAGAACTAACTTGAGCGTTGGAGCGCCTTAGTCGGGGGCACCTCGGCTAGCTTAACGTCTGTTTGGTTGTAAATCTCAGGCCCAAAACTACATACAACCCTCATTTCATCTACTCGCAACTTTCTGCAGTATCATTTTATATCCATTTAAAGTGGATATTATCCGTATACAATTAGCAGACATCCGACTGTAAATGGATACAAATATGATAAATGCCTAACTAATCCGTTTAATATCTGCTCCAAATACACATTCGTTGGATATATCCGTTTATATATTCGATTATCCCTAATTTAGTTAAATCCATTATTTGTATCCGATAGATAATATGTTAAAAAAATGTTATATATAATATATTCTATTTTTATGTATCTTCATATATACATAATATTTAAAAAATTACCATATATAATATACTAGTATACATAATAAATTATTTTATTTTTTTAAAATGAAATTGCATAATCTATATATAGATGAATATATGTATGAATTAGTAATTATAGAATTAATAAAAAAAATTAGACGATAATGATGATAATTGAATAATATTAAATCAAAAAAATTGAAAAAACAATATATAAATGATAAAATTAATCAATATAAAATTATTGTTGCTTTACTTTATAATTAATTTATATTTGTGTCATTTTATTAATATTAATTAATCATAAAGTGAATCAATAATTATAAAAAAATTAACTAAATCAATAATAATTAACATTTTAATTCTAAAATAAAATCATAAAATACTAAAATTATTAACTAGCTAAGGGGACATTAAGATTTAAGAGAGCGTTTGGGTAAACTTATAAGCTTCTTAAAACATATTATAAGATATTTGAGATCTTATAAGATATTAAAAAATATTTAGTAAATTTTTTTAAAAAGGAAAAAAGATGTTAAACGTTTATAAACTCTTTTTATAAAAGTTAGGAATTCCTAACTTATTTTTAGGATATTAACAAACGCCTTTAATTTTAAGCATATTAATTACAAATTTGTCATTATTAATATCTTATAGGCTCCAAAATTTTATTTTATATAAACACTTTAAGAACTAATTTTTAAAAAAAGATCTAGTAACTTATAAACTCTAAAAATATCATATAAAATGCAGAAACTTATAAGACGATTTAAATAAGTTTAGCCAAACACATTGTAAGATATTTTTGGATCTGCTGCATTTTATAAGATATTTTTCGAATTTATAAGATACTATATTTATTTTTTTTAAAAAAAAAAATCAATTTTCAAAGTGTTTGAATAATAAGATCTTAGAGCTTATAAGGTATTAGTAATGATAATTTTATAATCAATATGATTAAAATTAATGAAGCTTGCCAAGATTTTAAAAATAACTTAAGAACTCCTTATTTTCTTAAAAAGTATTTATAAGTTTTTAACATCTTATTTTAAGAATTTTATAAGCTATATTCTTAAAAA
Organism: Jacaranda copaia; assembly: GCA_014898725.1. NCBI lineage: Eukaryota > Viridiplantae > Streptophyta > Magnoliopsida > Lamiales > Bignoniaceae > Jacaranda > Jacaranda copaia. The sequence goes on along the minus strand of JACGDI010005316.1, from coordinate 107,220 downwards.
AATTACGAAACACTGACATCTTGTAAAATATTTTGAAGAACTTATAAACTCACGCAAACAAATTTTAAATATTTTACAATATCTAACTATATACATATAATATAAGATGAAAATATCATTTCATAATTTTATTTTGTAGAGTTGTAGTATTATTATTTAGAAAACTAATAAAATTTATCTAAATATAAAACTTAAATTTTAAATCCTAAAATCTCACAACTTTATAAATTTTAAACCCCAAAATATTAATAATAGAGAATATTTTTATTGATTAACATTTTTATATCTATATATCTAAAATTAAATGTCAATATTCAATAGCCATCGTAAAAATTAATTTTTTTAAAATTATATTAAAATATAATATATAAAAATATTAAGTATCAAAATATGAATTAGAGTCATATATAACAAATTAATGAATAATTAATTTTTAAAATTAAAAAAATTAATTACTACAATAAAATTAAAATTATCTTTGATCTTTGATCTTTGAAGTATGCTAATTTTATTGTTTGTTTGTTGTTTTTTTCTAGATTTTATTATATTATTTATTTGATTATTTTTTTAAATAAAATTTATTAGAAAAAATATACATTTTATTGTAAGTTAACAAATTCGGATATTCATAAACAAATATTCAGCTATTTATAATGGATATTCATAATAATTATAATCGAAGACGGATATATCCGAATTCAGATAATATCCGACGGATACGAATACGGATATTGTAATACGAATATGGATACGAATACAGCCTATTCAATCCGTTTTATATCTGTCAGCCCTAGTTTATTTATATTTGTGAGTTTATTACATATCTTCAATCACATACATAAATAAACATGGCAGCAAAAGTAATGTTCTAAAAATAGTAAAATGGTAATGAAATTCACTTATAGATGTTACGAAAAGCAAACTTGTAACTCCTGTATCTGTAGATGTTCAATATTAATTCTATTGTCATTTATTTCAAAAACCTATCTCATACTTTTGAAAAGACGGCATTTTAAACGTTAGTTACTATAATATTTGATATTTTGAATATATTTATATAAACTGTAGGATAAATAAAAAGAAAAAATGAAAATAAAATAAAATAATAAAAAGCAAATCAAAAAATAAATAATTAGAAAAAATAGAAGGAAGAAAAAAATTATATTTTTATTATTTTTAAAGTTAGATTAAGTTTATCAATTCATAAAATAACATATCAAAGTTAATTATTGATACACGTCTATATATAGTATAGATTATTACCTTCAATTTTTATTTAGTGAGATAATTTAAATTATTATTTTCGTAAAAAGAAAATCACTAAGGAATTTTGTACAGAGTATTAAACTACGTTTAATCCCCGGCCATGTGCAGGATTACAATCCCAATTTTGTCTAAGATATATATATATATATATATAATTAATGCAGACAAGTTGCAGAGAATAAAAAAATAATAATAATATTCTTCAGCTGCCAGAAGTTGTGCGAATATTTTTAGAAGGAAATTGACAGTTAATGTTCAAACTCCATTGTCCAAAGAATATATGTTGGTTTATACATCATACATACATACACACTAGATCACAATTTTTCCAGCTCATCCCACCCCAGCCGTCCTCAAGGTTCATGCGCCTAATCCTATGTATCCTCCTTCCTTTGTCCTTCAATATCTTTTTCAAAATTAGCTAAAACATCAAGTATCGCTACTCCACGGTCACACAGCAGAAAGAAAAAGACACAAGTACCCTCATGGCTTCCAAGGAGCTGGCGATGGAGGTGGTGTTGGAAACATGGGTGGCACAGCCGAGAAAATTGTGTTCTTGTCAATCCCCACATTCGCATCACCAGATAGAGCAACAAGAGCTGCGACTAGTCCAGCATTGCCAGCAAGTGTTGGCTCTGTATAGTTGTAGTTTGTACGCACATCATGGAAACCGTCATGCCTGTCCGGGCCAGCAACCATAGCTCCAACAATGTTATTAGGATTTGGCTTCTTGGAGTCCCTCCATTTCCATCCTCCCTTGCAATTATACTTGACCTTGTTCTTAGGAATAGATGCACCTCTGTGGTGGACATGCTTGGGATACTGATTACCAAAGCCAACAACGTAACTCATCTTCCTAGGATTTTTTCCGAGGATGTATTTGATCTGAAATGGGAATGGAGATATTTGTTATCGTATATAATCACCAATAATTTAAATAGCATTTTTCAAACCGTATAGCGCGTCTGGTACCTGGGTCTCGGCAAATTCACGAAGGACATCAGCTGAGTAGAAATGGGGTCCACAGTACCACCCAGGTGTATCAGCAGCTTTCATGTAGTCACTAAACACTGTAGCCAGGAAGGCTGCATTGACTACATACTGAAGAGGCTGAGGTGCTCCATGATTTAACTGGATCATGCCGCCTGTTCAAGTTGTCCCAGAATGATTACTTAAAAATGTAACAGGACTAAACCAGTAATTATCCTCCACATCTGCAAGAAAGCAAAATTGATTACCTTTTGTTCTGTTAAAGGATGTATAATATGGTAGGAAGGAGCACATGAATATGCTTGTCTGGTTGTGAAATGTTCTCAAAATTTCTTCATAAGGATAGCCAGGGCTCAGGAATAATCTCAATCGACTCAGAAGCACCTAAATAGAGAAGCAAAAGATTGTGTCAGTAACAATTAATAAAAGCACTTTAGCACAAGTTGAAACTAGACAATTGAACTTCTTTTGGCGCAGATAAACAATAGTCCAACACATCCTACGTAATAAAGAACAGTAACCTAAACAAGCATAAAATGGAACTTGTAGCTAACATTCCTAGTCATACATAACAGTAACAGAAGAGCAAACAGAAACATTTTATTGGGCTTACTTGAGCTCCAGCAAGCTTATTGTCCCAACTTAGGACACCGTAAAATGGTCCTCCCCAGAAAGCACCAGCATGCTTGGCAATACCAGGAGTTGTGGCAAGCTGAAGATAGGAAGAATTACCCGTAGCATAATACAACCAAGTTGCACCCCAAACAAACTCATCCCAGTAACTTGTGGAATTATAGAAAATTGCTGCCTCGGTACCAACACTGTATCTACCTCGCTGATCCCTAGAGAATTTAAAGAGAGTCTTGGCACCATGGACAAGCTTTTGTGAGTAACCCTTGTTGTCCTTGAAAACAATAGATGCAGAAGCCAAAGCAGCAGCCATCTCTGCAGCAAGATCTGAGCAACTATGACATTCAGTAACAGGTCTATCATAATCAATGTCCTCTGGCCGCATCCAACAATAGTGATCATTGGGTTCAGGCCCTCCTGAGGTATCCCCTTTGCCAACCTGCCAATTAGAAACTACAGACGCTTAGAACTTGTGCATGGCCACAGAATTTGGGTTTTAAACTTAGGCCCATGAAAAATGAACTTTAAGCAGCAAGAATAAGCACACTCATCAAGTAATCCTTTCAACAACATGGTTGTCTTGTGAAAGCACGTGATCAAATATCTAGTCAAAAGACAAATTTTAAACACATAGCGACAGAGATACAGTACATTAAAACACTACAAGTAAATTACAATAACAAGGATACAAAACATGCGATGATCTGGTAAATTTCTAATAATATGAGTATGATTTATATCAAAACTGGAGTTTCCTTAGACCGTTATGTGCCAACAATGCAGCGGTGATACCTGTGCAACAATTCGATCAATTGAATCAGCAGTGTGATTAAATGTCTTGAGGAAGTAATCAGTCCCCCACTTGATAATGTCCTTGACATGGTTAAGCTCTCCAGCTGCTTCATACCTTGCACTATATTCTATCACACTCCAACTCAACATAGTCATGGCAAAAGATTGAGGGAAGTTGAACTTGATTGCATCTCCGGCATCATAATAGCCACCAGTCAGATCTTTAAACAAAGTTGAAGAATCAGACTTCCCGTCATTTAAACACGAGTTTCCCCTCCATGATACATTATTGTGCTTTGGTAGTTTTCCAGCTGTAAGTTGAAGCATCGGGTATTAGATTACATGCAGTAATTGACAGACAAAAAGACAAAAAATTAATGAATTAACCAACAAATGCAGCCACTTAAACTAAAAATCATGTTTTTCATTCCAATTTCCAATTTTGCAACGCAAAAGCCAAAGTGCAATCCAAATAATGCCTTCCTTCTGATCGAAGGTAAAAGTAGTTGTCCATGTCCATATCTGTTAAGGCAACATATAATAACAATAACATAATAAACTTCAGAAACTGACATATGTCATCATAATCTGTGACTCTTTCTACTTTCTTCCGCATTTCAAATCCAGTAATCACCTGATTCACCTCCACAAATGCATAAGAAAATTGTGAAAAAATAAAGATCCCAGTCATGATCTACATCCCAAGATTATCACAACAGTCATGAAAAAATTAGAAAAGAGTTCTTAAAATTTTCACCAGTCGTACTCCTGGCCACCAGATACCAAAATTCACCAGATCTAGTATAACCAACAACTAAAATCAATCAAAAACTAACAAGTCGCATCTTAGGACTGTAAATATGTTAACTTACAGCGCTGAGCATTAAAGAACATGAGGGCCTTGTTCAACGCTAACGTGTAATTATCCGGTGGCGGCGGGCGGTGGTGGTGGCGCGGCACCGTCTTAACGATCAAGGTAATAAACCCAGCCAAAAATCCGGCAGCCAAAATAGTCCCCACAGTCCACACAAAGATTTTCCTGCTGACAATAATGCAGCCCAGATCCACATACTTTTTCTTCTTCTGCTCCCCCGGTCCGAGCAGCCAGCTCTGCTGGGTCTCGTCCAGCGGCCGCGACAGCGCCGCCCTGTCGTAGTCCTGCAAGTTCCTGCTCCTGTCGTCGTCCGTGGCCGAGTCAGCCGCTATCTCCAGCGGCCCTCCCCATGGATCCCTGCCATACATACTTATTTTCCTCTCTTAACCAAAACAGAAACTTCCAAGAAGCGTGCACCTAACGGAGCTGGTTTTTTATCCAAGATTTTCTTGAAAATCAATTGTTGATCAATTGATCAAGTATCTTCGAAATGCAAGCTCGATTTTAGTGAAAGAAAATGAGTAAAGTTGAGATATGAGGAGATGGGTTCGGAGCCCTTCAGCTTTTTGGGTGTGAAAATGGGACTGTGGTGGACTGACTTTGTGTGTGTGGGTGGGGGGAGCGAGTGGTGGTAATAATGGATGGGATTTGGGCTGTGATGTTGCTGTATTTTTGTAAGTGTATGTATTACATTTTTATTTTTATTTTTATTTTATCGGTACTGATTTGTCTATTTGGCTTGCGGAATAATTATAGAAATTTGGTTGATGAAAGTGACCAGGCCACTAACGGACAAGGACAGTCTGTCTAATTCTTACATTTCTTATTATTTGGTAATTACAATTACTTGTGGTGTCGGTACCTTAAATTTTTACATCATCTACTTCGGCATCCTTTAATCTTTATGTGATCAAAGGGCAGGCATGTGAACTTTTTATGTTTTCACTAAGGTAATCAAGAATTTAATTATTGCATCTTTTTTAAGTTGAGTGCCGCCGCGTTTTGGATACATCTGTACTATATAAATAATAAAAAGATCAAAGGAGTATTATTGGAAATACATCTTGTAAACTATAAGTGCCTTCTGTATCTCTTAATTACTCCTACTCTGTTTTTAATCTGAATTTTTTATTTTATTTCATATTTCATCTTAAATTATATTTTATAAGCATATATCATGTGTGTTAAAAATTTCGTTACAAAGATAATTAATTCAAATCTAAATATATTTGACATAAATTTATTAAATTAAAATAAAGAATTTAAAGTGCCCTCATTCAACTATTTTTAAAGCTTGAGTAACAAGCCTTTTTCCTGTTTTTTTCTGTCAACTTTGTTGAAAGCATTTTTCATTTTTCATTTTTCATTTTTCAACAGAAGAGTTTATAGTGTGACTGTAATCAATAGGGGCGCCAAAGGGTAAGGTCCCTTTTCTTAGGTAAGGTCTCATAATTAAGAGGTTGTAAACTCAAAATCCACTAATGTGAATGCGTTAGTTTACTTGCATAAAAGTTTTTTTAGTATATTTGATATCTAATTTAAAAATAACGTAATTATTTTGAATTTGAAATATTGATATAATAATTGTATCCTATTGTTCATAAAAAGCAAAGATTGTTGTTTTCATTTTAATGATATATTTGATCTTTGAATTTTAATACAGGACAAATAAAAACATATAGCAAACATCTAAACTGTGGAGCATAAAATTATATTATTTAAAAAGAAAAAACTGTCTTTCTAAATTTTATAATTGAAACAAAGCTCGGAAATAGATTGCTTTAACTGGGCTTTGCTTAAGTCGCACTGCAATATTTTATATTTCCACCTAACGGGGCTATTCACCAAATTAATGATTGAATATCATGAAGACTAAAATAAATCCTTGAATAGTTTAATTAGGGTATTTTTAATGTGTGGTGCTGATGAGAGAGGACTGATGACCCCAGATTTACTCATAAGAACCTTCTGTAGTCCACCGACAGAAAAGAAAGATGTCTTGCCCACCCCATGACCCCAAGTCAGATTTTCCATTAAACAACTCCAAACTGGGCTCCACGTATCCAACCAAAATAAAAAAAGAATAGAAAACTAAAACAACACGTTTGTAAGAGAAAAAAAAAAAAAAAAACAGTTGAAATTAGCTGTTATTTCAAGAGTTTCATTAAGGAAAAAGAAAAGGGTTATTAACTACTATGTGTTTGCAAGGCTTTGTTTGCTCGTATTTTGGATAAATTATTAAAAGTATCTTAAGAAAAGGTATTTTGGAAAATGAATTAGAGAAATGTGATGATTATTTATTTTTGTTTTGGGAAGCATGTAAAAAATATTTTTAGAAAAAATTATTTGTTTGAAAGTGTTTTGGATGAGAATAAATTTTATTGTAAATGTTGTATTTATTACTTTTTTTGTTGAGTTAATGTGGTGAAATGGATACTTTAATATTAATCATAATATAAATACGTATATATAGATGGAACAACTGGTAGATAGGGAAACAGGTTAGGCCATGCAATGCTTTAGCTTATATAGGCCAAACCTGTTATGTAAATAATAAGTTTGAGCTTGACCTATTATTTATGATAGGCTTCTTCTTAAACTCGGGCATAATCTTTTTAATAAATTCAAAAGTTTTAATTTGATCTGAAGGCATATATAAAAATCTATTTTTCGTTAAGATTCCAATTAGGCTCAAACATTAAATAAGTCTAGATTTTTAATGGGTTCAAATTTTTAATATTTAATATATCTAATTATTTGATAGGCCTAAAAGTTATGTAAATTATAAAACTGCACATAGAGTATAGACAATAGCCAAAAAAATTAAAAACCAGACACATAGTTATGAGGGTTAAAAGTAAAGTATAAAATAGTTGTACATAAATAGAAGTATATTGATATAGAGCATAAAAGTAAACTAACCTACTTTCATCAAATGTTGATTAAATAATAAAAGCTATTTTATATTAAACTATTAGTATATAATATAAATGTAATTATTTTATATTATATGAATGATAAATGAGCCAACTTGTTAGGATGGTATACATTTAAAAGAGTTTAAACCTAGTCTATTTAATTAAATTTTTTTTTTCCAAATTTTAGTCTGGTCTTTTTATTAAATATGTTAGACTTATGCCACACATACGGTAGGCCATTTGACAAGCAGCCTAACGTATTTTCATCCCTAACAATTGGGGTGTGCGTGTGTATTTGTAGCAATGAATGTAGGATTGGAAGAATAGTAAAGGATATTTTGGGATACTTTTGTGTGTTTTAGGAACTAGGGTTTGGAAATATAATATTTTGTTTAGGCCCATCCATGGAAATCCTACTCATGGTCATACCCTAAAATATCTAAATTATAAAACCATATATTTTATCTTACCTTAAAATATCCATACAATGAGACCATACACCCAACCCTACCCTATTTAATTCAATACCCGTTGAGTCTAGTTTCTTGAGTATAATTTTTTAGTGTTTTGATTATTTTTTTGTATTAACAAATTCTTTTGGTATACAGTAAAAAAAGGGTATTATTGAAATTTAATTAGTGCATATACTTAATTTAATTTAATTAATTTTATACATTTAATTTTATTGTACTAAGTGAATAAAATCAAAAAGATACTATTTTTCTTTCTAAAATCTAAATTAGTGAGCACAATATCATTTGTTAGTCTACTTTCTTATACTGTTGGTCAAGTCATATACTAACTAAGCATTTTTTTTTTTAAATTTATCTCTTTTTGAAAAGTATTTATAATTCAAATTTAACCCAATTCCTTCTTTATGTAGATAAAAAGAATTATAAGTATTGGATAGCTCTTCTCTCCCTCATTTTTTTTTAACATTTTCTCTCTAATTATATATTTTTTCTCTTTAATTTTACATTTCTTATTTGTTTCAAATAATTTTTCAATATAAAAAATTTAAAATATCACATCAAACTTTAAACTATATGTCATACTTTCTAATAAATAAATTAATCTTTCGTCATTATTTTTTTAGATGGTATGGACAATGGTGTACTCATATTTTATGAGCATGTATTATTGATTTTAAAATGCAACAATTGACTAAAGGAAATTGAGACAAAACAATGCGCATGGTGTGAATAGAATAAAATGTTTAAATTTAAACAAAGACATGTAAATTATTGAAAAAATATATTATTGTATAAAAAATAATAAATATTTTTTATAATATATATATATATATTGAAAATTTATTATTAGTCTATTTCTAATTTTGGTATATGTAATTTTTAGGTTAATAATTAAATTTTGAGATTAGGATTGTGGGTAGTTGTTGGATATGGGTCTATTGGTAATTCATAGGTGTAGATCTTACTTATATTCATTGCATTTTTTTTTTAGTAAGTATGGGCTTGAGTTTAAGTGTTGCATATTTATTTGGGGCTTGAATAGGAAAAAATCCATCCATTAACAGACTCAATTTTATTTATTTACATTTTAAAAGTTGAAAAATATCATGAGAGAATACTAACAAACAAAACTCAAATATTTAGGTGGCTTACAAAGGAGGAGGAGGAGGGAAAGAATGAAAGAAAATGTGTATGAGGTGGCTACGGTGTTGGGCACCGAGTCACGTAAGTCGTCGGTGACCACGGCCGCCAACAACGAGCTGAGAATGGGTGCGGAAGTATTGATTTAATGTGCCAGATTGACGGTTCAAAATTTATACGAGGTTTGAGTTCAACTCTCAATATATAGATATTTATTTTGCTTAATAATACACATTATCTATTATAATAATCAATGCATTGTTGATAATTATGTTGAATAAATTATTAGTTAACACCATAATGTAATGATATAATTATTATTTATGGTTTGAAAACACTTGAGTGTAAAATGATTGTTTAAGTTACGTGAGATTTTGATTTTTGACAAAAACTTTCCCTTTAGCATTTTTGAGTAAAAGATTTTATTAAAACACCCTAACTTAAATGTATAGGAAAACACACCATCATTAATAACAGAGTTATTTCTTAAAATAAAAATAAAAGAAAGAGAAAAACTAAAATTCAAACTTCAAATTTCTATTCAATTATAGACAAAAGATTGATTTATATATGATTACTTAATATTTAAGAAAATGATAGACCAATATTCGATTTTAACACCACTTTAAACAATATGAACAGTATTGATTAATTCTTATGTATGACAATTACTTCTGAAAATTAAAAAGATTAAATAAATATTTTCAGAAAACAAAATGTGGGAGCAAATAAAATTGTACCAGTTTGAATAGGTAAAGAGAACATATTAATTTTAACCTGATAAACGACACATAATAAATAAAAGACTTACCAGTTGAAATTCATAAAGTTTTAAACAAGATCAAATTAAAGTTTCAACCTATGTTCTTAAAACCGATATGGATTAACTTTTAAAACAAATGTAAAGCTAGAATTTAAATTACAAAGGTTTCAACAATATATAGAGCCTACTAGAAATATGATATTTATAATCCATCGGTGGGATGGATTTCATTTGGTTTTCTTTAGGATGATAAATGACTTATAATTTATCTGAAAATCCTAATGCATTTGAAAATAACCCCTTTTGTAAAGGGAATATATATAATATATTGGTTGGAATTTGATTCGATTATTTGAAGATTAAATTTGATTAGAAATAAAAAAAATTTATTAAATTTTTTAATTTTAGGTGAAGTAGTCAAGTAGTCAAATAGTTTTCTATTATAAATAGAGGTATTTATTTAATTATTTGGAAGAATACTCGTGAAACTCATAATATTCATGGAGTAGTTATTGTGAGCACAAGTGGAGCAATACAAAAGGGTGGAGTAAGTATTTTTTTTGATAGTTTTGAAAGTGGTAGTACAAGGGATTTTTTTGTCTTGAGTTTGAGTATGTCAAATTCAAAAATTGGCTTGCATTAATGAAATTCTCTCATAGTGGAAGGAAAATAACTCTTGTGGAGATAGGCGAAATTTGCTGAATCACGTAAATCTGTGTTTGTTTTATTTTTTTATCTGTTGGATATTATTTTTGTCATCAACTTTGTGAATGTAATTTGTAAATTCTTAATAAATCAAATCTCGTGTCTAAATTACTTTCGTTGTACTCCAACAAATTGGTATCAAAGCTTTTGGTTGGGGTTGCAAATGGAGATTTAATTTTTCGAAGATGGGCAATGTCATTAGCAAATTACTTCATAGTTCAAAAACTTGATAGCAAATGGAATTTCATTCTTTGATAAGGAAAGATGGAGGATCTCCTAATTCAACAAGGCTTAGTAGTGGCATTGTAGGGAAGGTTGGAGAAGCCAATTGATATGAAGGTTTTCCAACCGGAAGATTTGACTTTGTATTGTAGACAACATTATCATTAATGTTGTGGAGATGAATATGCTATGTTCTTTTGTATTTTCTCAAAAAAAATTTCAGCCCCCCAAAAAAATTCAGAATAAATGCACATTCTCCAAATTTTCTTCCAAAACATTTAAATTTTATCCTAAAAAACCCCCTCACAATTCACCCAAAAAATTCTATACCCAACAAACCACACATACCCTCTTATTTTCTCACCCTACCTATTATATCACTAATTCATTTATCACTCTCTCACTTCACTCATCCACACACACACACACACACACACACACACACACATTCACATATATGAAAATAATAAAATTGTACTAGTTAAAAATTTTTAGAACTTATGTTTACAAATTTAATTAAATTAATTATAAAAAATAAATTTAATTTAATTAAATATTATTTATGTTATTACTAAATAATTCATTTATTGAATAACATATTAAATTAATTAAATTTACTTATTAATTAAATAATATATTAGTTATATTTAATATTTAATGTATTAATAAAAATTACAGTTATTCATTTAATAAATAATTTAAGATGCTTTAATTTGATATAATAAATAAATTAATCCTCTTCAAAAATATTTTTCATTAAATATTAATCTTTACATTTATTTGAAATTATAATAAAAAAATTTGATTATAAGATGATATTTATTTAATAATCTATTAAGTTTAATAAATTAATATTGATATGCTTAAAGTAATTGTTGAGAGAATTAATTAAATTTATGTGAAATTATTTGATTATTACTAAGTACATATTTAATAAATATTAATTAAATAATAAGTTAAAGTAATTAAATAATTTATTAAATTAATTAAATTAATTTATTTAAATAAATTATGATTTATATATTAATTATTTTCATAGTTCAGGTATAATTAAATTTTATGTTTATTTATTTAATAAATAATTTAAGCTGACGTAATTTCATATATAATATTATTTATATTTTTTAATTTGATGAATCGTTATTAAGCCTTATATATAAATCATTAAAAAATTAATTTATAATTAATAAACAATAATTAATTTTATAATTAATATATATTTTAATTAATAAACAAAAATTAATTTATAATTAATGTACAATAATTAAATTTTTTTATAAGTTGATATTAACAATTATGATACAAGCTGATTTGTTTTTGTAATTAAGATATAATTATAATTTCATGAATAATTAATATTTATTAATATATTTCATTCCAAATAATACATCATTTACTAATGTTAAACTTATAAAAATATAAATTTCAAAATAAGTAACTAATTAAATTAATTAAATTCATATTTCAATTATTAAATATATATGTACACACACATCATCATCCAAACATAAATATATATATATATATAATATAAAAATAATCACTTTCACCCTACAAACCCAATAAAAAAGCAACTGATTTGACATCTACAATAAAGTTTGTCTCATTTCAAAACGTAAAGAAATAAACAATTCATTTTTAAATTATTTTTCTTATTTTCTCAAAACAAAAAGAAACACTTAACATATTCTCTAAATTTTTTTCTAAAAATTCATTTCTCCAAAATTTTTTCTACAAAATGCCTAAAGCGTAATAGAACATAGTGTTAGATTTTGGATTTTAGATGCGTAATGCATATTTGCTCCATGGAGGATTATTTTTTATTCACTTTAATCATGGAAGATAGGTAATTTGTCTTTGTGTGATGATTCTAGTTGGAGAGTCATGGGTATTTGAGTAGTAAAAATCAAAATAGCGGTTGGAGTAGTTCATACTTTAGGTGATGCGACCTATGTCCTAAAAATACAAAAGAATCTAATTTCCTTGAGTTACTTGGATTCCAGGAGCTATGAATATTCACTAGAGGTGGAGTCCTGAAAGTCACACATTAGGTTGTACATGTGCATTGGTCAGGATAAGTTAGTTAGTGCCAAGACCTTACTATTACTAACACGTGTAGTGATATCTTTGAAGGCCAATGGAGTCATGAATAACTGGTGAGATGAGAAACCTCGTCAAGGTAGAGATTGTTGGGATTTGATTCGGTAATTTGAAGACCAAATTTGACTAGAATTATGACTCTTTTTGTATTAGGTTTCCTAATTCTAAGCGAAATAGTCAAGTAGTTTTCTATTATAAACATAAGTGTTTATTTGATTACTTAGGGGAATATTTGTGGAACTCATAATACTCATGGGATAGCTATTGTGAGTCCGGGCAGGGTAATACAAAAGGGTGAAGTGAGTATTTTCTTTGGTAATTATGAAGGTGGTTGTACAATGGGTTTTTTGTCTTGAGTTTGGGTATGTCAAATTCAATTGTTGACTTATGCCGGTGAAATTTTCTCATAGTAGAAGAAAGAAAACTATTGTGGAGATAAGTAGGATTTGCCGAACCACGTAAATCTATATTTTTTTTATTTTTCTATCTGTTGAGTATTACTTTTGTCATCAACTTTGTGAGTGCAATTTGTGAATCCTTAATAAATTAGATCTCGTGCCTAAATTGCTTCCATTGTACTCCAACATTATTACACCAATGAAGATGGCATTTGCAACCATGGTAATATCTGAAAATTGTGATCATCTAGAATTATGAAAAATTAGGATTATTTTAACGTATAAAAATTGATCTATACCAATTTTGATTGGTTCGAATGTATATTTGCTTCAATTTAAATATAGTTGTGATGTGTATGAGATTAGGCATGTAATCTTATGGATCCACCTACTCCGCATGATCTAGAATTTTCTTTTCTGAGGTAAAACGGTAGCATTTTATTAAGTGATATCGAAGGACAGAGCCTTGTATATTACATCAGAAGAGGAAAAAATATTATGATGAAGGGAAAGTACTTGCCTAGCTATGAAATGTGTACATCTATTAACATTCCTTCTAACATGTGAAAATGAAACAGCTCTTGTGTGCCTCAAGGAACATTTCACATTGGAAATAATCGTCCCAATGGCAGAAGGGTTGGGTGAGCAGTCGCGAAGTGCATTAACCACTATGATCCAGTCTCTGTCAACGATAATATCTGGCCACAGATGCTAAACGCACAAATCGTAGGCCACCTTAGCTGCATAAGCTTCTGTACATTCAGGCTCCAAAACAACCTTAAAAATTTTGGAATTCCACTCCATACATGCCCCATCATGATATCACACAACAACTCCCACACTGAAACACCGAGCCTCCTTTAACAAAGCCACATCGAAAATTGATTTCAATTTGTCCTTGTTAGGAGTCAACCACCGTTAACCATGGCAATGGTAAGTTTCTTAGATGATTCAAAGATGACAACTGACCGGAAACAATTTTGGAGCGATCTAGCAAATTCCACAACTTCAAGTGGAGACTATTCTCCTTCTCTAGCCTTACATTGATGACGGCGGTACTACAAACTCCAACAGCAGACAAGAAAAAAATCAAACAACTCAGCATCAAGATTATTAGACACCATCCAAAACCAAGAGAAGACAAAACCAGGAGCAGATTGCAAGCATGAAAAAGGAAAACAAATATCACACAAAGGAACTGAAATTGTTTTCCTATGAGCAAGGGCAGCATTTGTTGGGACAAAGTTCCGCATAACTCTCCACGCAAAGTGAATGACCTTAGGAGGAATTTTACACTTCCATAAGAAACTAAAATCAGCTTCCCCAACACCACTATGTGATCCATGAATTGATTTGGCCCTAAGCCGCTGGAGAGTAAGGGAAAGGTAGTATGCTGAATGCACCGAGAAAACTCCAGATTTTGAATAGTGCCAGACCAGTACATCCTCATTATTTCCCTCTCTTAGAGGGATAGACATGATAGCTTTTTTATTAGCTTTTACGAAGAGTTCATCCAACATATTATGATCCCACATACATGTATTAGTGTTGATTAAGCATGAGACTGTGGCATTACTGGAAATAATTCAAGGTGAGGAAAAAATTTGGAAACCAGGCTGCCTAGGTATCCATTGATCTTTAGAAATATACACTGTACGCCCATTGCCAATTCTTTAGCGAACACCTTCCTTAAGCAGCAAAATAGCTTCCTATATCCCCCTCCACGAAAATGATAGGTTGGAGCTCAAATAAGACTGAAGCACATCATCATTCGGAAAATACCTAACAAGGACTGGGGTCTTTTTAAGTAGTCACCATCCTTGTTTTGCTAGCAAGGCCATATTAAATGTTCTTAGGTCTTGAAAACCCATGCCTCCCTCTCTTTTATTACGGCCAAGGTCTTCCAATTTCATCCAGTGAATTTTTCGAAAGCCTTTGTTATCCCACCAGAAAGAAGCAAGCATGGATTTTATATCGCGAATAAGCCCATCTAGTAATTGTAGCAGCTTATAACGTATGTAGAGATTGTTTGGGTTACTGCTTTAATCAATATTTCTTTCTTGGCTTGAGACAAAGTTTTCTTAAACCATCTACTTGTTATGCTCCAAACTCTATCTATAATACAAGCAAAGATGTCTTTTTTTGACTTCCCAGTGATAGATGGAAGCCTAAGATACTTGTCATGCTTAGATACCACTTGCATCCCGAGAATCATCTGGACCCTATTTTGAATATATGGGTGAATATTTTTGCTGAAAACAACTGCTGACTTCTCAAAATTAATTTGCTGGCCTGAGGCTAGTTCATACATATGGAGTATATTCCAAATGCACCTTGCAGCAGCCTCGGTTCCATGGCAAAACAGTAAGGTGACGTCCACAACCGGGAGGTGGGAAACTTTTGGGGTATTTTTGCAAACAGCAACACCTTCAATATCACTTTCAATCTTCTTTTTTTGAATTAATGATGACAAAGCTTTGGCACAGAAGAGGAAGAGGTAAGGGAAAAGGGGATCTCCCTGCTGTAAACCACATTGAGGAGTAAGGAAGCCAAATTTGTTTCCATTCAGCATTATTGAGTAAAATACTATCGTGACACATAACATAATGAGATCAACAAATCTACTAGCAAAACCCAATTTTGTTAAGACACCATGTAGAAACTGCCATTCCACTTTGTCATACACCTTGCTCATATCTAGCTTAGTCACCATTTGCCCTATTCTCCTTCCTCCTTTCTTCTTCAAGTAGTGATTAACTTCAAAAGCTACAAGGACATTATCAGTGATTAACCTAGATGGAACAAATGCTGATTGAGTATCCACCACGATCGAGTCCATCATTGGCTTTAAACGGTTAATAATGGTTTGAAGTGATTTTGTAGATTACATTGCACTAACTAATCGGCTGAAAGTGGCTAATGAGTTCAGGTTGAGAAATCCTCGGGATCAAAATAATATAAGTTTAGTTGTATTTAGGAGCAAATTGACCCTTATTTAAAAACTTGAGAACAAAGGAGATCCTATGTTAGTCAACAATATTCCAATAACTCTGACAGAAGATAGCTGGCATGCCATTTGGTTCAAGAGACTTAAGGGGGCTCATTTGAGATAGAGCAGTAATCACTTTCTCCGCCGTAAACTGAGTCAGAAGCTTTGAACTCATCTGGCCATCTACTTTTGCTTCTAAACAATTGAGGGCATTACTGATTTCAGCCTTGGAGGGTTCTCTAGACCGAAAGTTGTTCCAAAAGCAGTTAAGAACCAAATTATTCATATCACTGCCTGTTTCCCACCATTCCCCTATTTCATTTTTCAAACCAAAAATCAAATTGTTCTGGAATCTATTGGCTTCCGTTGAATGAAAGAACTTAGAATTCTTGTCCCCTTTTCTTATCCAATAAGTCTTAGTTTTGTGGCGCCAAAAAATCTCTTCCTTACCTAGGAGGTCTTCAAGTTCTTTCCTCAAATATGAAATCAAGCACTATATACGATCCATTAACACTCCCGTCGAGAGCTCTTCAATCTAAATTTGAAGCTTCTGAGATCTACGACAAATGCAGCCATTTTTATCATTGTTCCATCTAATAAGCCAATCCAACAGTTTTTAATTGCTTCCCCAATGCCTTCAAGTTCTAAACCAGACCGAGAATAAGACCATGTTTCCTTAATAATTTTTCCACAATCTGAGCTTTTAATCCACATCACTTTGAACTTTAACGGCTGCTTACGATCGAATTCAATTAGAATAGGCACATGATCAGAATTGATACCTGCAAGATGACGAATACGATGAAAGCTAAACCTTTGGATCCACTCAGACGAAGTGCAGGGTTTGTCTAGGCACTCTTGAACTGCAAATGGATATTTTTGCTTATTGCACCAGGTAAAAGGAAAGCCAACAAATACTAATCCATAAAGGTCCACTTCTGACAGCACTTCCCTAAAAATCCAAGCTCTATTATGAGAGATTCCATCCCTTTCGTATTTTTCCAATAGAGATAAAACTTTATTGAAATCCTCAATACAAACCCGAGTTACGTAACTGAGATTGTGATTTTAGCCATCTTAGTAAGTTCCATAAGTTCGAATGACTAGAAACCTCTGGTTCACCATAAAAACCTGTGAATCGTAAACCATCATGATCCTCATTAGTAAACACAGAAACATCAATTTGAGAGTGAGAGAGACTATTAATTTGACTAGTAACATCCTTGCACCACATTAACGCCAATCCTCCAAACCAGCCTTGTGCTTCCACAAAAATCCCAAAAGGATCAAATCTATCACGAATCTTCTCCATTTTTATAGAGTTTAACTTGGTCTCGAAGAGGAGAAGATCAAGGGGGGATGGTGAAGGTGAGTTAAATCACCCAATTCTCTAACTGTTCAAGGGTTCCCTAGTCTTTGGCAGTTCCAGCTTAGGCCAATCATTGCAATCGGCGGGACTGCGAGGCAGTCGCTGCGGTTGAAATGGCATCCTCAATATCACTAAGTGGGATTTCATAGCAAGATTTTTTCCTTGGACGATTCTGCCCATCATAGTCTCCACTTCTTGCCCTCGAATTCCCTTTTCTTCTCTGAACAGAAACTTGCCTTCGAGATGTTGTTTCCCTTGCCAAAGTTCCTCTTTTTAGATTCCAGTTGATGATTTGGGATTCATCGCTAATATCTAGAGGAACATCAATCAGTTGGAGAGTAAAGACGTCAGTGCTCTTGTTTGCCGAATTGATATTCCCGTCTGAGCCGTGGGGCTTATTGGGCTTTTTTTCAATAGTGGTGTTCATGTTGGGCTAATGCTCATTGGAAATATCTTTTAAAGGCCCACAACCATAACCTCTTTGAAGCCGACTGTAAGGGTGGATAAGGGCATTGGCCCCACTATTCGGTATTGTGCTGTGGTCTTGAGTCTCTCCTTTTCCCATGACAACAGACTTTGGTTAAGTGTCCAAAGGTCTAGCTCCACTTCTATCGCCCAATATTGATGGTTCATGATTTGCAGAATCGAGTGGATTATTTCCTTCACTATTGGGTGGAATTATCTCCTTTTCTTTATTATTGGGATTTGTTAGGAAGTTACCAAAAATAGCTTCACCTTTGACTCGTAGAGATTCACTGATGGTGCAGCTATTTTCGACACATTTTTCAATTAATTGGGCTGAGTCTTTGAAAAAATTTCCAGTGGGAGTAAACGAAGAAACCAACCCATCATGATTATTTTGCTAATTGGCTCGGAGCCAAGCACCACACTAATGTTGTTTGTCTTTATTGAAATTTTCTTCATACTACCTCTCACAGTCCCTCAAAACATGCCCCAATAATCCACAAATGTAACAAAAATTGGGTAGTCGTTCATACTGAAAGTTGAGTATAGTCTAATTTCCTTTACCATCCGATATGCGCAACTTTCGGTACAATGATTTCATAACATTAATGCTAACCTTGATTCTAATAAAGTTCCAGCCATTGCTCTTGGTATAATCATGTCATGACCCAGCTTGAAGAATCGGGAGTTAATCCTCACCGTCCACTTAAGATTAGAATTCCCTTGCACAACTGTAGGATCAATTTGTTGAACGGTTGGGATTTGGTTGACTCCCACAGCTCGACAACACCCGCTAGCCGAAACGGTGCCATCTCCACTAATTCTCACCCGCTCATCACCATTAGATCAAGTCAGAATCAAGGGGAAGGAATTAACACATCCAAACCGTCCATCCCAAGCATTGAATCAACGGCTCCAGATTGCAACGGCCTAGGGAGCTCTTCCACTTAGAATTTGTCACTTAGCCTAGGCCAATGACAGATTAGAATATGCAACTAGTGGGGCTGAGCTGTGCCTCATTTTCTTTTCTTTTTCCGTTTGGTGGCTATATATGTACGATGGATTTGGTTTTGCAAGATACGAAAAATTTCTAGTTTTTCTATTCTTCTTCTCACTTTTGCTAATTCTCTAATTCTTGCTTTCCTTCTTCCCATCTCAAACTCTTTCGATTGTCTTAGCCCTTACAACTGGTATCAGAGCCGTTCAATCCCCGGATGGCCTAAATACTCACCATGACTGACGGCACCAGGATGAAGGATTTACATGAAGGATAGAAACGGCAGGAGATTCTTTTGGTGGAGGAGAGAGCTCTAAGAGAGGTAGGGGAGAAACACACTCAAGAACAATTTGAAGATATTAAGAGTACACAAAATAATTTACAGCAGTCTCTCCTTTCCTTGGAGCATACACAAAAGCTCATACAGCAACAGTTACAAATGAAAGCAGAGCAAATGCAACACTGCAACAGGAATAAATCTATCCTTGGTGAAAGACTTTCTGCTACAAATGACAAAGGAACATCCTCACAAAGTGCCACGAAGGTGTCTTTAGCCTTTGAAAACACTTTAGGCGGATCTACAGGAGGCTAGAATCTATTTCTTCGAGTGGAGTTTCCTCACTTCGACGGGGAGTCCCCACGGACCTGGATCAAAAAGTGCCAGCAGTATTTTCAAGTAGTGACCACCATGACTGAGGAGCAGAAGGTTCTGTTAGCATCAGTGCATCTTGAAGGGAAGGCCGCGTTGTGGTACCAAAGCTTCATTGAAGGAAAAGACCTACCCTCTTGGCAATAATTCCTGGAAGCAGTACTCACAAGGTTTGATGACACCGACCCAGAACTGATGGTAGGAGGATTCCACAGGCTTTAGCAGACAGGTTCTGTAGCTCAGTACTTGGAAAAATTTGAAGACCTCAAATCGCACTTCCTCATTTTTAATAAGGACTTCCCAGAAGAATTTTTCACAGCCAGCTTTATTAGTAGCCTAAAAGAAGAAATTCGGGGATCAGTTATGTCGCTCAAACCAGCCAACTTAAATCAGGCCTCATCCTTAGCCAAAAAACAAGAAGCTACAGTGGAAGCTATTCTCAAAAAAGCAAATCACACATATAAACAGCAACCCCTTAACAGAGCTCCATTCAAACCAAACCAACCTTCTAAAACCTACCCTAGTGGCTCTAGGAACCTACCTATACTTTCTGACTATGGTCCCCCTACTAGGAATCTTTTGACAGCAGCTGAAATGAAGGCTAGAAGGGATAAAAACTTGTGTTATAATTGTGATGAAACTTGCACCCCAGGGCATAGATATAAGCAAAGGCAACTATACCTTATAATGTCATAAGAGGAAGAAGAAGCCTACCGAGCAGAAGTAGGTGAGGAAGAAAACCTAGAGCGTGTCTTAATGGATGATATCACCCTCTCTGTTAATTCAATGATTGGAAATACTAACATGAACACCCTCAGGATTAAAGGGAAAGAGTTACACATCCTCATAGATAGTGGAAGCACCCATAGTTTCTTGGATGAGGAAGTGGCCAAACAATTAGGGCGTACCTTAGAACCAGCAATGCCTATGTTGATTAGTGTAGCTAATGGCAACAAGATGGTCAGTAGGTTAGAATGTCCCCATTTCACTTAGAAGATTCAGGGTTATGAGTTTACCCATCCTGTTAGGATCATTAGAATTCCCGATTGTGACTTAATCCTGGGAGGGGATTTGTTGAGATAAAATAGCCTTGTGGAATTAGACTATCAAAAAATGAAGTTGACCATTTCTAGGAAAGGAAAGAAAATTGCTATGAAAGCTGTAACTAAGCAATTTGAACTTAGACTTATATCAGCCAAAGCTATGAACAAATTGTTCAGAAAAGGAGCTCAAGGGATATGTGGGCAGTTGTTTTCTGTCTCAGCTGCTCCTATGCCCCAAGAGAGCCAAAATGCAAAATTATAAGGGTTGTTGGGATCCTTCAAAGATGTGTTTGAGGAACCCATATGTTTACCTCCATCTAGGGGAGTAGAGCATTCAATCACCCTGATTCCAGGGGCTGTCCCCAGAAAATAGGCCCCCTATAGGTACTCATATATCCAGAAAAATGAAATAGAAGGGCTTATTAAAGGCATGTTAGAAGCTGGAATTATCAGACCTAGCCAAAGCCCCTTTGCTTCATTTATTTTACTAGTCAAGAAAAAAGATGGAACATGGAGGCTTTGCATTAACTATAGACACCTCAATAGTCTCACAGTTAAACATAACTTTCCCATCCCTGTTATTAATGAACTCTTAGATGAACTATTTGGTGCTAAGTATTTTTCAAAAATTGATCTAAGGTCAGGGGATTTTCAGATTAGAACGAGGGAAGGTGATATATATAAAACCAGCTTTGTGACCCATCAAGGGCACTATGAGTTCCTTGTAATGCCCTTTGGCTTTTGCAATGCTCCATCTACTTTCCAGTCTCTAATGAACCAGGTTTTTGCTAAGTAACTTAGAAAGTATGTGCTAGTATTCTTTGATGACATTCTCATATATAGCGAAACTGAGGCTGAACATCTTGAGCACTTAGCCATGGTTTTAGAGGTCCTTAGGAAGCACCAACTCTATGCCAAAAGCAGTAAATGCAGTTTTATGAGAGACAAGGTAGATTACCTAGGACATATTATCTCTAGTGAAGGTGTGGAAACTGATACAGAAAAAATAAGTTGTATGGTTGAGTGGCCTGAACCCAAGACAGTTAAGGCTCTTAGGGGGTTCATAGGGTTGGCAGGGTACTATAGGAAGTTTATCTAGGGGTATGGAGTGATTAGCAAGCCTTTAACTAACTTGCTTAAGAATGAAGGTTTTAGATAGAGTCCAGGAGCCACTACAGCCTTTAACCAACTCAAAATAGCTATGACTACTGCCCCTATTCTTTCCCTACCTAACTTTTCCAAACCCTTCATTTTAGAGACAGATGTTTGTGGAAAAGGTATTGGAGCAGTGCTAATGCAAGAAGGGAGACCTATTGCCTTTCTTAGTAAGGCCTTGGGGCCAAAAGCTCAAGATCTATCTATCTATGAGAAGGAATTTCTAGCTGTCTTGTTGGCTGTCTCAAAATGGAAACAATATCTTTAGGGACATCACTTCATTATCATGACAGATCAGCAGAGCCTTAAGCACCTACTAAGTCAAAAGGTGGATTCTATGTTGCAATAGAGAGGGGTCACCAAACTGCTGGGCCTGGATTATGAGGTTCAATACAAGAAAGGGGCTAAGAATAAGGCTGCAGATGCATTATCCAGGATGGAACAGAATCAAGGACAATGCCATGCCATTTCAAGATCTATTCTTAATTAGATTATTGAAGTTCAAAACAGTTATACCAATGACAGATTATGGGGTAAAGTTCTAAGGGCTAAGATGATTGATCCTAGTGCCTACCCATAATACACTTATCAAGGAAGGGTGCTCAGGAACCAGGGTAGGGTTTGTATTGGGAAGGATGACAGCTTGAGGCAGAGGATTATTCAAACTCTACACAGCTTTTTAGTTGGAGGACACTCAGGTCTAACTGGTACTTATCAAAGAATTAAATCTATGTTTTTTTGGCCTAACCTCAAAACTAATGTCACTAATTGGGTCAAGGAATGTGATGTTTGCTAAAGAAATAAACATGAAACTGTTCCCTACCCCGGACTTCTTCAGCCCCTCACTATACTTGCCCAAGCCTGGTCCCACATCTCTATGGATTTTATTGAGGGATTGCCCAACTCAGAAAGAAAAAACTCTATCTGGGTTGTAATAGATAGGTTAACCAAATATGCACACTTCTTTAGCCTCACACACCCTTCCACTACTGAACATATAGCTAAACTATTCCTAGACCATATTTACAAACTTCATGGTCTGCCAGTAAGTATTGTGTCAGATAGAGACAGACTTTTTACCAGCTCATTTTGGATCAACCTACTTAGACTCTTAGGAATTACCCTCAACCTATCCACTGCTTACCCAGCCTGAAGAATCGGGAGTTAATCCTCGCCATCCACTCAAGATCAAAATTGCCTTGCACAATCGTAGGATCAATTTGTTGAACGGCTGGGGATTTGGTCGACTCCCACAGCTCGACAATACCCTCTAGCCAAAATGGTGCCGTCATCACTAATTATCACCGGCTCATCACCATTAGATCAAGTCAGAATCGAGGGAAAGAAATTAACGCATCCAAATTGTCCATCCCAAGCATTGAATCAACGGCCCCATATTGCAATGGCCTAGGGAGCTTTTCCCCTTAGAATTTGCCACTTAGCCTAGGCCAATGGTAGATTAGAATCTGCAACTAGTGAGGCTGAGCTGTGCCTCATTTTCTTTTCTCTTTCCGTTTGGTGGCTATATATGTACGATAGATTTGGTTTTGCAGGATATGAAAAAATTTCCAGTTTTTCTATTCTTCTTCTCACTTTTGCTGATTCTCTAATTCTTGCTTTCCTTCTTCCCATCTCAAACTCTTTCGATTGTCTTAGCTCTTACAAATCAAACTCTCTGAAAGCTTATACTCTGTTTCCAATCATGCGACCAATATCTTTCATCATCTTTAAAAACGATAATCCTTTAACTTGAATCCATAAGCCACAGTGGTCTAACGGGATTGTAGATGGATCCTGGTCTCGCTAAATTTTTGCCAAGAATGATGAGATCTTTATCGAATGACCATGAGTAGTTATTCAAAGCCCGTTCTTTATCTCTCGGGCGATTGAAGCTAATGATAAATCTATCCTTGCCAATCTATTTGAATTTGACTCCTCTGCCAGGATTGATGATTCTGATAAATGTGTTTCAAAATGCCACAAAATGAAAAGATTTAGCAGTGAGAAAGCAGCCAACCAAGCTTAAATCTAGATTAAACAGTTCGCTATTCCATTTTTCATTCGACACAAACAATGTGTCATTTTCTACTTCGATTAAGGCCAAGTTTTCTGTGAGTTTAGATAGATCCGCATCCATATTTGTCAAGAAACTAACACTCAAATGAAAAATTAGAGAGAAGAGACTAGAATTCTAGGAAAAATAGAGAAGATCTCCGACTAAATGGAGATAGAGACTCTCAAAGAGAGAGGCATACCTGTTTAGAAACTTTTTGATACCCTCCATCTTTAGTCCCACATGATCTAGATTTCAAACACTTGTTGATGGTTATATTATAATTTACTTGATAAAGTTGTCCATCACTCATAAGTATCGGCAAACTTATTTTTGGGATGTTAACTGTATTATAAGAATCTTCTAACAATTTTCATGTTACTTTTTCATTCGATCATATCTAATGATCTAATCTAACGATATTATTAGTAATATATTAAATATCCATGATATAATTAAACCCAACAAAACTCCAAAATGGATAGAACTGATACACAACATTTATAGAGTTATTCATACAAATCGTACACAACCCCCTTTATGTCATTAAAGAGATCTTGAAATTCAAATTTCAATCTCATTGATTTATTTTTTAGATAAACAAAATCATGTCACAAGTAAAATAATATATTAGTCTTTCAGAAGTTATGCCTTATTCATTCAAGATATAGGAAAGTAACTAAAAATTTATTAAAATCTATGACAAAAAATATTAGTTGAAATATGCTTCTTTAGTATATTATTTGTATTGAGTAGAATTTTTTATTGTTTAGCGCCTCATGCTCATAATTAAGTCCACACTTCTTTTAGTGGACTAATTCTAGAGGGTAAAGTCTTATATCATATTTTAGTAGATTTTCTTGTTATATAAATCGTATAGAGAGATATTAACTTAGTAAGTAAGCTAATAAAAAACCTTGCCTACCTAGCACGGTCATCCTCTTAACCTCTTAAAGGAGAAATATAAGAAAAACTCCCTTAGGTTAATTGCATAACAAAAGAAAACGACTTTTGCCATAAGGTCTATTTTTAAAAGATGGAAAAATTAAATTACTCAATTATTATTTTATAAGTATTTCAATTCAAATTAGCTTAGATGATATGACTGCGTCTTTTCTGTGCTGATGTGAACAATTGAAACTATAAGGACAAATTAGTAAAAGAACTAAAAAAATTCAATGGACCAAATTAATTATCAAATAAAAAGGCTAGAGAGCCAAAAAAAGAAAAAAAAAAGAAGGATTAAGTTCATAGGAAAGGCAACAAAACTTTAATGGGCCCAAGTCCATCAAGAAAAAATTATAAATATGAAGTAAAGAGAACTTGGACAGAAAAATCATTCGCAAAGAATCGCGAAATTTCAAAAACATTTAAGAGCTAAAAATCTTTCTACATGAATTCCAAAGAAAACAAACCAACAGACTAATCTACTACAAAGGACCTTTTCCACTTATGTACAGTATCATTTTGTCATTGTCTGTGTGAATTCTTAATTGTGAAGAAAAAATAGTTGAGGATGCAAATGAGATTTAGAGCTCATAACTTTAGCCACCAAGTGGCCCAGACATTGGAGAATGAGGAAAATCACCAATGCAAAACACCATAGCACTTAGTATTGGAGCTAGTTCCGAACGCACAATCTGTACTAGAGGAAACGCTCGCATAATAGGCACATTTCTAGAGATCCTATTCTTTTATTGCCTAGGAGGCATTGAAAACCTTACTAGGGAATGTTGTCGCCTAAACTGTGGCCAAAAAGTGGTCGCTCAATATACTAGAGAGCCATCCGCAAAAATTGCAGCAATCCATCTACTAGAGGCGAGGGGTTTATCCTCCTTAAAGAGAGCTAAGTGAATGCAACACTATGCTTCTCCCTTTGTCATAGCAGGCAGACATATACTCCTCACTTCCTTGGTACTCCTTCTTGGAGTAAAGATAGCCTACTTACCAAAGTTTGGTGGCACTGCAGACCCTCAAGAGCACTTAGACAATTTCATGTTGATGGTGGAGCTCTACAACTTGAGAGAAGTTGCATGCTAGAAGCTCTTCCACACCATACTCACAAAGTATACCTTAACTAGTTCAATTAAATACCTGATGAGTTCATCACTAGATACAAAGTGTTGGCACAATATTTCTTCCAGAACTTCTGCGCTAGTGGTAAATACCCAAGAAAATGGCATACGTGTTGACCATCAAGCAGAAAGACAGAAAATCTTTAAGGACTTACCTCACTGTTTTGTTCAAGCGGTGCATGAGATCATCAACTATGAATTACTACCTAATAACATCTAATAGAACCCGAAACACTTAAAATTTTGGAGTTAATTACTGGAAAACCTTCCACTAATTTGGAAGAGCTTTTGATGCATGCCGAAAAGTATATGAGGATTGAGAAAGCTACTATTGCCTTTTCGGCTCATACATGTGATGAAGTAGCAAGAAGATTGTAGACGCTGCCCCCTCCAAGCACTAACTACCTATACTCTACTTACTGCTCCCAAGGTAAAGATTTTAATTGTAACATTGCAACATGATCTCATCCAACAACTTTTTTAGAAGACAATGGAGAATCTAAAGAGCTAAAGTTGGATAAGTGGTGCCTCTTCCACCACAATTGCAGACATACCACTGAGGAGGGTAGAGGAATGGGATTAAAAAACTAATTTAGAGAGGACACCTCAAAGAATATGTTGCGCAAAGGCCATCCAATTCTAAGAAGAGCTCTCTTGAGGGAGGAAGAGAGGATCACTAATGATGACCTGACGATTGTCCATATTTTAAGGACAAATAACATCAACATAACTCCAAGAATCTCCTCATAGCTAGAGTTATCTCAATGATCTCAGAAAGACCAGCCGGTAGAGACTTCACCAACACAAAAAAAAAATACTAGTATGAGCGATAAGGTAAGCACAAGCTCATGTAGTTGATCCCTTCTTAAAGTTTTTGAGATACATCCACCAACTCCTAACATCATCTTTGGAGAGAAAGATATGGAACCCAAATAAGGAGACCATAATAATGTGCTACTGATCTCTATATCCCTTACCAACTTTTAGGTGAAGAAAATATTAGTAAGTAGTAATAGTTCAGTAGATATCTCGTTCCACAATGCATTTCTACAATTAAGAGTAGATAATGCACTACTGCAAAAGATCAACATCCTCTAGTGGGATTTATCAGTAACACAACAGAAGCATTAGGTGAAATACTAGTGCCCCTCTCTGAGTACTCATCTGAAGTAGCTAATGAAGATGATGTGATACGTGATGGTTAAGATCCCATTCATGTAAATTGCAATATTGGGAAGATCCACTTTAAACATGATCTAAGCAGTGGTCTTAATGTATCATATAAAGCTCAAATTCTCTAACTTAAGTGAAATTGAAGACGCTGTTGGCAATTTGAGAACACCTAGAAAGTGCTAAGCTAACACCTTGAAGAGTATTAAGAGCCCTGCATCCAAGATGGATTAGATAAATAGGTATGAGATAATAAGAAGAGAGATAAGGGTAAAGACATTCTAAAAGACACCACCATCATGAAGTTCATGACATAGATCTATCCCTGTATTCAACACACCACTTATGGCACTCTCTTTTATTTTTGATCTTTCTTAGAACAACTTTTGATTCAATAAGTTAGTATATATTCTGAAACATTATTTCTTTCCAAGTAGGAAGTTAACTTCTATTTTGATCCGAATAAAGCTAACCTAATCCAGGATTGTACCCTTGATACTGCTATTATTTAGAACAATTGTAATTTTTTGTATGTTATTATCTATCACCATGAATTAATTCACTCAAAATTCTTGTGCATTGCTCTTCGGAGCCTTTTTCACAGCTCTCTAACATAATCTCACTTAAGGCTCCTTTTAGAGTATGTGTTCACTAACTCAACATAATCCTACTATAACCCTCCTTTAGGAGTACGTGGTCTTCACCCTAGTATAATCCTACTACAAAGCTCTTCCGAAAATACGTAGTCACCATTTAGGCATAATCCTATTATGCAATCCCTCTATGGGTAGTAATCATTGCCCAAAAAACCTATTATAATTTCTTCAAGTAGGTGGCATGTCCTCAACATAATTCTACTATAAGATCCCTCCAGGGATACGTGGTCCCCACTAAAAGCCCATAATAAAACCTTTCTGAAGACAAGCAGTAACTCTTTGGCGTAATTCTATTATATAATTCCTGAGAAGGCATACAATAGCCAATCAAAAAAGCCTATTGTAAATCTTTCCTAAAGGAAGGTGGCAACATCTCAACATTTTAAAAATTAAGACATGCTAATACTTAACCAATTAAGTGTAAGCCTACTACGAGGCCTCCTAAGAAGCATATGGCTGCACTCTCTACATCAATTACTAAACCTTTCAGAGAGTACATGGTCCATGCTTCACTTCTCATTATAATGATTTGACATTTAATGATAAGACCTTTTAAATAAGGCTTGCTCTTGAACATTACCTCAACACTTAACATCAACAATAAAGACCTCCTTAATAAGGCATACGACCAAACTTCATTATTATAATTGCTAACATAGTTAAGACTCTTTAAATGTGATCCTTTACAAACATAACCACGATACTTATTTAAGCCTTTACAAGTGAGACATACAACTACTTCCTAAATAAATCATTATGTACCATGACAGAACCTCATAATGAGGTGTCCAACTTATTTTATGTGATTGATTCAGCATTGCGAATAAGACCTCATAAGCAAGTTACATGATAAGTTTAACTTAAACTAATTGATTATTGCGAAAAGGCCTCTTTAATGAAACTTATTTGCTCATACGTTACTCTACATGAGTCGATAATATCCCTTTAAAATGGTTTGCTATAGAACTTAATAAAAGGAGGCTCCACACTTGACTCATGCGTTCTTATCATGCATTGAGCTTGCATCGACAATATAACAATTACTTAGAATTTGAATACTTGACTAAAAGCATACACGAATCCAACAAAGGTTTCTTTATGTCCTATACCAAATATCAAGTCTTGCCTACAAAATTTAAAGCACAACCGACAACTTTGGATGTTTCTTAAAGAAAAAAAAGATAAAAAAAGTAAAAGATAACATATGCGTCCAATACCTTAACAAATATAGGCGTCTAAGATACCAAATAAGGCTCCTAATGCTGACGTCCAGCATGGGCACCCAGAACCTTCTATCTTGGCCCAATATCTAATTAGCATCTGGCATGTAATAGTGCAACTAGGTATCTACTCAATAGGATTCAAAATAATTACTTCATGCGAGCAAACCCTATGTACAAAACATAAAGGTTCAAAGATGTGTTGATAATACCACACAGAAACAATGACGTTCACATAAGATGAGTCCTTCACATGACTTAATGCAAAAATGATAAACATGACAACACTTGATAGTCAAACAGTTGCCTAAATACTTGAACAAACATGAGTAAATAAAGACTCCTTAAATAAAAATGGGAGTAAGCATTTGCAATGACAAACAACGTTTGGTCAATACTTGGCCTCCAAAAGGAACAATAAAACCCAAAAGGCAAGCGAAACACTACTTAACCTAAATGAAAATGTCAAGTTGTATCAAACACTAAACAAAATTAAAAACTCCTATCTACTATTCCTCTAAAAGAAAACATCTCTACTCTTAAAGAGCTATCTCAATAGGATCCTCCACTATCACTTCTACATCAGTTTCAGACACCTATCCAAGTTCTCATGTAGAAAGATTAACTGGAAAAATGAAGTTTAATATCAATAAGTCTTCAGCATGGTACCACTTAATCTCATTCAACATACAATGATTAACGTGGATGATTTGCTCATAGATTGCCATAGCCTTTACCCCAATAGCCTCAAAGACATATTAGAGCCTTTAAAATCTTTAAGTGTGTCTAAGTGAGCAACACTAAGCATCTTCCCCGTGCAGGACTCTAAAAACTTTATTTGGTCTTCATTTCTTTAGTATATGGCACCTTTAGTTACTCATATTCCTTCTGCAACTTTGCTAACTCCTCCTCATTTTGACTTTGTTGCAGAACTGATTTTGGTGGCCTTCTGCTTAAGCTACATCACCATCACCGCAACTCATTTTGCTTGGCAGGACATATGCTTCTCTAAGTTCCAATCTCATAGTTAAAAATGCTATAGGCACAAAGATCATGTGAGGCTATCTCGACCATTGAAAATCCTATCAGATTACATATAGTAATTTCATACAATTACCATACTTGCCTAATAGGAAACTTAATTTCATGGTAATATTATTGCATGCATTAGATAATAATGATTTTGAGGTCATTAGCATAGACATCCAACGTAAGGACTTTGATTTACTAAAGCTTTTTTATGTATGTAGAAATTAACGATGCTAGATAGGATGGCTACAATTGCTCAATGTAAAGTTTGGAGATATTATTTATTCATGTAGAACCAATTTTAAATTTCTCTATGATGTCATTAAAGATGAAGTCAGTATATTTATTACTGTTTGGCAGGTCCGCCAGTGGTTGGGGCATAGGTTTGACTCCTTAGGTCAGAATAGAGAGAGGTTATTGGTCATATGGTCATTGGGTGAGTTCTTGAAAGTGGATGTTAGTGAGCTTAGATCTCAGATTGTTCCCCAATTTACATTAAATGAAAGGGTATTTGTAGGGGTGATTGAGTTGTTTATATACTATTCATCTAAATATGGAGCTATATCTCCTCAAACACATGGCAACCCTAGACTATTAGGATCATCTCGTATCTTAGGGTATAGGTAAGGTTGTGGTCTAACCCGTTTCAAAAAGATGCAGATCCTGACGGCTTCACTGTTAGAATTTTAGCACTTAAGTATGAAGACCTACCAACTGTGGAAAGAAATAAAATGAGATTATGAAGCTAAAAGTTAATAAAACCTACATCAATTAATTGATTTCATTGAGGAGATGTTCTTAATGTAGCTAAGAGCCAAAATTAATGAAGTATTAAATGAGCAAATTGAGTTAAAGAGTGAGCTATGAGCTGAGGATTATCTAAGACATGAGAGTGGGTGGATAGTATCCCAAGCTAAATGTGTGCTTGCAATTGGATATTGTTTTTTGGAAAACATTTATTTAAAGTGAATAAATAATTAAATGACAAGGATTCAATAATAATAATAATAATTATTTTATATTATTATTATAATTATTTTAAATTTTAGGTTTTGACACCGAAATAATTCCTTCAAAAGTCATGTCTAGTCTCTTAAAAAGAGTTGTAAATCATAGCCTTTGAAATTCAAATAAAGGCCATAACCTTTATTTAATGTGACAGATTTAGAGTCATGTCCTATATGAATAGGCACATAGGTCCTATAAGTACAGATGTTGTCTAGTGTCATTTCATCAGTAAAATACATACATACATATGCATACTCCAGCATACAAATGCATACTCTAGCATATACATTTCATTAAGTACAAAGGTTCAAGTTAGTCTGATTTTGAGATTCGGTTGATAGAAGTGCCGCTTTTGTCCATTCAGAGTTATTGTATCTTTGGAAGTTGTCTTTTAGCAATAATTGGGCACCAGTGGGATACAGATAAAACCTTAAGAAAGTTGCGTTTGTGCAGGCCAAGACTCAGTGTGATTCTATTCATTGGTTTTGTACTCAACTTTGCTATTGGTTTGCCTTCTTTTCTATTTATCTTTCATTAATTTATTCTTTGGGAAAATTGCCAATTTAGTCCCAAACTGTAGGCCCTGTTGCAACTATAATCCTAAGGTTCTCAAAATAGCTAAACTTAGTCCAACACATTAGGGTACTATTGCAAAGAATGTCTTGTCGTCAACTTTTAGGTGGAAAACTCACTTGAAATGCATGTGCTTTGTTAATATAATCAACCATGTGCAAATTAGAATAGGGAGAATTTAGTGTGGTGAATAAAATTTTGGAGTGAATCCACGTTGGCAACATCTGCCCTAATTGACTAACTAGTTGAAGAGAAAAATAAAATAAGGGCTCGAAATTAGTTTTGGCCCTAAACCCAAAATTTTCTGAACCCTAATTCCCTCTCAAATCCAAATCCATCTAATCTAATCACTCTTCCACCACCTAAGAATCTATTGCATTTCACAAAATTGGTGAAGGGATTAGTCATTTGAAATCCAGAAAAGGAAGAAAAGACACATTATGACAAGAAAATGTTACAGGCATAGTACATTAGTGGGTTAAAGCCAATGGATTACGTTAAGTTTTTTATTCTTTTCCTTTAAAGTTTTCAATTTTGTTAATGTTGATGTTGAGTGTTGCATGTCTAATGTGGAAGGTTTTGAAATAATGTGTTTGTTATTGTTATTGTTGGGTGTGGGCTATGGTTCCATGCACTATTGGTCCTTTTCTTGAGTGTATTATTTCTTTTCTATTTTTTATTGTGGTCCCTAGCCTAGTTGTTGGTAGAGGTGTAAATAAAATGAGACGATTCGCAAACAGTTTGAGTTAGCTTGATAAAAGTTCATATTTGGCTTGATCTTTTCGAGTTTGAGCCGAGTCGAGCTCGAGCTCGTCAGATAAATAAGTTGAGTTGAGCTCAATAATATTTAGTTCAAAAAGCTTACGAACCTAAATGAACTTTTTTATTATACACACACACACACACATATATATATATAATTACAATCTAGACCCATATAATAAAATCTATAAAGATAACAACAACAACAACAACAACAACAACAACAACAACACCACCACAACAACAAAAGCAACAATAATAATTCAATTTTTTATTTTTAGGAAAATATATAAAAAAATTAATTTAAAATTTTATAATTATAGATTTTGGTTTGAGTCTAAATGAGCTCGGGTTAATCCAAACCTATAAGAGCTCGAGCTCGGGCTTATCTAAGCTTGATGAATCAAACGTTTCTGCTTCTCTATGATGAACTTTATCTAGCTAGTCTTATCAAGTCATGCTTGATAAGGTTTGTCGAGCCTTCGTTTATTCCAATGCGCCAAGCTTGAGCTTGATTATTTAGAATCGACCAAGCTTGGTCTGAGCTTGAACTCACGAATTAATAAATGATTCAAGCTTGAGCCTATCAAATTCAAGCTCGACTCAGCTCATTTGCACCTCTAGTTGTTGGTTTTTTTTTTTTTGGGGTATAAAGTTTGGGGAACACATTATATTATATTATTTAGTATAATATTTATTGTAAACTTGTTGTTGTTGGGCATGTGATTCTGTTGCATTGTATGTTTTTTTTTTTTTTTTTTTGTTTCTTTTTTCCTATGTATTGTAGGTAAAGGTAATTTCATGACCACATTATTTATTCATCATGGGGGTGAATTGATTTTTTTGCCTAAGGCAAAGTATATAGGGGGTACTATTAGTGCTTTTGATTATGTTGACCTACAGACTATATCCAGAAGCCACCTTAAGAGTTTCTATTAGCAATTAGGGTATAATGTAGAAGAAAAATATTATAGAATTGACCCCTTGCATAAGTTTAGGATTATTATGTTTGAAACTAATTAGTTTGTGGACTATTATGAGAATGAGATGCGTTTATATTTAGATATTGAGAAAGTTATAAATGAAAATGTTCATATTGATGATAAAACTCCTAATCCAAAGTTTGAAGAAACTGAGGCAATTGATGACCAATATGGGGGTAGTGAGCCAAAAGTAGAAGCTAATAGAATTGATGATCAATTGGGGGTATTGAGCTAATTTCAGAAACTGAGGATAGTCTTATAGGGGATAAGATTAATGATGAAAACGAAGATAGTCCTAATTTGGAAACTGATCATTAAAAGAGGGATAGTGAATCAAATCTTAATACTGAGGCAATTGAGAACCAAGTTGAGGGTAGTGAGCCAAATGTTAATACTGTGGCAATTGAAAATGGGGTTAGTGAGCCAATTTTGGACCATGATCAAACTAAGGTAAATGAAGTTGATGCTGATTTTAGTTTCATTGATGAGTATGAGAAAGATATAAATTAGGCTTTAGATGATATTGAAAATGCTGAGTTGATGGAAGGGGCCAATGAGGGTGGACAGTGCAGGGAGGAAGAGAATGAACAAAATCATAATATAAATGACCTAGTGACTATAACATAAACAATAATGTAAGTGTTGAAGATAGCAGTGATGATGGTTTGTTTGAAAAACATATAGATAAGGATGTTGAATGGGTACGGCTAGTTGAAAAAAAAGATAATGAGCCTAATAGTCCTAATGATGTATATTTTGAAGAAGAATATGACCCTGTGTCTAGTAGGGAAGACTTTGATAGTGATGCATGTTCACATAGTGGATAGAGGGAAAAAGCTTACCCTGTATTCAACACCTCAAACACATTTTGTCTTTCTTTTGACATTAGCATGGTTTTTAGTAATAAAAAGAAGTTTAGAGAAGCTATAAGTCCCATGGTATTAAGATAAGACGAAACTTAAAAATTACCAAAAATGATAAGAGGAGGATCTATGCTAGGTGTTGTGAAGAGGGTTATGATTGGCACATTAATGCACTTAAGGTGAAAGATGAATCCTCATTTTAGATAAGGGAATATAATTCTAATCACAAATGCTGTAGGAACTATAATGTTAAAAATGTGAAATCATAATGGTTATCAAAGAAGTTTGAAGAGACTTTCAAGTTTGATCTAAAGAGAAACATTAGAGGCTTCAGGAATAATGCAATTAAGGAAATAAGATGGCATGTCTCCAAATATTAGGCCTATAGAGTAAAGAAGAGAGAGTTGAAGTCAATAAAGCGTAACTTTGATGAGAAATATGCTAGGCCATAGAACTATGAAAATGAATTAAGAAGAAAAAATCTAGGTTCAATAGTAGTGATGGCAATAAGTGATGAAACAAATGCTAAATTTGATAGATTTTATGTGCGTTTTTTGACCTTTAAATAGGGTTTCTTAGCTGGTTGTAGACCTATTATAGGTTTTGATGGATGCCACTTAAAAGGTCTACATGGTGGGGTATTTTTGTGTGCAATTTCATAGACCCAACATCAACCTATATCCATTGGCTTACGCTATTATTTGTAGTGAAACCAGGGTGGCATTATTTAGGTTTATTGAGGGATGATTTACACATAGAAAGGGATAATGCATTTACATTCATGTCAAACAAACGAAAGGGTCCGGTGCCTACATTTGAGTTAGTATTCCCAAGTGTAGACAGTAGGTTTTGTGTGAGACATCTACATAGGATCATGAAGAATACAAGTCTCAAGAGGTTAGCATATAAAAGATGTTTGTGGAAAGCAGCTAAAGCAAGCTCTATGGAAAAATTTAATCAAAGATTACATAAGCTTGGTGAACGTGATCCTAAGTGTCTAGATTGGTTGCAAGATAAACCTTTGTCACAGTGGTCTAGATCACACTTCAATGCAATTCCAAGGTGAGATATCTTTCTAAAAAATGTTTGTGAATCCTTTAATGGTAATATTCTAGAGGCAAGGGAAAAGCCCATATTGAAAATATTAGAGTGGATTAGAGAGTATTTGATGTCTAGATTATAATAAAATAAGGGTAGGTGTATAACTAAATGGGAAGGAAAGAGGTTATGTCCTAAGATAAAAAAGATTATGGAAAAAAATGATTGGCTCTATGAAATTTCTTGCTTTAATGGATCAAGATTCATTGTTAATTTGAAAGCCCACAACTGTCTTTGAAGAAAGTGAGAGGTAAGTGGGATTCCATGTAAACATGGAATTTGTGCAATATATAGCCAAAATTTGGTCCCTAAATCCTTCGTGCATAATTGTTATACTGTTGAGACATTTGGGAAAGTATATGAGCCAACTATTTAGTTTATAGATAGAGCATAATTATGGAAGAAGACTAGTTTCATTCTACCCCTACCACAAAACTTTGGAAGGAAAAAGGTAAGGCTTGCAAGAGCAAGAAGGTATGAGATTGATAAACAGTCAAGGAAGAAAAGGAAAGCACAAAGGCCTAAAAAATCACTAAAAATGAACAAGTAAACATGGTCAGTAACTTACAAGTTCTATGGAGGAAAAGGTCATAACAAGAAGGGTTGTGAATGGAGGAAGATTGTTGAAGAATTTCTAATTGAAGCAATGACACAAAAAGCATAAGAAACTGAAGATGCGGAAGCTGTTCAAGTCAACAAGCATGAGGTAGAGCAAGTAGGGCAACATCAAGAAGAAATGACACAAGGTGATGACATTCCTCTAATGTCATAAGAAGAACCAACTCAAGAACCTCCAACTCAGGCACAAAAAATAGAGGCATGTAAATTAAGGGCTTGTTTGCATGGCTTGATTAGGTGTGACACATACCTAATCAAGCCTCTTTCAATGTTTGTTTCAATTGATAAAAGTTCTTGATAAATCCTAAACCCAATATTATTTATTGTTGTTTTTGGAAAATGGATCAAGGGGGAGAA
The DNA here is from genome assembly GCA_014898725.1 of Jacaranda copaia. Taxonomy (NCBI): domain Eukaryota; kingdom Viridiplantae; phylum Streptophyta; class Magnoliopsida; order Lamiales; family Bignoniaceae; genus Jacaranda; species Jacaranda copaia. The sequence goes on along the minus strand of JACGDI010005316.1, from coordinate 70,817 downwards.
TGCTTGATTTGGTGTGATTAAAATTATAAAAATCAAATAGGGCATTTTTTTTTTTTATTTCCAATTAAACCTTGTTCCTAAGAATGGGGAAGAAAGAGGAAATTGTGAAAAACTTATTAAAAAGTATAAAGGATATAATAGTAAATTTATATATTATATTTTAATCTATTTATATATTAATTTTACCAACTAAATATAAAATTAAAATATTCTATCTGAATGGGCTCAAAATGTAACAATTTGCTTATATATCACTTTTAATCACATCATTTGAAGCAAATGAGCCCTAAATATAAGAATTTTAGATTTTTTTTATGTATTATCTATAAATTAATTGCTCTATATCTTATTTACTTTATTTCTCATTTTCACAGGCAAGAAAAAGGACAAGATCACATCCATTTCATTTGATAGAGGATAGGAAGCAATTAAGTAGTTGTAATGGTGTCCTCTACATTTGTTCAATTTTTTGGTATCTTTAGTTTTTCTTTGTTGCTTTATATTTTTCATATTTTGGTGCTTAAGCAAGAACATTTCAGAAAAAAATAGGAAAAGAGGACACATGACAAAAGTGCAACAAATGATGGTGTGAATGTAAGTGTCTTCAGTCTTTAGTTAGTATATCTTTTACTGCTTTAGTGCTTTTTGTGTTTATAGGTTTAATTTTTTAAGTTTTGGTGTTTCTGGTATATTGAACATTTATATAGTTTTTTTGGTTTAGTTTATCCTCTCTTTAATTAACCAGGTGAGCTCAAACAAGTTATTCAATCCTCGTAGGTGGCAATTACGGCCACATTACCAGCAAGATCTTTACCACCAAGTGTATATCCAATTCCAACTCCAATAATGCTTCCCAAAGTGAAGATCAAAGGTGTTGCTCCTATGGCTCTTCATCCTCAATTCATGCCTTAGTGCACCCCCACTAATGCCAAGGGAAGTTCAACATTTCAGTCATTATGAAAGGTGGAAAAAAATGTCACTATGTCTAACCCCAACGCTGTAATAACCACATGAACTTCAACAAAAGGAAATAAGAAAGTTGGAAAGAAGAAAGTGAAATTTGTATGATCGTTTGTCACTATTTTGGCTATTTTGTAGAGCTCTTTTGGCTTTTTTGGGTGTTTTTGGTTGTTTTGTAAGAATAAAGTGAGATTCGGTAGAAATTTTTGGCGTATAGGTTTAGATCATGAAAGGAAAAAACTTGATCATTTTTTCCTAATGGGGAAGTGTAAAAAGATGATGTTTGGAAACTTGATAATTTTTGGTGAACACGAAGTGTAAAACTTGTGTTTGGGAAAGCAGTTAAATTGTTTTTATTGAAGTTTAAAATTGTTGTTTCCTAATTGTCGTTTCTAATCTTTTTGAGGAAGTGCATTACTTGCCATTATTGTAACTTTCATTCCATATTTGCATAAATCAAATTTCATCAAATTCTAGCAGTAAAATTTGATTCCAACTCACTCTAAGACATAAGAATTTTTCTGGCAAATTTTGGAGCTCAAATTTTGATAAAAGAAGGACCATAACTTTACCAAAAACATATTGCAATTTCAATACTATTTCAAGAAGCAAGCAACCAATTTCAACTCCAACCTTGAAGAAATTTTTCAACTCCAATTTCAACACCAATACTTGAATAAATTATGATTTTACATTATAGAAAAGCGAATACATATGTATTACACCCCTAACTATACATCTTTAACCATGCATCTGGATCAAAGGCAAAAATTTTTTTGGCAGAATTACAAACTTCAACACAATAGTGGATATTTTGCTTAAATCATGAACCTTCAAAAATTAGAAAAGGCAAGTCTTCAAAATAGCTATTTGAACACCAAAGGCAACCAAGACAGTACCAACAACACTAGGTAAACATTCATCTTCCTTCTCAAATGTGCATTTTCATGCTCCAACTCAGACACTCTAACCTTCAATAAAGGAATTTGAACCTCCATTTCATTGACCCTTCATAATAATCCAAGTATGATTGTCTTTGCCCTTGCACATATTTGCTTATCTTCCCACACAAAAAACCACACTCATTTTCTTTTGGCTAAATTTGCAAACACCAAAATCTCCTTCCTAGGTTCTCATTTGTACATGAAGTTCTCTATCAGATTGGAATTCCACAGTAGCAGACCACCTTGGGTTATGTTGAAGATGAGGACATGAAACCCATAAGAAAGAAAAAAATGGCAGAATGCAAGAGAAAGAAAGAAACAAAAAGAGAAAGAAAAATAGAGGTAGAAAAAGGAGATAAAGAAGAAATAAAGGGCTGCAACATTTTTCCCTGTAGCTAAAGCAGACTTCCTCTGAAATTTTATTTTCCATGATGGATCCCCTCCCATTATGATTTACACAGGTAGACTATTTTAATAGGCACATGCATTTCATGTGATTTTTCTATCTAAAAGTTGACGGCGGGACTTTCTTTGCAACAGTACTTCACATATGGGACTAAGTTTGGCTATTTTGAGAAGTTTGGAACTATAGTTGCAACAGGGCTTAAAGTTTGGGACTAAATTTGCAATTTTCCCTTAATCCTTATGAGAGTATATCACATTAGGAAGATGTTTTAATTCTTATCTACTTGTTTTTGTATCATTTGTTTGTGTTACTCAATTGTATACACTAGTCCACATGCACTAATTTCTCTATTAAGCTTAAGGTTTAATCTATTATCTCTTTGTAATATAATTCAGTGGCGTTACAGTGTAGCACCCAATTCTGGAGGTGCTTGCTTTAAATCGAGGTGCTATTCTGATCAAATTTTCAAAACAAATAAGCATGTCTTTTCACTTTAAATAAGTCCATTCAAGCCAAAATGATAAGTAAAATCAAAATAATTAATGAAATACTCTAGCCAAATTGAGTTTCCATAATTTATAATTGTCCAAAGTTTCTGAATTTTAAACTACATGCTCACGTCAAACTTAACTAGCTCCAACTTATTACACTTCATCAAAAGATTCATCAAAAGATAAAGATGATAGCCTACTAACAAACACATTACAAGCATATACATCATATACTTATCGTTTATAGATGTCATGATAAAACTATTTACTCTATGCATAATGTGGTTCAAGCTCATTGTATCCCCTATTTCTTCAATCTGAGCAAAGAACAGAAAGAATGGCATAAAAAGGGTAAGTTCAACTTAGTAAGGTAAGGATTAATAGGCATGAACAAAGTATAATATTTGGAATACAATATACACATATAAGAAAAGCATTTATTTTGAATATGAATGACTAAAAGCACACACCAAAGCAACAAAATAGTAAAAATGGATAGATTTCACAAAAATCAAAAGATAACATTGGAGATCATAAGCAGTCTCAACACCATACCATACCAGCAAAGGGACTTATCATGTTTTAATGCACTTTATAGAAAATCTCATGTTTTAAAACCAAGGAATTGAATCCATTTTAAAGAACTAAGTGTACAATAATGTTTCATTAAAAAACTCAACTTCAAAATTTAGGAATTCTACTAGTTTCACAGAATCAATTGTACAAGGGCATTTCATAATACCTCATATTTCAAAATTCAAAAATTAGTTCAATTTCACAAAATAGACCATACAAGAATGTTTTCACTCTGAGCTTCATGCCATAATTGCCATATAGAATAGAATAAATCACTTTCAAGTTGTCCGGTAAGATGGCTTCCATGACCAATGCATAGATACGGGTGAGTTAACATAACTGCTTTTTTCACCAACACAGGTTTGTCAGCATGACTGCCTCTATCATTAATATATAAATAATTATAGGTCAGCTAGTATGATTGCCCTATCACCAATATATAAATAATTACTTACCAATAAGGATGACCTCCATAACCATTATAGAATAATTATGGGTTAGTAGAGATAGCCTCTACAACCAATATATTATGGGTTGGTGGAGACAACCTCCACAACCATCACGGGCTAGTAGAACAACATCCACAACCAATATATTACTAGTCAATAGAGATGGCCTCCACAACCAATGTATTAGGGTCGGTAGAGATAACTTCCATAACTAACAATGGGGCTGGTAGGGACAGCCCCCATAATCAATATAAACTAATAGCAACTAGTTATAAAGATTGTCTCACTGTCAACATCATAAAATATGGCGACAGGCTTGATAACACATTAGTTAAATCACATTATAACGCTCTCGGTGTTCCAAGAATTTTGTGGTTTAATTCACGAATTTCACGATCCATGCCAGATATGAACATTAACTTTGAATAAAATATTATTTTTAGACAAGTATTTGAGAATCAATTTGTCAAGAATAGTTTAGTAGGAGCAATTCAATCAATTTATTAAGTTCAATGAAAGAGTCGGTGGATACATGTATTCAAAATGAAATGATATGGATCGATATATCAAGTCTAAGCATGTAGAAAAGAATATAAAGTAATATCATATTACTATGCATAAGTTCTTTCCTAGTAAAAAAAAATCTTGTACTATCAAGTATAAACCTCACCTAACAATATTAAGTACCAAAGCTTTCCTTAAAGAACTTGATAGCTCTTCTCCTTGTTGCCTAATTATCCCAAAATATCATATTAGAGAGGCTAAAATAACCTTATTTTAATTTCTTAATTTATATAGCTTTGCTCAATATATAGGTTGATAATTTATATTCCTTTCATAATCCTTATGAATTTTAGGTTCGTATATTATGACGTTAAATGTGTTGAATTCTTGTCTATCATATAATCACATTTCTAAATAGTAATTATTTTATATTGTAATATCATTAAACCCTATCTTATATTTTTAAATTGAAGCGCCATTGGCTCATCTGGCCTATACGACATAATTTTACTCATTCTTTTGATTCTTGATAATTATCCAACTTATTTGACTTCATTCGACCAAGCTCCCTAAAACAAACTTTATTACAAGGTTATAATTCATTTATTATTTTGAAATTCTTCTAAGCTTAATCATAGGTTCACTTTGGATTGTACTTGTTGTCAATTCTAATTCTAATCAATTATATCTTGACCTCAATTATCAAAATATTGAATTCATATAATTATTTTGAGCCCAATCCTACTTTATATCAAGTAAAAGCTTAACCTAAATTTTAGAATTCCTCAATTCTATCTAATTCAGATATTCAATTCTAATAAGTACTTGAATAACACTTCACATTGTATACTTTCAAATCCAACTCTTATATCTAGAGTTGATTAAGTCCTAATTTTTCTAAGACTAATATGCATTAATTGTACAATCTAACTTAATTTAAATTCGAGTAATTAATTGAATAAAAATTCGATTAAGAAAATTTTGCCCAATTGGGCCAAAGCAGACCTGAATTCAGGCATGAAAGTAGCTCGGGTGAATCTGAAATAAAAATTTGGACTCCATCAATGTGTCTCATTGGGCCACCTTCGGAGTTGGAAACCGCCACCACTAACAAGTACGTCTTTTTTTGGTGAGCAAAACCCCTCACTCAATTTTGTTAGGTGACATCGTTTGCTAAGTGAATTTGATGAATAATAGTTAGAAACCACTTCCACCACCATTACCTTCTAAACACCATAATGGTGCACTATTTCTTCAAATTAACACCGCTAACAATTCACCCACTTAATTATGACCAAAGGCCATCCCTTTATCCCTACTTCTCGCCATCAAAAATAGATACCCACCGCCACCGACCACCTCACACTATCGCTCACTTTTTGTCATCAATTGTTTTGTAGTTTTAGGTAGTATTTGAAATGCTTGAGCTCGCCTTAATGAAAGGAATCGATTTATGGAGTGAGTTTTGAGTTTTTAGGTAGATTTTTGAAGGTTCATTGTTTAGGAAAAATTGGGTTGCTTTATGAGAGTTTAAGAAAATGATGGGTAGAAGATTATACATAAAACTATTTTTCAAAATTCTAAGTTGACTCCTAACAATTTGCCACCGCCTACAATTATGCCCAAAAACTTCCAATCATCTTACAATTTGACCACAAACTTTGAGTCTGGTCCTTGTAGACTTTGTTATCACATGTTAATCCCCATCACTCTAGGATTTCAATCAATGAGGTCATTATTTTATTTATAATTTGGCCCTTTAGTTTTCAATAATTATTATTCAACTTAATAATATTCAGTTGAGGCATATTCATATATTTTACAATTTATGACTCAAAATCTAATTCATTATTTCCTTACTTTAGTTTCCAAAAATTGGGGTGTTACATATAAAGTTTGTTTTAAAACTTACAATTTGAATTCATACGTTTCAAAATTTACAAAAGGTTTCCTAGTATTGTTTAGATTGCATGCTTAATTCATTTGAGAGTTTATTTAGTTTATAAATTGTGTTGAGTTTTTGTTATATATTATTGCTTAATTATGCATGTTTTATAGTGGGAAAAAAATAATAATGAATATAATAATACTGTAAGTCCACCATTGTTTAACGTGTATGCTAACCATTGTTTAGAATTAAGAAACAGATCATGTGTTTGTTATTCCAAGAAAGCTTGATGCTATATCTAAAGGAAAGTAAGTGTTAGTCCTTTCAATAGTTAGCAATCTACTATCTTTGTTTAAGAAAATAAGTATTACCATTATCATGAATGAGAACACCTAATGATTCTTTTAACTACAAAGAAAAAAATAAGTTGGTCTAGTTTGATATTAAATACTTAATATGCTTGCTTGACTTTAATAAAACAAATTTGAAATAGAGTCTGCATCTTATTTATTAAATTAGTCTGACTTCTTGATAGTACTCTATTATGTCCTACTAAATTTTTTGACTAGTGCCGTCAATTTTTCTTGTTAAGTAATAGTCTTTTTGTATCTGCTTTATTATAATATTATGTCATTCTAGAGCGTGAATGAAATACTTTCCTATTTTGCAACTGTGGGTAAACATTGCTTATGTTTAATCTTAGCAATGTAATTGTTCATTTATACGATATCGTAGAAATTAACTATGGGTACAAAAAATGATATGTTAAATGTTTCTAATAAGCTCAACATGATTGGTGTTGGTAGTAGAACAATGGGTGCTCCCATTGCTCCTCCCCTAGTTACAACTATTACTACTTTTGTGGCAGTTGGACAAGTGGAGAAACCAAAATAATTCAATAAAAAAGATTTCAAGAGATGGCGGCAAAAAATGCTATTTTGTCTCACCACATTAAATCTTGCTAGGTTCTTGTGGCAAAATTTGAATATGCAAACTGTTGCAGTCATTAATGCATGAAATCATGGGGATTTCTTGTGCAAAAATTATATACTTAATAGGTTGGACAATACACAATACAACGTTTATAGTTCCATTGCTATGGCTAAGTAACTTTATGAATCACTTGAGAAAAAATACAAGATAAAGGACACCGACACAAAGAAATTTGATATTGGTATGTTCCTTGAGTTTATCTTGATAGATTCAAATTTTGTGATGCCTCAGGTAAATGAGTATCAGACGATACTACATGAGTTGGTTGTTGAAGGAATGGCACTTGGAGAGACATTCCAAGTGGCAATTTTGATTGAGAAGTTGCCACTTAAAAAATTACCTTAAATAGAAGTACAAGAAAATAAATCTTGAGGACTTGATTTTTAGGAAGATAACTAGCTTTCTAAAAAGTGAGGTGGTGGCAATGCTTATAAGAGCAAAGTGAATGTGGTACAGCAAGGACCATCAAAAAAGTGAAAAATAGACTCCTCCAGCCAACAAAGTGAGAAAAGAAAAAGAAGTTTGAGGACAACTGCCATGCTTGTGGCAAACCTAGGCATAATACTAAAGATTGCCAAAATCCTCAACAAAGAAGGACTCATAAGAAGAACAAGCCATAAATGAAGAGAAAAACTGTCTATGCAAATGCTACAGAGGTAGATAGTTTCTTAGATGGTCTTAATGACTTGAACTTATCAGTTGTGGTTTCTAAGGTAAATCTAATAGAAAATCTTAAGTAGTATAGGTGGATACTGGAGCCACCCAACACGTGTGCTTAGATAGAAGCATGTTCATAACATACAAGAATGTTAAAGATAAGAACCTATTCATGGGGACTCTTCAATTTCCAAAGTACATGGAGCTTGAAAGGTGGAGCTTAAGATAACTTCTGGCAAAGAGTTAACTCTTAATAACATGCTTCATGTGCCAAACATAAAGAGAAATCTAGTGTTAGGTACCATGCTTGGTAAAAATGGATTTAGGCTAGTTGTTGAATCTGAAAAAATTGTATTTGTTAAAAATGGTGTATATGTTGAAAAGAGGCTATTTGTGTGATGGGATTTTTAAAATGAATGTAACCATCAGGCCTAAGAATGAACTAAAAGATGTTACTAATAAAAATAAAGTAAATTTAGCTTACTTGTTGGGCTCTCTAGATTTATGGCATCATAGACTAAGGCATGTAAATTTTGGTACTTCAAGTAAACTAGTGAAAAGTGGCCTTTTACCTAGATAGGATCTTGACACAAAAACTAAGTGTGAAGTTTGTGCTAACGCAAAAATGACAAAAAATCCTTTTAAGACAATTGAGAGAAGCACCGAACCGTTAAATTTATTTCACACGTACATAAGTGATTTAGTGCAATTAATAGGAGGAACAAGATATTTTCTAACCTTTTTAAATGATTGCACAAGATATTATCATATTACTTTCAATCAAGGATGAAGGAATTGAAGTATTTAAACATTTCAAAAATAAAGTTAAGAATCAACTCAAAAAGAAAATAAAAATACTTAGAAATAATAGAGGTAGTGAATATGTTTACCCATTTGAAGAGTTTTTGCTAAACATGGAATAATCCATAAAGTAACTTCACCTTATGCACCAAATCAAATGACATTGTTGAGCACCAAAATTGAACTTTAAAAGAAATTATGAATGCATTATTAATTAATTTAGGAGCCGCTCAAAATATGTGGAGAGATGCAGTGTTGATTGCAAATCATTTACTTAATAAGATACCTCACAAGAAATTACAACAAACAACATAGGAGGTATTAAAAGGACACCCACTATTTTACCAATATTTTTGAGTATTAGGGTATCTAGCTAAAATAGGAGTATCACCTCCTAAAACAGTCAAAATAGGACCTAAGACTATTGAGGGGATCTTTATTGGTTATGCACAACATAGTGCGGCCATTCAGTTTCTTGTATATAAATTTCATATTGATGACATTCAAGTTAGTAAGATGATCAATTCAAGGAAAGAAATCTTCTTTGAAGAAGTATTTCCATGGAAAAAGAAAGAAGGATAAGTAACATTTAAAAGACCAAGAAAAGTTTAAGAGTTGAGCAAAAAGGATATTAAGCTTAAACATAGCAAAAGAGCTAAGACGACTAAATCCTTTATACTTGATTTCTTGACTTACACATTAGGAAATGAACCACGAACGTTTACTGAGGTAGTGAGAACTCCTCAGGCTCTTTTATGGAAAGTAGCCATAAACAGTGACATCGAGCCTATCATGCAAGAACATACTTGGGAGTTAGTAGATTTACCTCCTAAAAATAAACCTTTAGGGTGTAAATGAATTTTTAAGTGAAAAATGAAAACTGGTGGTATGATAGACAAGTATAAGGTGAGACTAATAGCTAAAGGGTATAGATAGAAAAAAGGCCTTGACTAATTTGCTATGTATTCACTGGGGACTACGATAACTTCAATTCAATTATTAATTGCCTTTATCGGTATTAATAATCTTGAGATCCATCAAATGGACATAAAAATGACATTTCTAAATGGTGACCTAAGCGAGGAAATTTATATGGAACAACCGGAAGGGTTCGTAGTTTCGGACCAAGAGAAGAAGGTATGTAAGTTAATTAAATTATTGTATAGTCTAAAAGAAGCACTTAAATAATGGCATCCAAAGTTGTGATAGCTAATGGCTTCAAGATTAATGAGTGTGCTAATGTGTGTATATTAGACGTACATCAATTAAATATGTTATGTCTATATGTAGATGATACGTAAACCATAGGAAGTAATAGTCACATAATTAGAGAGAGAGGGAGAGAGAGAGAGAGAAATTGCTAAGTCACAATTTCAATATGAAAGATATGGGCCCTGCTGATGTCATTAGAATTAAAATTGTAGGAATAGCTAGTGGGCTAGTGTTGACATAGTCTCATTATATTGAGAAAGTGCTACAAAAATTTCTAGATCCAGCTAATAGCCATATGAAAATACCTATAGATATAAGAATAAAGGTGAAGGAAAGGTTCAATTGGAAGCCTCATGTACATTATGAACTACACAAGGCCAGACATTGCATATGTAGTTAATAAGCTAAGTAAGTATACAAGAAACTTTGGACAAAAGCATTGGAACGCCATTGTTAGAGTATTAAGGTACCTAAAACATATCGGGAAGTATGAGTTGCACCATACCAGATATCTAGTTGTAAATTAAGGGATACAACAATGATAATTGAATATCTAATTCAAATAAGTCCAAGTCCACGAGTGGATATGCATTCACTTTAAATAGGGCTACCATATCGTGGAAATCTTCAAAGCATACCTACACAGCTAAATCAATGATCGAATCAAAGTTCATTATCTTAGATAAGGAAGGCTATGAAGTATAATGGCTATGCCAATATTTGGAAGGCATTCCAAATTGGCAAAAACCTGTGCTAGCAATTTGCATCCACTGTGATTGCCAATCTACCATTGGAAAGGCACAAAGTAGTATGTATAATGGTAAGTCTTGAAAAATACGAGGGAGACATAACATTATTAGACAACTGCTCTCTAGTAGAGTTATCTCAATTAACTACTTGAAGTCTAAAGATAACCTTGCAAATAGGCTAAATGAAATGTGTAAATGGAAAGCAAGTAAATAAATCAATAGAGAGAATGGGATTAAAGCTTTTTAGAAAACTGATTCACCATAATAGTAACCCTACCTATGTGATTAGAGATCCCATGGAGTAGGTTCCAAGGGTAAAACAAGTTATGCAACTGTGACTTGATGTGGAAACACTATAGAGGACACAACCTTTTAGCCTATTTTGTTGATGAGCAGACCATTCTGCAAAAGTTTTAGGTAAAACATTACTTTTAATAACTCTCATATTTTGATATTTTGAGTGGAGGTGCTACAAGAATCTCTTAATGAGAAGTCACCAATGTCATTAAGGACTGGGTTGATTCTATGAGAATTTTTAAAGCTGAATTTTGCAGAGTAATACTCATGAATATCAAGAATTATTTAGGGCCAAAATGAACACAACAGTCAAACCATAAAACTAATCATTGAGTAGTGTTGTGTGTAGTATTGTTGTCTTGGTGTACACAAAAGCCGAATCATTCAAGACATTATGTTCACTAGTTAGCAAGTGCACTCAATAGTCTTACTAAGAAAGGTTCAAAGCCAAAAGCTACCTCTCCTAATATAATATCATTCAAATTGAACCTTTGTCTTGCATCTGCATTTGTGAGTATTAGGCTATTTGCTCATTCATGTGGAGGATTCTTAGAATTTTGGCACTTAATTATAAAGACATACCAACTTTGAAGGGAAATAAATAGAGATTTATGAAGCCAAACATTAATAAAACCTATATCAATTGGTTTGTCTCATTGAGAAGATGTTGTTAGTGTAGTTAAAGAAGTATTGAATGAACAAATTGAATTAAAGAGTAAGCTATGAGCTAAGGATTATCTAAGACATGAGAGTGGATGGATACTGTCCCAAGCTAAATGTGTACTTGCAATACAAATACTATTTTTTGGAGAAAATTTATTTATAAATAATAAAAATAAATTTTTTATATAATAAATATTATAATTATTTTAAATTTCAGGTTTTGAGACCAAAATAATTCCTCCAAGAATCATGCCTAATCTCTTAAAAAGAGTTGCAACTCATAGTCTTTGAAATTCAAATAAAGGTCATAGCCTCTTATTTAATTTGATAGATTTAGAGTCATGTTCTATAAGAATAGGTACTTAGGTCCTACAAATATAGGTGCTACCTAGTGTTTCATCATAAAAGTACATACATACATATATATGTATACTCCACATACAAATGTATACTCTAGCATACACATTTCATTAAGTACAAAGGTTTAGGTAAGTTCAATTTTGAAAGTTCAACCAATAAAAGTGCCACCTTTGACTATTCAAAATCATTGTATCTTGGGAGGTTATTCGTCAGTAGTCATTGGCCATCAATAAAAGGCGAATAAAACCTTAAGGAAGCTGCATTTGTGCAGACCTCAACTCGCCATAATTCTATTTATTGATTTTGTACTACACTTTGCTACTAGTTTGTCTTTTTTTTTTTTTGTTTTATCTTCCCTTAATTTATTCTTCTGAAAGTATATCACATTAGGGAGATATTTTAATTCTTGCCAACTTGTTTTTGAATTATTTGTTTGTGCTATTAAATTATATACACTGATCCACACACACTAAAATCTCTCTCACTCATTATGAATTTTGTCTATTTTAAGGGTTTTCCTATCTTTTGGTAATCCTACCTTGTCACTCCTGTTCGTGATAACTTCACATAAGATCTATAGCTTTTGAAACATGATATTTTCTTCAAAAGTCGCACAAAGTTGAAATAATTTTAATTATTAGTTACTGAAGTTTTTCGAAGTTTAGATTGGATATGAAGCATAATTAAGTTATAGGTATTTTTTCACGTTGATTCTATGAAGTTTACAATATGCACAATATAAATTGTGCATACGGCTAGGATGACCATGTGAGAGAGGAGAGTTGCTAATCCTCCTCTATTGTACTGTCATACTCGATTGTCTATTAAATAAAAAATATTCTGAATTTAATATTTATTATTTAGTGTATTATGCATTTATGTATTCAGTTAAGCAGAAAATATTGAGTACTCGTGTATCCAATTAATGAGGCTTCATTACACGAACGAAAGCACATCAAATGAGAAAATGGAGCATCTTATGGACATATTCTCATGTTTTATCGAAGAACACAAGAAACACCTCAATAGGATTTCATGTATACTCATTTATGAGGGGCAAACCAACTCAAATTTCCGTATGATTGCAATTGGTAATGCTTTCCATTACTCTCAATTGTTTTACTATGTTATTACTGTAATCCATATTTTTCTTTTTGTTGTTAATGTTAGCAGCAGCGGTAGCATTCCGTCCCAACAAACGTAAATTGTCTTTAACGTGCGTGGTATCAATATTACTTATATTTATAAATAATAAACATTTAATTGTGCAAATATTATAAATACAATATCACACAATTTTAACAATAATTATGCTGAATAATTTGTAATATTAACTCTCCATTAACATGTATCTAAAATTAATTCAAAAATTAAAAAGAAACAACAAAAAACATATTCCCCAGTAAATGCTACTTCATCTTTTCCCAACAAATATATGGTATCCTCCACCAACGATCACGCACCAAGGTAAGGTAAGGTAAGCAAACAGGACTCTGGTCTATATCAAAACAAAACAAATTTACCATCTCAAAAATCAACGTAATCTTTACAATAATTCCTTATTCCAATCTTTGTTCTTGTTCTACATGTTATTTTTAGAGCGTACGGAGTTTTTTCCTTCTCTTTTTTACCCCGCTCATGCAGGCTAAATTTTTTGTAGAGAACATTCAAAGAACTGGTGGATCAATTTTAAAAAGAATACTTTATTTTACAAAATATGGTTGGGAAAGAAATTAAGGAAAGTCGGGCAAAGAAAAAGAGAATATGAAGGAATTTGTTTTTTTATTTTCTCTTGAGACATAAATCTTATTTGAGATTTTATAATTTTTATCAACCAAGTAAAAGGTATATTTGGTATATAACGTTTGGTGTGGTAGTGTTCAACGTTATAAATTAAAAAAACGGTTGAATTAGTAGTGGTTCGCTTACTCTATTTTTTTTTTTTAATTTTAAAAATTAAAATTTTTTAAAATAATGAAAAATATAAAAAAAGAAAAAGGAGTTATAAATTAAAGATGATGATTAAAGATTTTGGATATGTAATTTTTTAAAATATAAATGTATTTTCTTGAAATTTAATAAAGTAATAGCTATATATATTTATGTTTATTTTGTTATTTTATTTTATATAATATCTCTTAAGTTGTGTTGAATATTTAATCTATAAAAATTTATTTCTACTTGATTTTAAATTATGAAATAAATGATTACTAAAATTAATGTTAAGTATTATTTTTTTTTATTTATCGTTGATTAATTATGCAGTAGTAATAATATTCTATTGATTGAACCAAATTGATCAAACTAGTAAAATCAATAATTAATTATGTTGTCGGTTGTTTCCGGTCCAATTTAAAAAAAAAAAAAAATTGACTCCACCCTTCAGACCCTTTTTCTGCACTAACCATTCCTCCCAGAAAATAGGACTCTTCTTCCCTAGGTTTGATCTTCTCCTTTTTTAATGCAAAAAAGAAAATAAAAAAAAAATTGGAATACTCAAAAGAAAATCACCTGAAGAGAAGCTAAAAAAGGAACAGCCTGGGCGGTGATCAAGTGACCCATTGCTTTCTGAGTAAGTCTTTAACGTGCAATTTATTTTGTGGTTTAAGCATTCGTATTCTTAAGTATGAACTGCATTATCTTCTAATTTTCGTTTCTTGTATAAAATTGATTCTTCTTTGGGTAAGTATTTAAGATGCTCTCCCTCTCTCTCTCTCTATATATATATATATGTATATATATACATCAATCGGAACAACTCGGTAGATGATTTTAGGGGGCCTAATAAAATGACCATAAATCGAACCTATCCAATTTTTACAACACGATGGTTGGCTGTTCAAGGCCTAGCTATACATATCGTCTTTTCTTGGGGTCAAATCTGCAGTTCGTCCGATAAATCTAATTCTGAATTATAGAGCTATGACAATCAAATCCGAAATGTGTGTGTGTATATATATACGTGATATTAATATTTAAAGCATTCGCATTCAAGACATTCTCATTTTTTATACGTATGCCCTCATAGACCAGTGGGGTTTTGCTATTTTAGTAAAAGGTTTAAGGATTTAGAAGTGTTTTTTGCTTTTGAGGTCCCTGAAAGAAGGGAAAGTTGGAAACTTTTTTGAGTCTTGGTGGGTAACCCTTAGCACAAAAAAGTGGAAATCGATAAGTTCACATATTTGCTTAGAGATTACTATGTAAATCGTCCTATGAGAATGGGAAGAGAGCAAGGCACTGATTTAGTTGGCCAGCTTTATCTTTTTGCATTTAACGTTGAAGCAATTTGTAATATACTTATTCACTTCACTCTTGTCTGGGTTATTTGATAAGTTCAGTAATCTACAACGATTTGTGAAGGATGGTTTTCCTGACGAATATTGTTATCTTGACTTAGTGCTATTCAACATCGTTATTTGTGACAGCCAAGTTGAAAGTTTGCTTCATTTGCATCTAGGCTTGCACCTTAGAAATCCAATGAATTTGCTTTCTTGGAGTTTGATAATGAAGTGTCTCCTAGCATCCAATTTCAAGTGCTAATTGTTGTTAGACCTTATCCATGCGGTTATAGTTTATGTATGCTGCCTGGAGAAAGGGTCTAATTCCTGTGCTCTCAGCATGTTCATTTAAATCTTATCCAACGGAGAATGCATGACCTGCCCCACCGAACCAATACCTCAAACAGTAATAGAATGCTAAAGCTTCATATTGTTCTTCTTGACTCATGCTTCAATATGTATGTTTTGTTACAATGCGTGATTTGTTGAAAAAATGCTGGCCCTGGAAAAAGTTAATTGCACATTCAGGGTAAGAGTATCTATGAGATTCAAGTAAATATGAACCTCTTCTTTTGGTGGTTGATAATCTAGAAAATTAAGTTTAATGTTATAAAGCTTGGAATGGAAAAACATAAATGACACCGCAGCACCTCTGGAGTGCTGTGTTTAAGCACCATTGACCCCAGTGTTTCCTTGATAAATGGGAGGATCCAAGCCTTTCACTTAATGTTCACTTACTTATCATTGGGCTTGTTTATAAAATACTGATATCCAAACATGCTAAAAGTAATTTCCTTTTTGATCAAAACTTACCACAAACGAAACTTGATTGATCAAAGTAACAAAAGATTAGAGCATCATGAAAATTCATACTTCTTTAATCTTTCTCATGATTTAATTGCACCTCCATCGGTAAACTATCATAATTTGCTTAGAACTATATCCTTTGTCCATATTAGAATCAAATGCAATCAGTATATTTCCTCTGGTTCTATTGACAATCTGATGTGAATGAAATACCGAATCTAAATGACTATATCTGTGCTGCATCATTAGTAGTTAAAGAATTTAGAAATTAATATTTGGGGTGAATTTCTGATTCTTCTTGATCATGCATGAATATACTAATGAGCTGAGCTCTCCACCCCACGCTTTTTAAAATTCTGATGCATATTTTCCTTTATTTGACAGACATCTGGTGTCTCAATAAAGATGCCAGATTCAAAGGAATTAGAGAAATACCATGCTAACAATGGGGTGCAAGTAAAGGAAGATAGTGAGTATGTAAGACTAGGTATACCAAATGAACTAAGGATACCTGAAGCAGATGCTTCAGAATCTCAAGCAAAGCAGAGAAAATGGTCTCTTATATGGTGGTTGAAGGCCATAATATGGTGTTCAATCACCATAATTATTCTTCTCATATTTGTGAAACGGGGAGTGCCCTATCTTGTAGAGAAGGTATTTCAAGTCATGATTGTTTGAAGTACATATCTCTCTTCCTTGCTATTTCATCTGCTTAGCACTGAAGAAGATATATTTGAAACTGTTCATCTAACTTATAGGTCATGACTGAATCTTTTTAATGCTCAGAGGCTTTACATATAGGTGAGTCGAAATTTAAGTCAGAAGTGAGCTACATAAGCAGTGCAACACAGAGTAGTCCAGGAAATCATCTCTCCCCACCCCCACCCGACCATAACACACACACACACAACAATCTATGCCATGGCTTTTGGTTGTCTCCTGCATAGCGTTGCTTTCATGGTTTCATGTAGTGAAGACCTCCAGGCAATATTCATAAAGGATATTGAGACACCCATTGCACAACGTATATTTTTGTAAAGATATTGTGGCTTAACAATGAATCAAAATTTCATGGCCAGAAGATGTTGTGGCTAAATAGCTTGAAATGATCAGAGGTTTAATAGAAAATGATTGAAGAGTCAGATATCTTCTTAGAGTTCTTTTCCTTTTCCTATTCCATCCCTTCCCTTCTTTTTAGCTTTTGGTTCAGGACTGGTTGAGGATTTTGCTATGATGAAATTGCATGGTAAAGTTCTACAGAGCAATGTGTATAAATAGTCATTTCATGGCATTATGCAGTTCGCGCTTCTTACATATCTGCAAAGATATTACGGCTCAATACTTGAGCCATCAAAAGATTTGCTCTAGGAGAGAAAGCTGAATATTTAAACGGCTCAAGTAATTTGCAATAGGAAGGAAAGCTGAATATTTAAAGCTGACAGTCTCAGACAGCAACAAGTTCCTTTTGGATTTGTGGATGGAGCTATAAGCTCACTGTCAATCATCATTGACTCTCTTAGGACCATATTGTAGTAAATATTTTCAATCTTTAATAAGCTTGTTATGATATTATGTTATTTTTCTAACTTTTATTTCCAATGTGGGAAATCCTATCATTTGTGCTTCTTAATCTAGAGTATCTAACATGTTATTAGAATGATTCTGATT
Organism: Jacaranda copaia; assembly: GCA_014898725.1. Lineage (NCBI taxonomy): Eukaryota > Viridiplantae > Streptophyta > Magnoliopsida > Lamiales > Bignoniaceae > Jacaranda > Jacaranda copaia. The sequence continues at coordinate 53,114 of JACGDI010005316.1, read as the reverse complement.
AGGTTCTCTTTCCAACCTTGCAATGGGTAGCCAGTGCATTTGGTCATCCAGTACTTGCACTAGTACTTGTAGGTTCGTTGGCATTCTTCCCTGTGTTTCTGATTCCATCTGCTCCTTCCATGTGGCTAGCAGGGATGATTTTTGGTTATGGCTTGGGGTTTGCCATAATCATGGGTGGAACAACCATTGGAATGGTCCTGCCACCCTTAATTGGTTTAGTTTTTTGTGATCGAATTCTTGTAAGAAATTAGCAACTTAGATTGGTGCTTTACAATGTTTTAAAACTAATATTAAACTTTGATATTATAGTTTGTATATTTGTATTTCTCCATCCTTGCTGCTGTTTTACACATAATCTTATTTTCTCTATGCATCGGCAGCAATGGTTGAAAAGATGGCCTCAAAAAGCTGACATGCTTAGATTGCCTGGGGAAGGAAGTTGGTTCCATCAATTTACAGTAGTTGCACTTTTTGAGATTTCACCATTTCCTTACACAATCTTCAATTATGCCATAGTGGTAACAAGTATGAGAATCTGGCCCTATTGATGCGGATCAGTAGCAGGAATGATACCAGAAGCCTTTATTTACATCTACAGGTTAGCTCTCTCTCTCTCTCTCTCTCTCTCTCTCTCTCATACACACGCACATGCACACAACCTTACACACTCGCTGCCCCCAACCCCTTCCCCCTCTCTGTCAGACATGCATCAGAATTTTGTTCTTCCTATAGATAAACACTCCTGCTCAATGAGTGGCTATTGAAGCAAGTAGTTTCATTCTCAAATGGATAAACAACCACTAAATTGTCTTTTTTTGGTGTAATTCCTTTATTCTCTGTTTTGGTTTTCTTTGTATCCAAGTGGTATTACTAAATGTTGTTTTCTTCTCTTTTCACTTGATGATGATCACCTAAGGATACTTGGATATGGAATAATATGCTTGGAGCTGTGGCAGCTAATTTCCTTTTGATATCATTAGTATATCTTTTAAATTGTTTTGCTAACGTGGTCGAGGTCTGCCTTTGGTTCTATGCAGTGGTCGGCTAATAAGGACTTTAGCACATGTCAAGTACAGGAACCATCACCTGACTCTAGTGGAGATCATTTACAATGTTATCTCCTTCATTATTGCAATCATCACGATAGTTGCTTTCACTGTCTACGCCAAAAGAGCATTGAATGATCTAAAGACAGCAGAGGCCAATGGTGAAGGCTCTGTCCATTGACAGTAGCAGTTGAGTTGGTTAAACTTCCTATCAAAAAATATAATCCTAGTTTTACATTGTCTTTGTCATGGCTTTGGGTTAGATCAGATCTCCTGCTGTAAATGGTTTATACATGGAAGGGGGTTGCTTTTACCCCTTGCAGTGTGATTTAGGAAAATAATGAACAATAGAACTTTCCCAGTGACATTGGAAAATGGATTTGTCCTGTCTTTCAAGGAGGTGAGTCCAGATGGAGGACCATACATCCGATAGCTACCCTCAATGTAAAAGAGACGAGCTTTTATCTAACTTCCATTGAAAAATATGTCATCCTCTTTGGTACCTGTATTACCTTACAAATATCACAAACTGAAAGAGTGGAACTAAAGCCAAACTACTAGTTCTTGTTCAAGGAAGATGGCATATGAGAATTTTTCAGACAATGAAGTTCTATTTCAGATGCTGTAATTTCCCCATCAGCAGCTGGTTGTTGAGCAAGGCAAATGGAATCAGTTGATTCAGTGGTCAGTTTACTCGTATTTCCATTGCCTACAGAAGAATCAGGTTTGCTGCCTTTAGCCCACGTCAGAATCAGCTCATGCGTGGACTCATCAAAAACAGTTTGTTTAAACATGCTCCCCATCTGCATTTGAGAACCAATAATTTGAAAACACAAGTATGCCAAACTTGATGAAAGATGGTTGATGATATGTTAAGCAGAATGAATTAGCTTGTCTTCTGTAGCTTGGTTTACCTGTGTGACTAAAGCATATAGAGGTAAGGTGCTGTAACTGCAAAGGACTTGCACAACTACCCTGCAAATAGAAATTTACCCAAAATTAATGAAACCATGAAATCAACTCTATAAGTTAAGAAGCTATTATTGTTTCCCTGGTTGGTAAATACCCTACAACAAGTCTTGGGATGATGAAACCCAATTCCTCCATGATGCAAGATCTGAAGCCATATGTGGTCTGTACAGTAAAAGAAGCAAAGTATTTAATGCGTACTTAACACGCATATGAAGACTGCCCGATGAGAATAATTTTCCTGAAATATGATGTTCACTCACCCAAATCCAAAAGAAGAATGCAATCTCAAATGCGTTCTGGAACAAGATGAAGTGAATCAAGTAAAGGACGAGGGCAGGCCGATGAAACCAAAACAGTTCATCAGAAGGCCTTACTCGTGTTCCTTCAGCATCCGCTGATCTTTCTGCAGCCTCCTTGGCTAGTTTGGTTATGATATGTTCCAGTTTAGCTCCAACAATTAGCAGAAGCTGAAATATCACATCCAATGGCACATCTCAGATACTCCCAAGTCTATTTTATTTTTCATTTTTTAATCTACTTGTAGATCGATTTAACTTACTAGTAGAGGTAAAAATGATAGCCAAAAGTATGTGTGCCATCCTGCAGTTTTTCCCACCGTAAGTGCCAAAGAGTTGGTGCATCATTGTAAAAGAATGGGAGTTCATAATTAAACATAGGAAAAAGTCTTAATAATAATACCTGCTATGTTCACAAGCAAGAAGATCACAGCAAACAGCCACAAGTACCAGCTATCCAAGATAAGTTACCAGTGTCAGCATAAATTTCAAGTTCATCTCTAGATTTTATTCAAACATAGTTCTTCTGTTTCACCTTATTCCTATGATTTTCCTGAAGTCATGTTCTAAGGTCCTCAGCATGTACTTGTGAAAATCATAATCTGGATTGCTAGGACAATGTTCCTGTCCACCAAGATAAAAATGAACACTAGTTTCTATTTTCAATTATGTTAAAATAGTTATGGCAATAACAAGTCGACGGTATCCAGTAGGGGGAACTTTACACGTATAAATCCAGAGCGCAGTGCTATGTAGTCAGACTTAGTCACTGACCCATAAAATTGCTTGAAGAATGCCACCTACATGTAAGGATCAGAAGATAACATATTATTACATTGATAGCATGAATTTTCTGCATGTCTTAGGCGGTCACTTGAATTTGCCATTCGGGCAAATGGGTTGGAAGATTGCAAGAATTTAGAGTAGCTGATTGCCTCATAGAAAGATTCCTGAAATGCAGTTGTGCCAGATGAGACGTTTGCAGATAACTTACAATCCAACTAACTACACGAAACTTTCTCCAATATCTGCCCCGCCGTCCCATAAACTCTTGTAGGTGAAGAGCACCAGGACCAAGAACTGTAAACAGGAAATTCAAATGACTGCACTAAAGATCGATGGAGAAGATGTTTCAACACATACTCCCGAGGAAGACAAAAAGAAGAAAAGCAGCAGTCATGTTACCTCTGTGATATCTTGATGATTCATTTTTAATTGAGTGCTCCCAGTTTCCCCATTCCCTTATCTAATAAACAAGGCACAGCTTAGACAGTAGTGAAGTTTTTTAGATGCTAGAACAACTTCTCTGAAGTACTTACTTAACAGAATTATGTTATCATTGATGTTAAATCGCATCGCAGGCTTTACTGTGAATGTCTTCTTAATTGATGTACAAGTTTCAGGCACAGATACATACCTTGACTCCTCCGAGGACCACGGTTGAGGCACAGAAGACTACATAAACGACGGCTAAAACAAATATGAATATGTGCAGCTGATGCAGTGCTTCTAAAGATAGAAATGGAACATGTCCCTGTCAGAAATAGAAGATGAATTGCAGGTGATATTGCCATAAACCTGATCCTGTAGGTTTCTGAACTAAGTTACATGATACAGCACGAAAGGGAAAAAAATAGAAAAAATGAGATTCATTTATTGTTTGGGAGTTGAGACACAAAGATGGGGTAACAAGAAAATAAATTAAGATGTGTTGGTTATTGTATATGGAATACCTCTGAGCACTGCTGTGAAACTCCTCCAGCCAAAAGCCTCCTCCCAATGGTGGCAGTTTGATGCTCAGCAGTTTCCGTTTCCAATTTGCATGGGAGCATGATATTGGCTAGATGATCAGGCATGCAAATACTGCTTATGAGACCTTGAAAGACCGTCAAGAGGAGGGAGATAAACCCCAAAAGCATCAGCTCTGAAAGTTAGTCAATTAAAGTAAAATCGATTAGTTAAGATGAACACAAATTAGCAACAGATGAAACGGAAAGTCCAGGACATAGATACCTTCCTTAAGCTTTTGCAATGCCTCAAACAGTGCTTCCTGGTTCTTACGCTTGAAGAACTGATTAACGAATGAAAAAGAAAACAGAGTTAGACAAAAGAATTCCTCTTTTGCCATCCTTATTTAGAGAGCTGAACCTTTTAATGAATACCTTTCCAAGCATATGAAGTCCACGCGCAGCGCCAACTGAGATGAAAACAATGATAAAACAGACCAGAGCCACAACCCAAGTAGGTGTATACTCGAACGAGCGCTCTGGTTCTTCCACTGCCATTCTTTCTCCTCTTGCTCTGGTTGAGTTTTTGTTGATAAAGCAATATGATCATGCAGCAGAATCACTGGTGCAAGTTGGAAGGAGGCGAAGTTTTATAACGCACAAAGTTGAGAAATGGTGGAAAGAATGGAGAAGGTAAGGAAAGGATAGTGTGGAGTGAAGGAAAAGAATATAGGAGGAAACAAGGTTTGGCTAGGTAAAGAACAATGTTATAACAAGTTTTCAATGCTTTCTTGCTGAAGGCTAATATGTGTATGTGAAAATATATATTTTTTATTGTTGTATGAGTTTCTTTGTTAATGCACTTTCTTTTCTCATGGCTTACGAGTCCTACATTAATTTATGGCTTTTCTAACATGTAAATCTACATTGAATACTTCAAAATGTATAATGTTTTTTCATAATTTTTTAAGGACTAAAAGTATTCCTCGTGTAACAATATAAATATATTGGTCTTATATGGTTTAATAAGTAACTTAATAATTAGTTCTGTTTTGATCAAACTACATAAATTCAACACTTTCTACAAATAAAGAGAACTTTGACAATGAGTCTAATGGGCTTTTACGCTTAGTTTTGGTAAAGAGTTATATATTCTTTTTTTTTTTTTTTTTTGGTTTGCATAAAGAGTTATACTTTTGAATACATCAATTTTTATAAAACTAAAATTAATTAGAAAATGAAAGAGAGTGTGACTCCAGTATTATGGAAGAAAAATAAAACCAAATTGTTTAGTACCAGAAAAATTGAAACTCTGGCAAAAATTAAATATATTTATACTATTGATAAAGTACCTAACTCCTTTTTACTATGTTTTCATGTAATATACCTAAAATATCTTTACTTTTTTTTTTTCATAACTACAACCATACACTAACTATTATTTATAATCCATTCTTCTATGTGCATAATTATTATTTTATCTTAACATTTTATTATTATTTACATAAAAATTCAAATAAATATTAAATACTATTAAAAATTAATATTATATCAAAAAATAAATCATTTACATTATATTATAAAAATTTTAATACATGCATCGAAAGTATACAAGATACTACTTTCTATTAAATATGAATGAAGTTTCTATCAGATCAAACTCAATGAACCGTATTTTATGGGGCCACTGTCCACAACACGAAAATGTAATTAATAAAGAGATTCAATCATTTATTAATAAATCAGTCAAAATATTTCAAATCTACATATGATGATAATCTCATTAGTTTTTTTTATTATACTAAGCAATAATTGCTATATTATAATTTTATAATTTTTTGATTAAATACTTTGTAATATAGGATAGTCCAATAGGCCCAATAGACCCATCATCAAGTTTGGGCCAGAGCGCCAATCACCAATTATCTAATTGACCTTACTCGGCAGGGGTCCATGGTCAACCTACATCGTCCTCAAGACCTACTCCAGATAACTCAACAGACCCAACATTAAGTCTGGGCCTGAGCGCCCATCAACAAGCGTCTAGTCGACCTTACTTAGAAGGGATCTATGATCGACCAGTCAGGTCTGGTCAACATGTATCGACTTCAAGATCCACTTCGGTATTGACTCGAATCTCCACCTCATTTATTAGTCTAACAAACAGCATGCCTCCGCATTAATGACACGTGACAATTGATATAGTCGCTGCCACCAACTCTATCACCATCTTTGGTAGGAAGATGCCTCCAGAGGTACTCTTCACCCTAAAAAATAGGTGATTTAGCCACCTAGAATAGTACTGGGATCTGGATATGGAATGACCATCAACCCCCTAATAAGGGCAAAAGTCAGTACACCTGATAGGGATACCATGGACAAATCATGCCTGGAGAATTATAAATACTTCATATTCAACCACGCTCAAGGTAATGCCAAATACGCTATAAACCTTCAATACTCTCAGTCTTATATTCGATTATTATATCTCGATCAGAGCTAACTTGAGCGTCGAAATGCCTTAGCCAGGGGCACCTCAACTAGTCTAACATGTGTTATGATTGCAGATCTCAAACCTCGAGAGAAACAGAGCTTTGAACACTCAACCTTCCTGGTTGAATTCACCCTAAACACTATCATTTCACTATTAGCGACTTATCAGCTGCATTAGTTTTAGCACCGTTTGTGGGAAACTGTTGAGATTGTAACAAAAAGATGGTAAACATACGCAAAGCAGCATCCGAAAGGGAGGAGAATAGGAGGTCCACTTCTCCGCCTCTCCCTCCACCCCAGTAAGGTATTCATGCTCCAGGCACCAGCGTTCCTCAGGAACAGATGGTGATGTTAACCAGCCCCAGTTGATGCAATTGATAAACGAGTAGATTTAGTAGTTCACATTAGATCTAATTGAGCCATGCAGTGTGATAATGTCGAACGCTTTGGGCGTGACTATTGTGAGGAAAGGGGAGCGTCTACAGACCTTACACCTCAGCCCATTTAAGCCCCACGGTGCGATCAGGCTGAGTGTGTTAGATCGGATCTTGATCGGAATGCCACCCAGGCAGATTGAGAAGAATGGGAAGAAATGTCCCATCAAGTCCAGCAGCTGAACAGGCATCTTGACAAGATTTTGAGGAGAAATACTGACAAAGCACCAAACTTGGATGCTCCTCAGAGATCTCATCAGGAGAGAGGGTCCCCTTTCATTTAAGATATCATCGACGAGCACATTGCCATCGACACAAAGGTCCCAATAGGTCTGCCGAGGTATGACGGCTCGACTGACCCCAACGAGCACCTCATGCAGTTGAGCACATGATACAATTACATAGACAAAATGAGTATATTTATGCCAAGATGTTGGTGACTACCTTCTAAAGCATCGCACTAGATTGGTTTGTGAAGCTTGAACCGTCTTCGACTTATTCTTATGAGTAGTTGTGTAACAAGTTTTTGCACCAGTTTACGAGTAGAAGGAAGATAAAACTCCCCCATACCCATCTCCACACTGTCAAGTAGGGCGAGGGGGAGTCCTTATGTATTTCTTCATCAGATTTAACACGGAGGTCCTCAAAATAGATAATCCTAGGATTGAGTTTCTGATTGATATATTATTTCTGGGGCTCAGACACAAAGAGTATGTTAATGCACTGGTGCGGGAATGTCCCAAGTTGATGGAGGAGCTGCTTGACCTGGCTGAAAGGTATATGATACAGGAGAAAATGAACAAGCTCAAGTTTGGATCCTCCAAAGTTGAGAAGAAAAAAAAGGAAAGGGACGACCAACAACACAAGGAGCGAGGTTGATCCCACATCAAGAGTTTTCATGACTATACACTGTTAAACATTTCGAGAAAGGAGGTCCTTTATGCCATTTAGCATGATAACCTCCTTAAGAAGCCCAGAAAGCTGACGGAGACTGAAGCCATGAAAATGTCGAAGAAATATTGCTACTTCCATAAATAGAAAGGGCATGACACAGATAAATGCTTCAACCTCCAAAACGAGATCGAGAGGTTGATTAGGTAGGGCCACCTTAAAAAATACATAGCTGCGGACGCTTAGATTGATGAGGTAAAAACCAATCGGACTCTCCGCAGAGAAAGGTCGGTTAACCCCAGAATGGAGGATAAAGGAAAGAAATCCCCCCAGGAAGATCGCCCACCCATTAGAGGGGTAATTAATATAATCGCAGAAGGTCCCACTAGGGGGGACTCTAAGTCTGCTTGGAGACAAACCCAGAGGAGGCTTGAGTTAAATAAAGTCTCGCTTGTTGGGATAACTTTTCACCTTAAGACGATTGCAGAACCCATGTCATTACTGATGCCAACCTAGCCCCCCTCGAGGGTAAGAATGTTGATCACAAGATAGATTGTCCACTAGTAGTCTCTGTGGAAATTGTAAACTTTAAAGTGCGCAAGGTTTTGATCGAAAATGGCAGCTCGGTGAATGTCATCTTCCTATCCACCCTAAAGAGGATGAACATGGGCAAATTAAAGTTTGAACCTGTGCGCACGCCACTAGTCGGATTCGGGGGGTCGGAGATCATACCAAAGGGATCGATCAACATGTCCACATCTTTTGGAGAGGCTCCTCGAAGAAGAACTTTAATGGTGAATTATCTAGTGGTTGATACCCCGTTTGCCTACAATGTCATCATAGGCCGACCTGCCCTTAATGACTTCCGTGCTATTGTGTCTACTTATCACCTAAAAGTCAAGTTTCCAACCCCAACAGGCACGGGGGAGCTTTTGTGCAACCTAAAAGAGGCCTGGAGATGTTATAATATCTCGATTGAGTCAACCGAGCATATAGCTCAACAACAGCTAAAGACTTCGGGGGATGCCTCCGTAGCAGAACCCAAAGAGTCCTAGTCCAGCAAGAAGCGAAAGTTGGAAAATACTAGAGTGAAGCCCATCAGGGAGTTTAAGACCATTGAGCTCGAACAGGGTAACCCTGAAAAAATGACCCGCATTGGAACAGACTTGGGCCCCCACCTAGAGTGTCTTATGGTCGATTTCCTGAGGAAAAATATTAACAGCTTTGCTTGGAAGGCATCCAACCTCCAAGGGATCGACCTTAATATTGTTATGCACCGCCTCAACACTAACCCTTCGTACAAGCCGCTTAGACAAAAGATGAGGACGTTCAATACCGAGAGGATGCAAATCATCGAGGAAGAGGTTAAAAAACTCTTAGATGCAGGATATATTGTAGAAATTCAGTATCCCTCTTGGCTTTGTAATGTTGTCCTAGTCCCAAAAAATAAGGAACAGTGGCAGATGCGTAATAATTTTACTTATTTAAATAAAGCATGCCCTAAGGTTCCTTACCCCTTGCTTTGGATAGATTTACTAGTTGATTTAACTGCTGGGTGTGAGTTATTGAGTATGATAGATGCATTTCAAGGCTATTATCAGATCTTCATGGCACTCGAGGATAGGGATAAAACCTCTTTTGTTGTTCCTAATGGGTTATATTACTTCCTGGTCATGCCTTTCGGATTGAAAAATATCGAGGCAGCTTATCAGTAGCTAGTCAACTTTATGTTTAAAGACAAGATTGAAAAATTGATGGAGATTTACTTCGCTGATATGATAGTAAAGATGAAAAAAGCCTAAGACCACTTGCTCGACCTCAGTCATACTTTTGGAATTCTGAGAGCGTTTGGATTGAAGCTCAACCTGAACAAATATGCGTTCAGGGTCTGAAGAGGAAAATTTCTAGGTTATATGGTCAACTAAAGTGGTTTTGAGGTGAATCCATAGAAAATTCAAGTAGTTTTAGATGCCACCCCTTCGAGAATAGTTCGAGACATTCAGAAGTTGGTGGGGAGAATCGTAGCTTTGGGAAGGTTCATTGCAAGATTGGCTAACAAGAGCTTAACCTTTTTCAAAATTCTCAAAAATACCAGGAAGACAAGTTTCCAATGGACGGAACAGTATGATCGGGCGCTGGTTGAGCTGAAGCAGTATTTGGCTTCACCCCTGATGTTGGCAAAACCTGAGTTGGGAAAAGTACTGTAGATATATTTGGCAGTCTCTGAAGCATCGATCGGTTTAGTATTGGTATCAACTTGAGACGGCAACCACCGACTAGTCTACTATTGTAGTAAGTTACTCTAAGAGCCAGAGAATAATTATTTGAAAATTGAGAAATTTACGTTAGCATTAGTGACTACGGCTCGAAAGATAAGACTGTATTTCCAGTCATATTCTATCATAGTGCTGACCAACCAATCATTGAAGCAAGTGTTGGCAAAGCCCAATACAACTGGCAGATTGACCAAGTGGGCGATCGAGTTGGGGGAGTTCGATATTAGTTTTCAACTTTGAACAACTATCAAAATGCAGGTTCTTGCCGACTTCATTGCAAAGCGAATTGACTTGCCCAAAAAGAGTGCCCAAACCCCTCTCATTTGGATCTTGCACGTCGATGGATCATCGACCACATTTGAAGGAGGAGTAGGGGTCACTCTATGCTCCCCAGATTCATAGAAATACAATTTTGCAATCAAATTAGACTATACAGTCATGAAGAACAAGGTAAAGTATGAGGCCTCTCTGGCGGGAATGAGAATGGCACTTGAATGAGGGGTTGAACACCTGGTCACAATTACGGACTCCCAGTTAGTAGCAAAATAGGTCGAGGGAAATTTCAAAGCCAAAGAACAATCGATGACCCAATACTTGGCCGAAGTAAAGAAGTTGCAGCAATCATTCAAAAAGTTTACTCTCAGCCAGGTCCCCCAATCTAAGAATGAACGGGTAGATGCTCTCTCCAAGTTTGCTAGCTCCATCAAAGGAACAAGAGACAAGAAAATCACACTTTTTGTCTTAGATAAACCATCAATTGCACTCTTCGATGAGAACTTGATAACAACCATTGAAGAGACGATAGTTTCTTAGCATATTCTAATAAAGTTATATCTTAGCCAAGGCACTGTGCTCAATGACAAGAACGAGGCTCGGTGCCTTTGAGGCCAAGCCTCCAAATTTGCACTCGACAAGCATGGTCAGTTGTACAAGAGATCCTTTGCCAGACCCCCCCTTAAGATGCCTAGACCAAGATCGAGTGCTAGAAGTATTACAGGATGTTCATGCGGCATGTGTGGCAACCATTCTGGAGGGAGGTCTCTTGCTCACAAAATAATTAGGTACGAGTATTTTTGGCGAACATTATTGAAAGACTCTATGGACTTTGGACATAAATGTGCATCATGCCAAGTCCATTCTAATCTGCTACACCAACCGGTTGTGCCAATGGTTAATGTCCAAATTTCCTGATCATTTGATCAATGGGGAATTGATATTGTGAGCTCTTTGCCAAGATCAATGGGGCAGCAAAAGTTCATAATTGTAGCGGTCGAATATTTTACCAAATGGGTCGAAGTTGAGGCTGTCCCTAAGATAACGGACGTGGCCATCAAAAGTTTTATATGGAAAAATATTACTTACCGTTTTGGCCTGCCGAAAGTCCTTATTTTAGATAACGACACTTAATTCCAGAGTAAGAGCATGAGAGGTTAGTGTGATGCCTTGGGGATTGCACAACATTTCACTTCAGTGGGCAACCCCCAGTCGAATGGTCAGATCGAGGTAACCAATCGGACTGTCCTTGGCCAACTGAAGGCCATGATTCAAGACACCAACTCAAATTGGGCAGATAACTTGCCCGATGTACTATGGGCATACAAGATGACTCCTCAAATAGCCACTAATCATACCCCTTACAGCTTAGTTTATGGATCGAAAGCAATCATCTCTTCAAAATTGATCCAACATACCACTCGAGTCATCTATTTCTACCCACTAAAAAACACATTGGAAAGGAAGCTTGACCTCAAAACTATTGACGAGCGTCTATAAGAAGCTTATAACATTATGCAGCGCTACAGGTCAAAGATGGCTGAGAATTATAATAAAAGGATCAGAGAGCACCGTTTCAGTGTCAGAGATCTAGTCCTCAAAAAGGTAGAGGTCTCCAAGAATATGAATAAGCTTGAACTGAAATAGGAAAGGCCATATGCTATTATCAAGGTAGCGAAACATAATGCCTATAGACTCGCCAACATACAAGGAGAGGAACTCCTCCGCCCATGGAACACTATCAATCTCAGGACATTTTACATTTAAAGATGTATAGTACTTATCTTTGTATCCCTTTGGCTTGAATAAAATCCCAACTACATTGAGTTAATTGTTATCTTTCAAGATTCTAGTCAACCCCGTAGTCAAAGAATAAGCAGCCCCTTGCCGCCACCCAAATAGCTCCTAGCCATCAAGATTCTAGTCAACTCTGTAGTTAAAAAATAAGCAGCCCCTTTTTGCCACTCAAACGGCTCTTAGCCGTCAAGTTTCTGGTTGATCCCATAGTCGACGAATAAGCAGCCCCTTGCTGTTACCCAAATGACTCTTGGCCGACAAGGTTCTAGTCAACCCCATAGTCGACAAATAAGCAGCCCCTTGCTGCCACCCAAATAGCTCTCGACTATCAAGGTTTTAGTTGACCCCATAGTTGGCGAATAAGCAGCCCCTTGCTGCCACTTAAACGGATATTAACCATCAGGACTCTAGTCGACCCTATAGTCAATGAGTGAGTAGTATGTGCTACCATTCGAGCAATTTCATGCCGCTTGGAGTATAGTGGACCACATAGTCAATGACATAATAATCTCTCATCGACCTTCTAGTCGACCTCATTATCGATGAACGAGCTATTCCAGGCAACAATTTAATTTTTGTCGACCCCGTAGTTGGCAAAGAATATGGTCCTTTCTAATTGGTAGCTAAATCTAAAGGTTGAACAAATAGTCGACTAGGAATATTAATCAATCGATGACACAGTTGTGCAATGCAATTGCTACGCAACCAGCGATCAAATATTCTCCACATTATCACAACAAAAATTAAAGGCTACGTATGGCACAACATGATAGAAATGAAAAGGAAAATATGCCTTTATTCATTAATCACTTGTTGACAACAAAAAAAGAAAAAGAAAAAGAGAAATAAAAAAAACGAGATAACAAAAACAACACAAAAAATAAAGGTTGATTCAGTTTTGGCTTGGCTCCCCCTGGTCGCCTTCAACCCATTTAGAGTTCGATTCTGGCACCGTGCAGGTGAGCGGCGAAACTACTTGGGGGGTTCAGAAGGTCCTGCGATGTCGCTCATAAAGTTAGTCAATCGCAACATGTACTGCACCAGATTGACCTCTTCTTCCTTTTTTATTTAAGCCACGAGGTCCTCAGCGAACACAAATTTAGTGGATATTTGCTCCAACCTTGTGTCAACCTCGGCTTTCTTCTTCTACGCTTTAGTCAGTGGCGCATCTAGTGCAGCAGCTGTAGGTTTGCCCTCTGGGGCCTACTCGACGCCACCCTCCTTTGGGTTAGGGTAAAGCTCTAGTTTCTCATTCAGTGTGAGGCATATTCTGCTCTTATCCTCAACTCAAAAAGCATAGCCCAGGTGCTCGAGCTGCTTTATGGCCTTATAGAATGCTTCATACGCATTATTAAGGGATGCAACCATACTTGCGTCCTAAAAATCTGTGCTCACAATAAACTATTCAACAACCTTGCGCCGCACTGCGGGGAGATGTCAGATGAAGGCCTCTTTCACTTTGTTAGTCACCTCTGCATGGCCTCGAGCTCGATCAAAACTGTAGCTCATTTGCAGGTCCAATTAGGCCTTCTTTATTATGTTATCCATCCGACTCCGATCCCCGATGACCTAGACCAATTGTTGATCTTTAGAGTCGAGCTACTCCTGGAGGTTAGATACTTTCTTGTTCAATTGCTCAATCTAAAGCTGGGAGGACTCAAGCTGTACCTTAAGAGTTTCCATCTCTTCTTCCGCCTCCAATTCTTCTTTAGTAGCTAGAGCCATCTCGGATTGGCAGTACATATTATAGCCCAACCATCCTATCTGAAACACAAATAGTGTCATTCTTCAAGCCAATATATAAAAGGAAAATTTGGGTCAAGACTATCGATCTCATACTTACCACATTACAGTAGTAAGACAACACCTTTATGGTCCCAATCTGGCTAAGGCTCATCAGCTTCCATTGGTCGGCCACGAATAGCCTTGACATCATCCACTTTAGAGCCTCAGTGCCTGATGTCCCTCCTTGGATAATGGAGGTCGAGTCAATTTTCTCCTTATTTAGGTCGGTGGCGAATCGGGGAGGAGATAGTTGGGGAAGCTAGAACAGAGTACCATCGTTGGGTTTACTAAGCAGGTCATAACCTATCATGGCTTTCTGCTTCCCTTTTCCCCTCATTGTCTTTTTCGGTGCCGAATCTCCTTGTTCAACCATTTACCTCTTACCTTGACCCGCGGGGCTGCTATAAATAGGCTTCTCTCAACAAGGAGATTGACTTTCGAGCGCCTGCTCGATTTGTGGTGGTGGCGGTGTGGATGTCAATCTTGTCTAGCCCATTTATTTTGTGGAAGCATCTTCTCATTGAGCGGCAGCAGCTTGACGACGTTCCTCATTCTTTAGCACCTGAACTTGGGATTCATTGCGGCTATGGGCCATTACTTCTTCACAATCTACACATGCAAACAAAATAAGCAAGCATTAGACTCAAGCAAAAAGATGGAAATGTTCAATCAAAATAGTCGACGAAGTCTCTACCTAATCGATCGCCTGCAGGCAGGTTGAGTTGGGCAGTTAATAGGCTAGCCAACACCAAACACTTCTCTTTGGTTAGAACTGAAGCTTCCATTTGCCCAAATCTGACCAAATCCCTGATGAATGTGTTAAGCCAACTAAGTGTTTGGTTCCCGAGCATCTCCATAGGCCTTCTCTACCAGTTTATTAGAATGGCAAGAACCTTCGGCCCCCAAATATAAAAAAAGTATTTTTTCCACTCTTGTCCATAAGAAGAGGTAGGAGACATTAAAAACTTCCGCTGGGGTCGAGCAATTAGGTAATAAAAACCAGACTCTTCAGTGCTACTTGACTTTTGAGACATGGGTAAATGGAATAAGTTTGAGAAGTTAGCAAAGGATATAGGTTACTTGTACAAGTGCATTAGCACGGCAAAACTATACAAAGTGGTAAAATAGTTCGGGAGCAACTGGGTAATACAAACTTCTAGGCCTAGTGAGAGGTCGATTATCAATTGTGCGAGCGAAAATCTAAGGCCACATTTCAACCCTTCCTCGAATACAGTTATACACCCTCGGGAGGTTGATGCATCCTACCCTGAGTCCTTGGCACTATCAGTTTGTATTCTTTAGGGATATGGTAAGCTGTCCTAATGCGGATCAGGTCAATGGGGGTTATCTTAGAAGCTATCTCGGTATAGTGGTCGGGGGTGAACAGTTGACCCTGGGTTACAAGAATATCCCTAAGGCCAGCATCCTCCTCCAAAACAACTCTCACATCACTCGAGCTATTAAAACTGCTTGAACTAGAGCTATCGCTCATGGATGAACTCAATTCACTCTCACAAGATGTTTGAGATGTTCTCTCCCCCCCAGTTTTCCCCTGATGGGCCATGCCCTCTAACCTAGTGTCATCACTATCCGAACTGGGAGACATGCTTCTACAAACGAAAAAATAGAAAGGAACAAAAAGGCAAAGACACTTACAATAGAGATCTTGAAAGTTCTAAGCACACGAAAGTTGGAGAACTCCAAAGGTAGCAAATTTGACTAGGTGCATCAGCAACAAAAGTATAAATGGAGTTAAACCAGGTAACTGTTATGATGACAGCTTAGCCTAGTACGCTTCGTGTTCTACGTACTAATAAGCGCATTAATGCAGCAAAACCGCCTCAAACCCTGATCGGCAATTCAAAAACCCAGGTCTAGGATTCAAAAACCCCAATCGAATATGGTTAACCCTATAGCTACCTATTAACTGCCTGCTCCTTCTCGTCGACAATCTCGATCAGGACTGTGAGTTAGGTGGACTCATGATATGGGATAGCCTAGTAGGCCCAATAGACCCAACATCAAGTTTGGGCTAGAGTGCCCATAAACAATTATCTGATCAATCTTACTCGGCAATGGTCCATAGTCGACCTGCATCGACCTTAGGACCCACTCCAGATAGCCCAATAGGCCTAATATCAAGTCTGGGCCTGAGCGCCCATCAACAAGTGTCTGGTCGACCTTACTTAGCGGGGATCCATGATCGACCAGTCAGGTCTGGTCAATATGTATAGACCTAAAGACCCATTTCGACACTGACTCGGATCTCCTCCGCATTTATTAGTCTGACAGGCAGCATGTCTTCGCATTAATAACGCATGACAATCGGTACAATTGCTGCCACCATCTCTGCCAACCCTGCCACCACCTTTGGCAAGGAGGCGCCTCCAAAGGTACTATTCACTCTAAAAAATAAGAGATTTAGCCACCTGAAACAGTGTTGAGATCTGAATATGGAATGACCATCAACCCCCTGGCAATGGCAAAAGTCAGTACACCTGATAGGGGCACCATAGACAAATCACGCTTGGAGAAGGCTATAAATATTTTATATTCAACCATGCTTAAGGTAATACCAAATACGTTATAAACATTCAATACTCTCAGTCTTCTATTCGATTATTATATCTTGACCAGAGCTAATTTGAGTGTCGGAGTGCCTTACCCTCGGTTAGTCTAATGTATGTTGTGATTGCAGATCTCAAACCTTAAGAGAAACATAGCTTTGAACCCTCAACCTTCCTAGTTGAATTCACCCCAAACACTATCCTTTCACTATAAGCGATTTATCAACCGCATCACTTTGAAAAGAAAAAAATCACTTTACGAAATCACTTAAAATTTTCTTTCATTTTTAAGAAAAAAATTCATATTTAACAAGAATTAAAAATATTGAGAGTCTCCAAATTATGAATACACGTAAATATTTTGATTTTTTTGTTTCAAAAGTTCAAGTAAGACATTTGTTAACGACTACATTTTACTAAAACTTTTGTACCCTGTGCCTAGCTATGATTTTGTAGTTAGAGTTAAATGAAATATAAAAAATTTTACTTTAAAGTTATACCTAACATACTGCACCATTTTGTTTTAATAAAATGCTATTTGGCATTATCATTTAACAGTTTGAACTAATATTTATAAAAAAAATAATAGTATTTTGTTGGTTAAATACAAAAAATTGTAATAATTTATTTGAAAAGGACAATAAACTTATAATATTTATTTAATATAATTTAATGAATATAACAAAATTTATGCTAATATTTTTACAATGGGAATACTAAATCCTGTTAAGCCCCAAAATTTGGCGAAATAACTTTTAAGGCCATCTTCAACCCTAGGTTTATTTTAGGGTTCATTTTATTTAATAGGAGAGTACAGCCTTGAAAATTGGATTAATTAGATCGGTTAAAATGAGAATTTGACCCAAAAAAATTGGGTATTATTATTTGCACTTCAAAATTTATTGTTCGTACTCTTTTCTAAATTTTTGTGTTAGGTTATTGATCAAAATATTCACTTACTTTTCAAATCAATTTATATTAATTTGTAAGATAAATATGCACTTTAATATAATAATTATCACTTTTAATTTTGTTATTCATGAAAAGATTTTACCTCAACTTGTCCAACTTAATATAAAATAATGATAAACTTGACAAATAAATACCCATGGATAATCTAAAAATGGGTAATGACGAGTTAGATAAATTTACCTATAAGTAAAATTATTATTTTTATTGGATCCAAGATAGTAAAGCTATTACCCATGACTATGAGTGATGAATAACCCATAAGCATTAGTATTTTTATTTTTTTATACTTGAAGGTAAATTAATATATATTTTTTAATTTACATAATATTATATAAATATTACTTAATTATAACTAATAAAAAAGGCTACAAATTTTAAATATTACATTGAACAAATACTTAAAGTATGTCAAGTACTTTAGTTTGAAAAGTACAAGTTAAATGTTTAAACATTTATCGATTTTAAGTTATATTACATTTCAAAGTTAAATCCCATATGTCAAAAGTTTTTTGAATTAAAAATTTAAATACCACTTAAACATTGTTGTTATCATAGAAAGGTATGTGTTATATCCTCCAAATTATTTGTCAAAATTAGAAAAAAAATTAACCTATATATATTTATTATTGTTTACTAGTTATCCGTGGATTGGGTCAAAAAGTAGTAGGTAATTAGGTTATATGTAAAATTATTCGCATTTTATTGGGTGGAGAAAATAGGGCCTATTATTTCCATTCTTTTGAATGCCCATGGTATGAGTATTTTTTGTTAGGTCTAAATGGTATAATACTCTTTTCTTTCTTTATTTTACTTCTCTGATGAAAATAACTCCATACAGTAGTCTTTATGAAGTAAAACAAAACTCATATTTGAGGTGTGAGCTATCATTTTCCTATTGAAGTTCAAAGTCATGTCTTGAATGAGATGATTAAATTTAAAGATCGGATAATCTATTCATTTTTATTTGCCCTATCAAGTTGACATGAAATAAATCAAGATTATATTTAATAAGATAAATAATAGTATACTAAGGACATAATTGTTAAATTACATGATATTTTAAAAATAAAGAAATGTAAGTGTCAGTTCCTATAGACTAAAAATTAATTGGAGTGTCAATAAAAAATTTTGGAGTGCAAATAATAATACCCCAAATTTTAACCACATATATATATATATATATATATCTATATATACTTATATACATACAAGCAATCACACCTACAGTTCCCGACTGTGTAATCTTTTATAAAAAAGATGGCAACCAAAAATTCAATAAAAGAATTTGTAAATTGTACAAATCAAAATTAATATGTTAAAATAATATTATTTATATAAAAAAATGAAAAATACATATTTCTAAATCTATGTGTAAACAAATTCCGAACAATCATTTCTTAAATTTAGATTCAGATAATGAAATAAAAAAAATAGTACAATGCAGAAACATTGCTTTTAAATATCTAAAACATCAAGCAAAAAAATTATCAATTTTTTTTTAATAAACATTAGAAATATTATTGGAAATAATACTTTTAATAATTGTTTTGGTAATATTTTTAATATTTACAGTTAAGATCAAGATCGTATCAACTAGTACGTTTCAATGTGGTTATAGGGCTAAATTTGAAATACAAAATTTGGTATTACAACTACCTAGCATATCTATATTTTCTAATTGTATTCTATTTATATCACATTGTCTTTTTAAAGTTTTGAAAAAATTGAAGGATAACTAGGTAAAAGGACAAAAAATAAAAATAAAAAAAACTTCCACTTTAGATACAAATTAAACTTTCATGGCATGTATATATATATATATATATTCCAGTTGATATGTTGATAGGAAGTTTAGAATAAATGTTTGAATGTGCTATTTTTTTTTTCTTTCAATATTTCAATAACTAGACTACTGTTACTTTCTTGAAAAATATGAACTTTCATTCTATAATAAGAACACTTCAATATAAAATTTTGGTTTAAGTTTGATAAATTCACGCGATTAGGTGGTGCATGAATATTTAATTATACAAGAAATACAATAATATACATAATAATTAAATCTGATACAAGGAAGACAATTTTTTTTTCAACTTAGAAAGCGAAATATTAAAAATATTTGTTCAAGTCTTTCGGATCTCACTTCGTAGATTTTGTCACATGACGTAATCTCAACTTTTGTACATCATCCATAGACTATATATATATATATATATAGAGAGAGAGAGAGAGAGAGAGAGAGAGAGAGAGAGAGAGAATTTGTGTCCCCGACACATGACGTTGTACCTAGGACAGAGACTTGGAGATGCACTGCGTTTAACTAACAGTTGGCTGTGGAATGCACCGAAGACGTGCTGATACCAAGCGCATTTCCTCACTTCCTTATTCCAGACTGAAACGGTTACTGTGTGGGAGATTTGAAATGTTCAATTTTCTAAATTAGATTCATGGCTTATAGAACCAGCCAAGAAAAATGCTGCGACTAAGGGCGTTTCGCCCGACGAATGATAAGATCGTGAAGATCCAATTGCACCCGACCCACCCTTGGCTTGTCACCGCCGATGCATCGGATCATGTCTCGGTGTGGAATTGGGAACACCGCCAGGTTTGTTTTGCTTGATTTTGTTATTGAATTTGCGTGCATTGGCGTTGTTGTTGTGTTTGTTTTTTCCACTTCTTTTTCTCTCCCTCCGAATTTTTTATTTTCTGTGCTTTCCCCCGTAGGTGATATATGAGTTGAAAGCTGGAGGCGTAGACCAGAGGCGTTTGGTTGGTGCTAAATTGGAAAAACTGGCCGAAGGCGAATCAGGTGTGATTGCCGTTTTGCGTCATTTTATTGTGCTGATATCTTTAGTGAGGCGGTTGGCCCAACAGAGACGGGAGGCTTTCTGTCTAATTGTCATTTTGTGCTAGATATCTGGAGGTTCTCATGATTTAAGGCATGAAATTGGTCATCCATTTAGCGTGGGAATGGGTCGGTCTACGGCTGTTATATACTTTTTTAACGGTGTGGAGGCATGGTTCTAAGTTTGAGGGGCTCCGTTTAAGTATGTTCATGGCTTTATATTGTTGCATTTTTTCTGCGGCTCAGCAGTGAGGAAGAGACTGCCTCTGTCTGTGCGTGTGTTAAAATCTCTGTTTAAGATGATGAAAAGAATGAGCTGTGTGCACTTTGTTCTTTAGCTTCCTTTTTGGAGCAAATAGCACTTTCTTAATTGGTGAAAATAAAAGTGAGTGCATTACATTGCACGTCCTGTTTACAGTGACATCCGCTGCTTGGAGAGCCAAATCTGTGGTAAAATTTTGTTGTTTTTGGAATGTAGAGAATGTCACTAATATGCGAAGTTTGATTTTGTCTTTGACTCCTTACTTAATTCACAGTTTATGTCCTTGAACACTCTCTTGATTACAGAAAGATGTCACCCTTGAGCTTTCCTAACTTATGTCTACTTAGCAAAGATCGTTGTTATGAGCTGCAACTTGTCATGCATGTATTAATCGAGTGAATTTTGTGGTGTGGGTTATTTACTAATGGTTATTGATTCCATTCCTTTTGTACACATTAGAACCTAGAGGAAAACGTGCAGAAGCCATACGAGGTGGGAGGTATAATTCCATGCCTACGTTGTAATGCCATTTCGACTTGTCTGGCCTGTTTATTTAACCCAAGCCTGATAGTTGGCATATGGTTCAAGTGTCAAACAGGTTAGCTTTTATGATGATGACGTACACTACTGGCAACTTCAGCGTAATCGCTCTACTGCTGCTGAAGCTCCCTCAGCTGTCAACAATGTCGCTTCAGCTTTCAGTTCCCCTGCCACCTCAACAAAAGGGCGACATTTTCTTGTTTTATGTTGTGAGAATAAAGCTGTTTTTCTGGATTTGGTGACAATGCGTGGCCGCGATGTACCAAAGCAGGATTTGGACAACCGATCTCTTCTATGGCATGTCCTGAATCTCTGTTTCTTTTTGCACTAATTCTAATGCTTCATGAACATATGATGCTCCTGAGCCATATGAATTAAACTTTTGTAAGATCCCATTAATGAGAGTACATCATCATTGGGTTTTTGTAAACATCTCAGAAGATTGCTTTGATGTGAAGTTTCTAACAGATACTGTGATATTTAGAAGTGTTTCTTGCAATTTGGTTTTGGGGATGAGGCTTGCTCTGGTAGAAATGGAATGACTCCTCAACTTTTGAGCATTGACTGCTGAATGGGTTTAATTGAAGTCAGAAAAGAACCTCATCAAAATAATTGATGTAATTGGCATTTGAATTCGACTTAGCTTCCGCAACTCATTTTTCTAGATATTGAAAAGTTTTGAATATTATTTTGACCATAAAGTTCCCTATTGCTAATGTCAAATGAACACCACAACAAACATATCACATGTGATCTTGAAAGGTGAGTTCTGGTTTCCCGCCTTTCTGGACTCTTAAAGTATCATCCAACTGTCGATTCCTTATTTTGTTTATCGTGGTTTTCTACATCTGCATTTAAAGTTGACACAAAAAAGTAATTGGTGTTGGCTGGAATGAGGTCCATTGTGTCTTTTATGTAATCTACCAATGTTCTTAAGACTAAAGAGTGGAGCAAATAAGGGCAAAAAGCTCTCTGTTTCGGTTCTCCCATAGCTGGAAGCTCTAGAACTACAAGAATCCTTAGAATGGGATTCCAACTCAATACCTTTATGGGTGAGATTTTGAGAAGAGTAGCTTTTTGGAGAGTATAGTACGATGCAAGTTGTAAGTTGTGTTTGGGCGGTGGGGGGGTGGGGTTATTGACTTCTCAGTGTTAAATAATATGCTCATATAGCTCTGAATTGCACTTTTTAATGTCTGGCGGTTAGTTACAGAATGAGATTCAACCATCAGCAAAATGGTCATTCTTCCTATGCTCCACCTTCATAAGTCAATTGTGTGACTGGTCATTCATTTTCCAAATTAGGATCTTTGCATGAATACTTGCTATGCTGAACGAAAACTTATCTGAAGTTGCTTATAGTGCACATTTGCTTGTGACTGTGTTAATTTTTGATGTGTCCCTTGTTGGCCAGGTCATGATGAAGGCAACTATTTTTTCTAGCATGAAAAGATATTCTGAACGCCAGTTGCTTTTCTAAGAAGGATCAACTATCCTGACCAAGTCACATTTGTTTCATGCAGTATGGAATTCCTTTATAGATCAGCTGCTAGTGATGGTCCTCTTGTGGCATTTGGTGGATCAGATGGTGTGATTAGAGTTCTTTCCATGTTAACTTGGAAGGTCTGTCCAGTAGCATTTTCAGTCTATATTTTGACTTTTGATGTTAGTCTTCCAACGCCAACTGAAAAAAGATGAACAGTAACATTATTGTTTGCATTATTTGTCTGCAGCTTGCTCGAAGATATACAGGAGGTCATAAGGGATCAATTTCTTGTTTGATGACTTTCATGGCTTCTTCTGGTGAGGTAGTTCCTGAATTTAACATATCAAAGTTTCTTCTATTGTCCATGAGCATGTTTTTGGATTTGGTAAATTGTTTGTGATCTGGTTTGATCTGCTAATATTTTTAAGACATCCTAATATTAGTGGGATAGGATATACTTTACCTCATGAGTTGGTTTCTATCTTAAATTATACATATGCAACCATGCTCAGTTGGGTCTTTGTTGAGAATATCTGATAGATTTCTATATCACACATCATGTGATAGATTCCTATAGTTGGGTCTTTGTTGAGAACATTAGGTTTCCTTTTCTCATTCAGGAAAGACAAAAAATTGTTATCGCATAGTATGTTGAAGCTGAGACACATCCAGATGAGGAATGATCTACTTAAATAGGAAAAGGATAGAGGTTTTATAGATAGTAGCAATTTTGGCACAATGTATGCATTTTCAAAAACTTATATAATATAAAATAAATAAAAATATTTGTTTATATTGTATAAAATACTATAGTTTTCTTAATAGTTTCAATATATTTATTTAAATTTTACATAAATAAAAAGAAAAAAGCAAGATAAAGTGGTAATAGGGGGGCTGTAGAGTGACAATAGTGGACTGTAAATGATAGTTACTCTATGTGTAAGTTGTAGTTATGAAGATTAGACCGTAATAATAAGGACATGTTAGGAAGATCACTTGAAAACACTCTAGAAGAGTGAGGTAATTTTTTAAAAAAATACAGATTACTAAGAAGAGAATAATTTTTTGGATAATATTTCTGTAAGGCAGTCTCATTTGTTTCAGATGAAATTAATTAATAATTTATTCACCAGCAATACCAAATTAGTGAAATATATGACAAAACCAATTGTGATGCGTGGCTAAGTGAATCCAACTTATATTGGCCATGGATTATATTAAAATTAAATAGAATGGATCAGAAATTTGATGGATCCCAAATGATGCTAAAAATCTGGAATTTAATTGGCAAATAAATACTAGCAAATTTGAGGCTCTGTGGAGTTTGGTGTCATACAAAATTTCATCTATAACTGGACTACATTTCAATATAGATTTTAGATGAATTTATTTAGCCAAAACAATGCGCTTGCATGCATGCATGAGAACTGACGAATAGTCTGCTTATTATTGTTCGTTCCTAACGTTGGTTCGATAGTATTTTACCTCTTTAAATCTTGTGACATAAATCATTTGCTGGCATGCAAAATAACATCTCACTCCTTATCTGAAAGGGATCTTAGTAACATGCAAAATAAGATCTCCACTTCTTTGTTTAAAAGGAGAACATATAATCTTTTTAAATCTTACTGTTTAGGGCACAACGGGAAGTTCATTTGTCTCCCAATGGTGGTGCAATTTCCATGCCTTAAATTGCAGTCCTTTTTAATCTAGGAAATTATATATGGATATTTCTTGCTTTCTTTTTAGTTTTATCATTCATTAGCTTCTTTCCTGATGCTGTGCATTTGAATTAGGCCCTTTTGGTTTCTGGTGGCAGCGATGGCTTGCTTGTGATTTGGAATGCAGACTATGGTCAAGATTCAAGGGAACTTGTCCCTAAGCTATGCTTAAAAGTAATTATTTTTGTGTTGACTCAGTATTTTTCTTCCTATGATTCTTATTCTTCTATTTTTTTTTGCTTTGTTCTGGCATCTGTAAAGATAGCAACAATTGTTGCTTAGTGTTGCTTTTTGCTGATTTTATTGATTCAGTCTAAAGGCATTTGATCTTTGTATGACATTTTAAGGCACATGATGGCGGGGTTGTAGCTGTTGAGCTTTCACGAGTGGTTGGTGCTCCACCACAGCTCATTACAATTGGTGCAGACAAGACTTTAGCTATTTGGGACTCAATATCATTTAAGGTTCAAAATGAATTTATCAATTTGCTTTATTCATTATAATCAGAAATCAACAGGGAACCATTTTCTGGTCTTATTAATCTCTGCTTCTTCTTGTCCTAGGAACTGCGTCGAATAAAACCTGTTTCAAAGTTAGCCTGCCATAGTGTGGCATCTTGGTGCCACCCTCGAGCTCCAAATCTTGACATCTTGGCATGTGTTAAAGATTCCCATATATGGTGTGTATATTATTTCTGATAGGTGGCTTCACATTACAAGTTATGCATAGTGCCATTCAAGTTGTCTTAACTATCTTGGAATCAAATAACGAGATTCTTTTGGCATCAATATCTTTTAGCCATTCACTTCATCTTCATTCTTGTTTATTCGGGTAACTTCAATTTCGCATCAAAATCTTTGACAGGGCAATTGAACATTCCACTTATTCAGCTCTAACAAGGCCACTATGCGAGCTCTCTTCATTAGTCCCACCTCAGTTGCTTGCATCTCACAAGAAACTTAAGGTATTATTTTAAAATTGATTTAATTTTTCTTTAATTTGATCATCGATAGTTGATTGTTGGAAATTGGATTCCTGTTGTGTTGTACTTCATATTTTTGATGTAGGTGTATTCCATGGTTGCACATCCTTTACAACCCCATCTTGTTGCAACTGGGACCAACATGGGTGTCCTTGTCTGTGAATTTGATGTGCGATCACTTCCACCTATAGCTCCATTGCCAGCAGTACCAGGAAGCCGAGAGCATGCTGCTGTCTATGTAGTTGAAAGGGGATTGAAACTGCTACAATTTCAATTATCTAACGCTGCAAATCCAGTTCTTGCAAGCAATGGCTCCTTGAATGTCAGGGGAGACACACCAGAACAGCTCCAGGTGAAGCAAATTAAAAGGCATATACACACTCCTGTTCCACATGATTCATACTCAGTTCTCGCCGTGAGCAGTTCAGGAAAGTAAGTGACATCTTATTTCCATTACCTAGCAATAGTCTCGCAGCTCAAGCCTTAATCTTTCTTCTGCTGTTATATTGTCAATGTTATTGCTGGAAATTTCACGAATCTAAGCTATTTTGTATTCCTATTTGCTTGGCTATAAATTCATTCATTGATTCATGCTCTTTTTTCCATTAAAAAATGTTTGAAATCGACTATAGGTTTGACATTTTTGCTTTCATTTTGTCATTTTGTAGGTACCTTGCCATTGTGTGGCCTGATATTCCCTACTTCTCAGTTTATAAGGTCAGTGACTGGTCAATTGTTGATTCTGGTAGTGCAAGGATTTTGGTTTGGGACACTTGTAGGGACAGGTTTGCCTTGCTGGAGTCTTTATTACCTCCCAGAATGCCTATAATCCCTAAAGGTAGCTCATCAAAGAAAGCAAAGGAAGCTGCTGTTGCCGCTGCACAAGCTGCCGCTGCAGCTGCTTCAGCAGCTTCATCTGCCAGTGTTCAAGTTCGTATATTGCTGGACGATGGAACATCAAACATATTAATGAGGTCAGTTGGTAGCTGCAGTGAACCCGTTACTGGTTTGCATGGAGGAGCGCTACTTGGTGTTGCCTATCGAACATCTAGAAGGATAAGCCATTCTATGCCCTTGTCAGGATTTGGAAGTCGTTCCCTTTCTTCTTTTAGCACCATAGATGATGGATATTCTTCGCATAAATCTTTTGCTGAAGCAGCACCTCTGAACTTTCAATTATATAGTTGGGAAACATTTCAACCAGTTGGGGGCCTTCTTCCTCAACCAGAATGGACGGCATGGGACCAAACTGTTGAGTACTGTGCTTTTGCCTATCAACAGTATATTGTCATATCTTCCTTGCGTCCCCAGTTTCGGTACTTAGGAGATGTTGCAATTCCTTTTGCTACTGGGGCTGTTTGGCACCGCAGACAGTTATTTGTCGCTACCCCAACCACGATTGAGTGTGTCTTTGTAGATGCTGGTATTGCTCCTATTGACATAGAAACAAAAAGAAGGGAAGAAGAGATGCGGCTTAAAGAAGCACAATCTAGAGCTGTTGCAGAACATGAAGAATTAGCATTAATAACCGTTGATAGTCAACAATCAACTTCACAAGAAAGGACAACATTGAGACCCCCTATGTTACAAGTTGTCAGACTAGCTTCTTTTCAGCATGCTCCTTCTGTACCTCCTTTCTTAACATTGCCAAAACAATCTAAAGTTGATAGTGATGATTCATCTATACCAAGAGAAATGGAAGAAAGGAAAGTTAATGAGGTTGCTGTTGGTGGTGGTGGGGTTGCAGTGGCTGTTACTAGATTTCCAGCAGAGCAGAAACGACCAGTTGGACCTCTTGTTGTTGCAGGGGTGAGAGATGGTGCCCTCTGGCTAATTGACAGATACATGCGTGCTCATGCAATATCACTTAGCCATCCTGGAATCCGCTGTCGATGTCTTGCAGCCTATGGAGATGCTGTCAGTGCTGTAAAATGGGCAAGTAGGCTTGGTAGAGAACATCATGATGATTTAGCACAATTTATGCTTGGGATGAGTTATGCCACTGAAGCACTTCACTTGCCTGGCATATCCAAGAGGTTGGAATTTGATCTAGCAATGCAGAGTAATGATCTGAAACGAGCACTTCAGTGCCTTCTAATGATGAGCAGCAGTAGAGATATAGGACAAGAAACTCTGGGCCTGGACTTGAATGATATTATGAATATGTCATCAAAGAAGGAAAATGTTGTGGAGGCTGTTCAAGGAGTAGCTAAATTTGCCAAGGAGTTTCTTGACCTTATCGATGCTGCAGATGCTACTGGACAAGCTGACATTGCTCGTGAAGCACTTAAGAGATTGGCTGCTGCAGGTTCTGTAAAAGGAGCTTTACAAGGCCATGAGTTGAGAGGGCTTGCCTTACGCCTTGCAAATCATGGGGAGTTGACACGGCTCAGCGTATGTATATATGGCATATTTGTTGCTCTTTTATGTTTTCTGTTGCTGTGTCTTATGTGTGCAACAAATCATAACTCATATGCCTGAACTTTTCTGCTTTATGTCAAAACTTGACTTGAGGAAATATACAAGTTCACAATAGCATTCAGCACAATTGACTGAGCTGGGTATTCCAACATCAGAACTCTGTTCCTTTGTTCAGTGTAACCTATTTATTCTTTTCTTTAAATAACATGAGTAGGCCTACAATAGTACTCATTTTTTTGTGTTGCCTATTTGACAATGACTTTTTGACCTCTAGTCCACTTGAAAATTTTTGAATATAATGAATGGGTTGTAGTACTTAAGGGAATTACACTTATTAGAGATGATGGGGAAACAAGTATGCGTGTAAACCTTTATGTTTATGGCCTTTCTAGTCAAGCTTGGAGGAATGAGGAAAACAACACTTCTTAAAATTCTTAAAAATATGTTTTCTTTATGTCTCACTCTACTATGACATTTTACATGAATCCATTTGTATGCTCTTATGAGATTGGTGCTTGTTTTCTTGATGACTTGATAGACATTTTTAAGCCAATTAAAGGTTGCTGTATGC
Source organism: Jacaranda copaia (assembly GCA_014898725.1). Taxonomy (NCBI): domain Eukaryota; kingdom Viridiplantae; phylum Streptophyta; class Magnoliopsida; order Lamiales; family Bignoniaceae; genus Jacaranda; species Jacaranda copaia. Next base: position 24,757 of record JACGDI010005316.1, on the reverse strand, counting down.
TGTGATATAAATGAATTTGTATTTAATATCGATCAAGTTCTTTGGACCAATCTATGCTCTCTGCCAACAAAAAGGCTGAAAATATAAAAGGGTTGAAGTTCTGTGTACTGGATGGCCCTGGTGACAACTTTATGACACCATTTGCTAAAAGCTATAGTTGAAATGGATGATACACTTATTACTTTAAAAAAGTGCAACAATTTGTGACAACAATCTTTGAACCATAATATGCCTTTATTATTTCATAATGAGCGAAGTCAAACTGTGAAAGAAGGGATAGGGGGAAAAGGAGGACAAAGGCGGTAGGAACGAAAAAACCATGACTAACAAGAGAGGAACTTCTCCCAAATGTGAAATAGAGGATCATTGGCTTCCACTTAGCTAACCACCTCATGCTTTCTCATTATGAATGGAGCAACTCTTATTCTTTTCATTCATTCTCTATCCCTCTCTACTTTGACTACATATATCATGTGGGTGGCTATATCCGAATTTTACATCCATGTGACAAGCGACATGATACTTGTCACGGAGTAACACTTCTTCCCTTAGTTACTACTGCTGGACATTTGACTCGTAATTTTAATTATATAAATAGAGCGAAATCGTTCATGATATTTAGGCATGGTAGATTTTAGACAATCATTTATGTGTTGAGGCCTCGTTTGATATAGAATTTAAATAGTAGTGGTTATTGTAATAGTGGGTGATTGTGTGAGATTGGATTATTTATTATTCTATTTGATAGGAGAGATTGACATATACATTAGGTACCATTGTAATCTTCAACAATCTCATATGATGTGTTTGATACTCACTACTAACATTATTTTTTCAAATTTGTCCCTATTAATATAATGTATTAAAGAAAACCACATAAAGAATTCTTTCTTAAAAAATTATATATTATAAAATAATTCTAATATTATATGCATAAAAATTAAAAATTTTAAAAATTGAGAATATGAATTAAAAATATATAATTAATAATTTTATATTTGGGATGACTTTACAACTGAATATTATTCAACACATAAAATTCATATAAGGAATTATATCATATAAAATAATTCTAACATTATATACATAAAAACTAAAAAATTTGAAAATTAAGAATATAAATTAAAAATATACACAGGAGCCCTAAACTAAAAATATATAATATAGTTTTATATATTAAAAGAATATTATATATTTTTATAATATATTCTTAAACTAAGAATATATTATATATTAAACTAAATATAATTATATTTTTAAATGCAATATAATTATATTATTTTTCTGCCTGGGAGAACGAAATGAGGGGCTGGGCTCTTGTTTTGTGTTGACAAGGGAAGTGGGAAATATTTTTTTTGGGGACAAAATTGGCATATCATATGAATAGTGTATGCACAGCTTGCCCAAGATCTGTTAGTCACAGCCTCAGACACGCTACATCAATAGCTCTTAATGTCATGAACGAGAATGGGCCTTTGCTATTAAAATTCTGGGCCCAACATTTCTATTGCGGTATCAAACGTGGGATTAACTCAGATTAGCTCAGCTTATAGTGTGTAATAGGCAAAATCAAATGTGGCCTGAATAAATAAGTCAAGTCAGTCAAATAAATTCTCAGCAGTGGGTATCTGGCTTGAGGTAGAACTTGAATGAGTTAATACTTACACATGGTGACCCATATGTTCATTTATTTCATGCGAATACCTGGAAGAAGCTTCTACTAAATTGCATCCATTAAATGAGTCAAATCTATCTTCAAATGGCAAATTTTGTTTTCCAAGTCTGAGTTCACATGTGACACTTGGGAAACAGGGTGTAAATTCAACAAGAAATTATGTTTTGGGGGTTTTGGTGGAATCAGACCTTCAATTGCAATTCTACTAATGCATATCTTTTCTATGAATTTGTGTTCTAAATTTCAATCACCGCTATTTAAACATCGCAAACCTTCTTTATATATATCTATGTATATAGATCGATGTATGGTATGTATATATTATTTTCTACTGTTTATATAATGATTCTGTGTATCCATCATTGCAGAATTTAGTGAACAGTTTGGTATCAATTGGTTCAGGACGAGAAGCTGCTTTTGCGGCGGCTCTTTTGGGGGACAATGTGCTCATGGAGAAGGCTTGGCAGGATACAGGGATGCTTGCTGAAGCTGTGCTTCATGCTCATGTATGATTTATGATTTAATTTTCCTTGTTCAATTGTAAAGCTGAATTAAGTGTATATCTAACTTTCTGGTTTTCTTAGGTTCATGGTCGACCTACATTAAGGAGCTTGGCTCAGGCATGGAACAAGACACTGCAAAAAGAGCTGGAGCAAACTCCATCCACCAAAATGGATGCTGCAGCTGCATTTTTGGCGTCACTTGACGAATCCAAGATCACAAGACTGCAGGATGCAGCAAAGAAACCTCCGATTGAAATTCTGCCCCCTGGGATGGCTTCTTTATATGGTCCCAATCCTGGTCAGTCTGGTCTCAAAGAGCCTGGTCCTGCCCTGCAGAGTTCACGGCAGCAACCTGTCAAACCTTTGCTATTGGAAGGGCAGACTGCCATTGCCCAAATTACATCCACTTCTTCGACTGAATCCGGTGTTCAAAACCCCATTGAATCTGGTGTTCCTCCCCCAACTGAATCAGGTGCTCCACCCCCCACTGAATCGGGTGCTCCACAGAACGCCAGAGTAGAGGCTTCGGGCACATTAGAATCGGGGGCTTCAGTAGATCTGCTTACATCCAAGCCTGCTAATACAAATCCAGAATCAGGTGCACCATTACAATCAGAGCAAGATGCTTGTGCTCCCCCAGCTGCTGAGCCAAGTGATCCTGCTCTGTTGCAATCGAATGATAAAAGTGTAGAAAATCATGAAAAGCCATCATCAGCACCAACTGTTTCAGAGCCTAGCGGAACAGAAGCAAGTGTCCCGCCAGCATCCACAGATAGCCAAATTGCCACAGATACTGGTCGCCAACAATCAAATAACCAAGGGACAGGGGTCCGTGCTGAACTCCCTATGGTCGACTTCACTTAAGAAGCATATTGGTTGATATTTGCATATAGAATTTTTTGCAGAATATTTCTGTCCGGGACTCAAATTTTATGCGTTTGGGATTCCTTTGGCGTTTGAAGGAAGTTTTGGAGATACGTATTAACTCGTTCTAACGACATTGTGATCATATGTCACCTGAATTAGGAGCACCCTAACATCTTTGTTTCTGGAAGCGCTTGCTTGTGCGACGTGGTGATGTATATGGCCTGCATACTCGGTTACATTCTAATTCTTTTCTAGTTTGTTTCTATTTTATATCCATTCTTTTTCCCAATTCATTCATTAGTACGCTTTTGTTGAGCATTATTTACTGCAATACCACCGAAATTGATGCAAATTTCAAGATTTTGTTGGGGGAGAACCATTCATTGTTTTTGCAAAAGAAATGCTAGTAATTTTCTGGTCTTCTCACATATTAATAAAATTCTATATGGTTCAGTTATCTCATGAAGGATGCCTCTCTATGCATTCTAAGAAAGTTTTTAACTAAATGATGTCATAGGACAATTGATTTTAAGATTTGAGCCTTCTATATGCGGAAATTTATTGAGCATAATAATTGAGTACATGACTTAAATATATCTAGGGTTATGTCCGCCAAGTTAGGTGCACAACTTATCCGGTTTTCTCTGCTCCATCCCAAAGTAAGTCTCAAGATATTAGTATCAAGGCTTTGAAGTTTCTAATTCCAAGACTTGATTATTTATGGATAAAGGTAAGTGTACTCAATTTCGACCACAGAATTTAGGAATTACTATATGATGTATCTATGCGAGATTCTAAATTATTAGTTTTATGAGAATTTAAATTCTTGTGCACGAGGTTCAATGACATAAATGAACATATCATATTTGTCCACAAGTTTGTGCCTTTGAGTGGTGTTAGAGTAGGACTTGTTAGATAATTGAATATGGTTAATCATTGAAAAACAAATCTAGGGTAGAAATTTGGAATTATTAACTGTGAAATATTTGGGTTATAAATTTTTGCAAATTTTAGGTATTCTTGTAATAGTTTGTGATATGTTTAATGAAAATTGAGCGTTAAGCTTTTATGGATTTAGGGCCATAAGGTTTAAAATGAGAGTAGGAACTTGTTTATTTGGTTCTAGGACGATTTTTGCATTTGAAAACTGTAGAAATCCTCAAGAGTTTGACGCCGCTGTGCTGGTAGGAATGTGGAATTCTTTGCTTATTGTTTGAAATCGATTAAATCGAACCAATATGTTGCTAAAGCAATCTTTATTGGGTAAAATTTATCATTTTAGAACAAGTAAGCATGTTTTATTGATGAGAAATAATCAATCTTAAGGAAGATTATTTTGGATGTCATGGATATGTGATATATTTTATATAATCATGCTCTGAAAAAATGCAGATGGTTAGCCATTCTGGCTGTCAATATTCATCAAATATATGTAAGAGTACCACATATAAATTGTTATTTTTCACAAATAATAAATAATAATGTTTCGTTGGGTATATTCTAATTGGCCTACCTTATCTATATACATTTGAAAAATAAAATTAGACATACCCTTAGAAAATAAGGTCTTCATTTCTTTATTTGTAGGAATATTCTTCGGCGCAACTTGCTTGTATTGTTCATGTCCCATCTAGTTCGTACTTGGAGGGTGGATATGATCAAAACATGAATCTGACTAGGGGAATTTTACAAGAAGCACATGCATGGCTAAAAGTGTCAAGCCTGAGTTGTGGTGCAAGTTCAAAAGGTCACTTTTTCCCAAATATGATATATTGAGCAATTAACGTATTGGGATCTTCCAATAATTTCATTAACGAGGCTACAAGCAACCTATATTAATCATAATGGAGATATTGAGGAGGCAATTCATTTGCAGATTGCAAGAGAAAAGAAAGTGGATAGCAAAATATTAAGATGTAACATCCCAAGAATACAAGACAAAGTAGATAAAATGAAATTGAAAGCAATGGATTTTGTAACTCTTTTTGCGGAGACAGCTTGGGAGATTATAGTAGGTGTAAAATCATTTGTTGTTAACCTAAATTAATACAGTTGCAATTGTGGAGAGTGAAATGTTATTGGCATATCATGTTCACATGCCAGTTGTAATATCCTAACGGAGCATAAATTTATGGAGGACTATTGGGAGTATCACAAGTAGATGCAATCATGCCTCTTCCATATGGAAAACAACCTGGGAGACCGAAAAAAGGGGGAAGGAATAGATGAAACAGATAATAGTGGAAGAATCACGAAAAGGAGCATTTTGATGACATGTTCTAACTTTGAGGAGACTACTCATAATGAAAAACTTGTAAAAAAAGCCTCCACTAGAAAAGCTAAGAAAGGAAGACAAAGTCATATATTTCAACTTCTTTTTTATGATGCTTTTTAATATTCTAGTAGTTTAATTTTGTTTTAGTGATTTGAATACAGGTAAGCAATTGAACAAAAGTGTGACTCAAGCTTCTGTGGTGACAATTCTCAGAGGTAACAACAACAAGAAAAATCCCAAGAATTGAGGTACCATGATAGAAAGAGGAAAAGGGAGGGGAAGCTGAAGAGGAAAAAAAGGAAATTCAAATGCTAGTCCGAAAACTGTGGCCTTGAAAATTGGAATCGCATAGGGTTGTCTCCTATGCACAATTTTATTCCTAAAAAGTGTAATGCCTTCCGACATCTTTATCCAGTTCTTGTTATTTTGTATTTTTGCAATTTCTAATGACAAAGGATGCTGACAAAGGGGCCACAATAAAAATAGTGACTATGATATTATTTTAAATTTACTTTTGACATTTTAATACTATATATATAATGCATTTAGTGCCTTCCCCCCTCCTCCCCAACCCACAAAAAAAAAACATAGCCCAACTCATACAGCACTGAATGTGCATGTAAGTTTAATAACTTCTTTTATAGTTTGTTTAGGTCTATTTATGTTACTTTTTATCTTATTTTATTTTATGTTATTGATTAGATATAGAGAAAATTAAGTAGATTTTGAGATGGAAAATTTTCCAGTTATGCTTTTGCAACAATTTTACAATTGTAAAAGATGATGGGGAGTCAGAGTTTTACCTTACATGGGGAGGTTTTTAGTACATGACTTGTGATATTTTTGTCTCATGAACTTAATTATTGTGGCTTAAAATAGATATTAACATTATTATTTGATGAGGTGGAAAGCTATTTTATTGAATTGGGTTGAATTTGGGCTAAATCGACCAAGGTGGTTGAGTGATCCAACAGTGAAATTTTCTTGGGCTGAGATTTGCAACAATTAGCAAACATCAGACTAGCTAAGGTGTCCCCAACTAAGGCACTTTGACACTTAAGTTAGTACTGGTCGAGTAAGGGAATCGAGCTACAGAGTAAAAGTGTGTAGTAAAAATAGCATACTTAGAGGGTGGCTAGCAATAAGATATTTATAGCCTTCTCCAAGTGGATGATATGTTTAAAATGCCTTTACCAAATGTAGAGACCTTTTGTCCATACTTGGGAGCTATAGGTCATTCCTTATCCTTGTACTATTCCAGGTGGCACTATCTCCTACTTTTCAGGGAGAATAGTACTTTAGATGCACGCCTCCTGACAGAGGTGGTGCTAGGGTAGCATGCACCATTAATGCAGAAGCATGCTAACTGTCAGGGCATTAAATATGGCAGAGATACGATTCGCCGCCGAAGTGAGTATTTTGGTCAACGGTGATCAATCATAGAAAGTGGTTAACTAGAGAAATAGTTGAACGAAATAGGCTGCCTTAAGCATCCTATTAGGTAAGGTCGAGAACATACCATGACCTAAAGGTTTCATTGGATAGGGTCAAGAACACTTTACTCGACCTAAAGGATTTGGTTGTATGGTTTGGCCTATGATATTACCTATGCGCAAAGGCGATGGTCGACGGCCCACTTGGGCTTGGAAATACAATACAGCCTTAGATGCAAAGTGGGCTTAGAAGCACGTTTTAGAATAGGTAATTGTTGGACTGGACTTGTGGGGTTATCCCATATCATAAGTCTTCCCCACTAGTAGTCCTAATTGAGCTTGTTAACGAGAAAGAGCAGGGAGTAGATACATAACTTAATAACTATTTTGGGCACTTGACTATGATTTTTGAATTATCGACCAAGGTTTTTGAATATTCAACTAGGTTTTAATGCATTTAATTCGTCTACTACATTGAGATATATGAAGTGCCAAAAGACGGTTGTGCAATTATTATCGTCGATTGAGTTATCACGTTCAAGTGCCTATAAATTTGATATGGGATAGCCTAATAAGCCCAACAGGCTCAATTCTAAATAATAAAGCCCACAAGGCCCAAATAACAAGTGTCTAGTCGACTTAAATTGATCTCTTGTGACAGCACTCATGGTCGACTTGTATCGACTCCACATAGCAGCATCCGCAGTCGACTCGCATCAACTTCAGGATCAAACCACACCTGCGAGCTATTGTCTCTGGTCGACACGAATCGACCACTGAATCATCCTCTATTTGCTTATCTGACAGGTTGAATATCTTCACATTAATGACACGTGGTAGCCGGTATAACTGCTGCCAACAACTCTGACAGTCCTGCTAATAACTTTGACAAACACGTGCCCCTTCTGGCACAATTATTCAGGAAAACTAAAGATTTAGCCACCTGACACTGTACCAAATTCTGAACATAAAATGACTTTCAACCCCCTGGCAGGGAGAAAGAAGGATCACACCTGATAAGGGTATTTGAGTAAAGTTATGCCCACATAAAACTATAAATACAGCAGGCCCAACCGCACTCAAGGTAATGTCATTTACACTATTCACTACATACTCTCCATATACTCTGCTCCATCTAAACTAACTTGAGCTTCGGAGTACCTTAGCCGGGGGCATCTCGGCTAGTTCACGTGTGTTCTTGATTGCAGATCTCAAGCCCAATAACATTCAAGTCTATCGGAGTACTGGACCTTCAAGCTCGTACTACCATTATTTGGCGCCGTCTGTGGAAAAGTTGAGATTGCAGCGTAACAATGGTAAACACACGCAGAGTAACTTCTGAGAGGGAGGAGAATCGGAGATCTACTTCTCTACCACTCCTTAACCCCCAGCAATATACAACTACTCCGGTCACCAGCGCCCCCCAAGAGCAGCTGGTGATGCTACCCATGTCACAACTAATGCAAATGATTAGTGAGCAGGTTTCCGCCTAGATATCAACTCAGTTATCCACTGTTCTAAACAGGAACACTTCAGTGCCAGCTCTTGCCGCCAGCGCAACCCCGTTGCCAGAACCAGAAAATAGACTCCCGAGGAATAGCCCCTCCCATCTGGAGGCCAGACTGACACTCGCCTGGCGCGCGCCCAGTCCTAAGCCCCAGCCAGTGGAGAGAAGGCATCTAGAACTTTGCGAAGAGGTGGCAAACTCAGAGGATCGCGTTCGACCTAATCGAGCCCCACAGCGTGATAGGGTCGAATGCCCAAACTGCGACAACCGCGAAGCTAGAGGTGAATCTCCAAATTTGGCACATCGGCCTAGTCGAGCCCCACAGCGCTACAGGGTCAAGCGCACCAGGTTTGCCTCCCAGGAAGATCGGGATGAATGGGAAGAAGTTTTTCATCAGGTGCAGCAACTGAATCGACGACTTGATGAGATCTCGAGGAGAAACACTGACAAAGCGCATAATGCGGATACTTCCCAAAGATCTCATCAAGACAGAGGGTCACCGTTCATATAGGAGATCATCGATGAGAGGATTGCGGTGGATGCCAAAATTTTGATCGGTCTCCTGAGGTATGATGGTTCAACTGACCTCAACAAGCACCTTATGCAGTTCGAACACATGATGCTGCTGCATGGTCACAACAAGTTTATCTATGCCAAAATGCTGGTGACCACCTTTCGAAGAATCACACTGGACTGGTTCATAAAGCTGGAACCATCAACTATCTATTCCTACAACCAGTTGTGCGATAAGTTTTTGCACTAGTTCGCTAGCAGGAGGAAGGCAAAGCTCCCCCACACCCACCTCCATACTATCAAGCAGAATGAGGGGGAGTCTCTTCAAGATTTCTTCACCAAGTTCAATACGAAGGTCCTAAAGATTGACAACCCCAGGATCGAATTCTTGATCGACGTGCTGTTCCTGGGGTTGAGGCACAAAGAATGCACAAATGCCCTGGTGAGAGAGAGGCCCAGGTCGATGGAGGAGGTGCTCGACCTGGCCGAAAGATACATGACCCAAGAGGAGATGAACAAACTCAAGTTTGGATCCTCTGAGGTCGACAAGAAAAAGAAGGAGCGAGATGACCAAAAACATAAAAAGAGAGGTTGATCTCTGATAAAGCACTTCCACGAGTATACACCGTTGAACACACCCAGGAAGGAGGTTTTGTGCGCCATCCAGCACAACAACCTCCTCAAAAGTCCCAAAAAACTGATGGAGACAGAAGCAATGAAAAAATTGAAGAAATACTATCACTTCCACAGATAGAAGGGGCATGACACCGATGAATGCTTCAATTTTCAGGACGAGATTGAACGGTTGATCAGACAGGGCCATTTGAAAAAATATATAGTTGTGGACACCCAGGCTGAAGGGGGCAAAACTGATCGAACTCTTCGTAGAGAAAGGTCGGTTAGCTTTAGGAGAAATGACAAAGGGAAAAAATCCACCCAAGAGGACCACCCACCCATCAGAGGAGTTATTGATATGATCGCAGGAGGCCCAACTGGGGGGGACTCCAAGTCAGCTCATCGACAGAGTCAGAGGAGACTGGAGTCGAATAAGGCTTCGCTCGTAGAGATAACTTTTCATCTCTCTATGAGCGCGGAGCCTATCTCATTCACCGATGCAGATCTGGCCCATTTGGAAGGCAAAAATGTCGACCATAAGATAGACTGCCCGATGGTTGTTTTTGTGAAGATCGCAAACTTTGAAGTGCGCAAAGTTCTGGTTGACAACGGAAGTTGTATGGATGTCATTTTCCTATCTACTTTGAAGAGAATGAATTTGGGCCAGTTGAAGTTCCAGCCTGTTCGGACACTGCTGGTCGGGTTTAGGGGGTCAGAGATCATCCCTGAGGGGTCGATCGACTTGACTACTTCTTTTAGGGAGGCTCCTCGAAGAAGAACATTGATGATAAACTACCTTGTGGTCGACGCTCCCTTCGCATACAGTGTCATAATTGGCCAACCCGCCCTCAATGATTTCCATGCCATCGTGTCCACATATCATCTGAAAGTTAAATTCCTAATTCCAGCTGGCATGGGTGAACTTTTATGCAATCTGAAGGAGGCATGAAAATGCTACAATATTTCGGTCGAGCCATCTAGGCAAAAGACTCAATCACAGTTGAAGACTTCGGGGGACACCTTTGTAGTGAAACCCGAAGAATCCCAACCAAGCAAGAAGAGAAAATTGAAGGATCATATCCTCCAACATTGAATTGGCTACGTCTCGTAGAGAAAAAGGTATTTGGTTTCCATCTCTCATTACTTACATGTGTAGAAAAGTTGGGGTTCCGGTGGATGGACACTAAGGAGTTTTATTATCCTATTGCTCCTATTACTAGTTCAACATAATGTCAGATAAATAAACTTGAGCAGCCCCATCGTGGTCTTCCTAAGCAATATCATCTGATGGCGAGCGGTCTAGGATTCTTAGGGCATAAGTTAGCCCATTTGTCCAGTGAAATAGCTGATATGAAGCATGCCATGCTTTACCAAACTAAATGCATTTAAGCGAGCAAATTGCATTTTTGGTCCCGTAAGTTAGACCCATTTGGATTTTGGTTCAATTCTTTATGACTCTCGCACATTGCATCTAATAAGTATCTTTTTCTTCTTTTTTTTTTCAATTTGAGGACCAAAGAGGATTTCCATCCAATAGTTAACGGAGCCAGTCACATACCACTCACTTGGCCATTAAATTGGTATTTTTTTGGTCCCATAAATTAGGTCTCTTTGAATTTTGGTCCCAACAAAATGAAGAACCATCAATTAAGAAGCCACCAATAGATGTAGTAACATAGTTTGCTTTTATGAAGTTTTAGCAACTTTTTCTTCATTACATTCAATATCCTGAGGCAACCCAAGTATCACTTATCTTTCCCTTTAACACATTTGAGGGTCTTCCTAAGCAAAGAAACTACACCTATTATTAATGGAAGCATAGTCATTAACTCTCAATGAGGTTTTCAATAGAGGTGGTGTGTCTTGAAAACAAATGCACTTTCACTTCTAGCTATTTGTCTTTCATCCTCTGCAAAAGTCTATTGGTGCCCTTGTTGGGACCAAAAATACTCAACTTAATGGTCACGTGAGTGGCACATGAGCCACTTCGTTAATTTCTAAACGAAAACCTTTTTAAGTCCTCAAATTGAAAAAAATGCACTTATTGGATGCAATGTGCGAAATTGATAAAGAATGGGATCAAAATTCAAATAGGCCTAACTTATAGGACCAAAAATACAATTTACCCGTATTTAAGCTTTGGGATAGATGCACTAACTTATTGCTACAACCTCTAGAGTAGATCTGAGAAGTTTTATATAGTATCTATTTGATAAGGTTGGAGGTCGTATTTAGTGAATAGGATTGTGTTTGGGCTAATTCGACCAGGGAGGTCGAATGATCCAACAGTAACATTCTTTGAGGTCTGAAATTTATAACAAATAGCAAACATGAAACTAGCCGAGGTACCCCAATGAAGGCACTCCGACGCTCAAGTTAGTTCTGGTCAAAATGAGGTAATCGAACAGAAAAGTAGGAATGTGTAGTGTATATAACATTATTTGGAGTATGCCTGGCAGTGAGATATTTATAGCCTTCTCCCGGTGGATGATATATCTAAGATGCTCCTATCAAGTGTAAAGGGATCTTGTCCTTACTTGGGGGTTTTTGGTCATATTCCATCCTAGTACTATTCTAAGTGGCATCATCTCTTGCTTTCCAAGATTTATAGTACTCTGGTGGAGCGTCTCCCTACCAGAGTTGGTGGTAGAGTTGGTGGCAGAGTTGATGGCAAAAATTGTACAGGGTGGCACGCGTCATTAATGCACAGGCATGCTATTTGTCAGAGTATTAAATGCAGCAAGTATATAAGTTAGCACCGGAGTGAGCACTCTAGTCAACAATCATCAAACAGATAAGGTGGTTGACTAGAGGGATAGTTGAATGGACAAAGTAGCTTGAAGCCTCCCACTGAGTACGATTGAGAACAATGCACTTGACTAGGTTGTTGTAGTCGAGTGATCTGACCCAACTGGGTCCAGAAGTGCTATTGAGCTATGCATGTTAAGTGGTCCTATGAGCCTTCTCTGAAGTCGATAGCTTGTTAGGCTGGGCCTATTAAACCCTTAACCTCTGGGTTAGGTCAACATCGTGCAGTACATGCTGTGCTCAACTAATTCATGAGCAACATCACGTGGCCTTCACAACCAGCTGAAACCATTCAACCACTCGCATCTACAATGCCAAAGCCCAATTAGGACTGGTAGGAAGGTGACTAGGCTAGGTCCAACCAGACTTAACCTTCGAACTCTCTACTGTTTTTTGATGTTTTTTGTTTAGTTTGTTTAGTTTATTTGTTTATTTGTTTTTTATTTTGTAATAGCCATGCTATTGTAATGAATATTCCCATCAATGAAATATCTTTTTTCATATCTTTGTTGTCAAATGAATTTCACATGTGTCTTTTTGAATGCAACTTTACATTTGTTATTGTATGGGTGAGTAGTTGACAACTATGTTAGTTATCCATAAAATTCAACATAAAATTCAACTACTTTGTCATCAATTTTTTATTAGTGTTGAGAGATATGCATGGTTTTGCCAAAGCACACTTAACAGTTTAATTTCACAACTTTGCTCAACTTAATAGTCGATGTTCATTATTTTATGATCGACTATTGGGTCAATTAGTAGTTTAGGCTAAAAATTTTTTAAGTTTGTAGCATGTAGCTATTTTGAGTTGACTACGTGGTCGATTTAAAACTTTGGTTTAGCAGTATGAAGCTGCTTTTGTGTCAACTACAGGTTCAACTTAAAATTTGATTGGGCAGCGTGAAGCTACTTCTTAGTTGACTACGGGGTCAACGCGAGACTTGAGTGGTAGCGTGAATTTGCTTATTCATCGACTATGGGGTCGACTTAAATCTTGAGTGGCAGCGTGAAGTTGCTTATTTTTTGACTATAGGGTCGACTTGAAACTTTTTGATGGCAACATGAAGTTGCTTATTTGTCGACTATAGGGTCGACTTGAAACTTGAGTAGTAGCGTAGAGCTACTTATTCATCAACTACGAGTCGACTTGAAACTTAAGTAGCAGTATAGAGCTGCTTATTCATCGACTATGGGGTCAACTTGAAACTTGAGTAGTAATATGAAACTGCTTATTCATCGACTACAGGGTCGACTTAGAACTCAAAATGGTGCAAGGTAGATACGGTTGTGACAATGCAAACAAATGGTAGCGGTGTTGTTGGAGCTTTATTCATATCAAAGAATATGAGGATGATTACAATGCGATTTCATATATAGAATTTCTTCAAATTGATGGTGTTCCACAGGCGAGGTAGCTTATCTCCATCTAAATTAGCAAGTCGATAAGTGTTATGCTTTGATACCTTCACAACGGTATAGGTTCCCTTCCATTTTGGGTTAAGTTTGCCAACATTCTTAGACACTTCCATCTTTTTGAGAACGAGGTCTCCTACTTTAAAATAGCGTAGCGTGACCCTTTATTATAGTTCTCCAGTATCTTCGACCTATACCGCTACATAGTATTGTAAGCTTCATGCTTTCGCTTATCGATAGTCTTAAGGTTGAGCTTTTTTTTTTATGTGTTTCTAAGTGGATGGAAGTGAATGACTCAAGCTGTATGTTAAATGAGTTTCGAGGGGATGACTACCTCAGACCCATAGACCAGACTGTAAGGGCTGTGACCTGTAGCTGTACGGGAAGTTTTCCTATATGCCCACAATACTTCTGAGAGGTCGTCTACGCAGCTCGACCTGGTATTTTGTATCATGGCTTTCAAGTGGTCGAGAACCATTTTATTTGTCACTTCTATCTAGCCATTCAATTGAGGATTACCCACTGAAGTGAAGTGCTGGGTGATTCCCTAGGCTTTGCACCAACTTTTGGTATTTCTTCTTTGGAATTGAGCCTTATTATTTAAATAAGGATTTTAGGTAGGCCAACATGACATATGATATTTTTTAGATGAAACTCTTGATGGAGGCATCGATTATCTTTGGAACAACTTCATCCTTGACCCACTTGACAAAATACTCGACTGCCATGATTATGAACTTTCACTAACCTGTCGACTTTGGCAAAGAGCCCAAAATGTCAATCTCTTATTAATCAAACGGCCAAGAAATTTGAACATTGTCCATGGGTGTGGCAGGTTGATGTGGTAGTTCAAATGAATTTGGCATGATGTATATTTTTTAGCAAAATCCACAAAGTCTTTCAATAATGTTGGCCAAAAGTATCCGTACCTGATTATTTTATGTGCAAGGAATCTTTTCCCATAATGTTTCTCATACATGCTTGAGTGGATATCTTGCAATACTTCATGAGTTTGGTTAGAATCCAAGTACCTCAAGGGTAGTCCAAAGACCAACCTCTTATACAGCTGGCCATGCTCGTCGAACGCAAATTTGGTAGCTTGCCCTCGAAGGTGCCAAGCCTCATTTTTGTCTTTAGGGACTGTGCCATCACCCAAGTAGAGTTTTATTGGATCTTGCTATGATGGAACTATCTCCTTAATGCTCTTTACTAGGTTCTCTTCAAGTTGGCCGATCAACAGCATATTAGTGACCAAAAATATTACTGTCCTGTCTTGTGCCTTTGGTCAAGCTAGCAAATTTGGACAGGGTATCCGCATGCTCAATCTCAGATTGAGGTACCTGACTGAGGATGAACTTTTTGAATGATTGCTCTAATTTTCTAATCTCCGTCAGGTACCTGCGCATTGTGGAATCCTTAGCCGCGAAGTTTCCCTAAACCTATTATGCTATCAATTGGGAGTTTGTGATCTCAACTAAGTGTCCAACACCTCGATCAAGTGCCATCCTCATTCCCGCGAGGAGAGCTTTATATTTCATCTCATTATTAGTAACTAAATAGTCAAGTTTTATTGCAAAATCATACTCCTCTACTGTTGGGGAACAGAGAGCCAATCCTACTCCACCTCTAGATGTGGTCATTGATCTATCGACGTGCAAAGTCCAAACAAGAAGAGCTTCACTATTTTTCTTAGGCAAGTCTACTCGTTCAGCGATGAAGTTCACCAAAACTTGCACTTTGATGGTTGTTATCAACTAGAAGGTCATGTCAAATTCTCCTAATTTAATGGCCCATTTGGTTAACCTCCTAGATATGTATGGATTTGACAACACCTGCTTCAATAGTTGGTTGGTCAGCACTGTCATAGCATGAGACTGGAAATATGGACAGAGCTTTTGAGCAGTGGTGACTAGTGCCATGGCAAATTTCTCAATCTCCAAGTAGTTATGCTTTGACCCTTAGAGTGACTTATTGTAATAATAGATTGGTCGATGGCTTCCATCTTTGGTCAAAATCAACACTGAGCTGATTGATGCTTCCAATACAGCCAAGTATATTTGAAGCACTTCTCTAAGTTTGAGTTTTGTAAGCATAGGGGGTGAGGACAAGTACTGCTTCAATTTGACCAACGCTTAATCACATTGTTCATTTCATTGGAAACTCAAATTCTTAGCATTTATGAGAATTTTGAAGAAATGTAAGCTCTTATCTGCCAATCGTGTGATGAATCTTCCAAGGGCAACAATCCTTACAACCAACTGTTGTACATCTTTAACTGTTCGAGGAGGAGCGATGTTGAGAACGGCCTGAATCCTCTGTGGATTGGCCTTAATTCCCCATTGATTGACTATATAACCTAGAAATTTACCTCTTCAAACCCCGAATATACACTTATTTGGATTTAACTTTAGACCAAATACTCTTAATATTGTAAAAGTGTGATTCAGGTCGAGCAAATGGTTATGGCCTTTTCTGTCTTCACAATCATGTCGTCGACGTACATCTCCATCTACTTGCCTATTTCGTTCTTGAACATAAAGTTTTTCAATCTTTGGTAAGTTGCTCCAGCATTTTTCAGTCCAAAAGGCATGACCAAAAAGCAATAAACATTGTTGGGAACAACAAAAGAAGTTTTATCCTTATTCTCAGGGGCCATGAATATTTGATGATAGCCTTCGAATACATCCATCATACTCAATAACTTGCAACCAGTAGTGGTGTCTATTAGTAAATCTATTCGAGGTAAGGAGTAATGATCCTTAAGGCAAGTTTTATTCAAATATGTGAAATCATTATACATACACTACTATCCCTCATTCTTTGGGACGAGTATGACATTACAAAGCTAAGATGGATATTGAATTTTTATAATGTAACATGTATCTTAGAGTTTCCTGGCTTCTTCTTCGATGATCTGGGTCCTCTCGACATTAAATGTCCTTGTCTTTTGCTTGATTGGTTTATATAAGAGATTGACATTGAGGCAGTACACGATCATACTGGGGTTAATTCCCTGGATGTCATATGTTTTCCAGGCAAAGATATCAATGTTTCTTCTTAGGAAATCGACCATAAGATATTCCAGATGGGGGCCCATATCTGTCCCAATCTAAGTTGTCATGTCGGGGTTCTCTTATTCCAACTCAATAGTTTTAAATTCCCCAAAAGGCTCCACCTGGGTATCTTCCAACTTTCTCTTCTTATGAGCTTGGAGCTCCTCAAGTTCTGCTACAGAGGTGTCCTCC
Source organism: Jacaranda copaia (assembly GCA_014898725.1). Taxonomy (NCBI): domain Eukaryota; kingdom Viridiplantae; phylum Streptophyta; class Magnoliopsida; order Lamiales; family Bignoniaceae; genus Jacaranda; species Jacaranda copaia. The sequence continues at coordinate 7,900 of JACGDI010005316.1, read as the reverse complement.
AAGGTCTTCAGTAATGGTCAAGTCTTCTGCTCACTTAACTTGACCATAATGTTATAACACCTCTAAACTTCCTGGATGTTACATAATAGTTCACCTATGCCAGCTGGGGTCAAAAATTTTATATTCATGTGATAGGTTGAGACAATGGCATGGAAATCATTTAGGACTGATCGACCAATTATAACATTATAAGCAAATAAAGCGTCGACCACCAGATAGTTCACTATCAAAGTCCTTCTTCGGAGCGCCTCCCCAAATGGCTTCGATAGATTGATGGACCCTTTACGAATGATTTTTGACCCCGCAAAGTCGACTAAAGGGGTATACACGAGTTCAAACTTCAACTCTCTCAAGTTTATTCTTTTGAGGGTGGAGAAGGAGATGACATTGGCTGAGTTTCTATTATCGCTCAAAACCTTCCTCACTTCAAAGTTGGCAATTTTAATAGAGACTACCATAGGATAATCAATTTTATGGTCGATATTCTTTCCTTAGACTTGGGCCAAGTCGTTATCAGTGAAAGAAATGGGCTCTGCACTCATCGATAGATAGAACGTTATTTCAATGGGCGAGACTTTAGTCGACTCCAGCCTCCTCGCTAATTTTGAGTCCTTCCTAATGGAATCTCCAGCAATCATATCAATTACTCATCGAATGGGTGGGCAATCTTCATGGGCGGGTTTTTTTTCTTTGTCTTCCTTCCTTAGGCTGATTGACTTTTCTCTATGGGGAGTCTGATCAATTTTGTCCCCTTCAGTCTGCGTCTCCATGGCCACATACTTTTGAGATGGCCCTATCTAATGAGCCTCTCAATTTTGTCCTGGAGATTGAAGCATTCGTCTGTGTCATGCCCCTTTTATTTATGAAAGTGCCAGTACTTCTTTAATTTTTTCATCGCTTCAGTCTCTATCAGCTTCCTCGATTTCTTTAGGAGATTATCATGTTGAATGGCAAATAAGACCTCTCTCCTTATAATATTCAGTGGGGTGTAGTCGTGGAAGCATTTTATTGGAAATTGACCTCTCTCTCTCTCTCTATGTTTCTGGTCATCTCTCTTTTTTTTCTTTTTGTCAACCTCAGAGTTTTCGAACTTCAGCTTGTTCAGCATCTCTTTTTGGGTCATATATCTCTCTATCAGGTCGAGCAATTCCTCAATTGACCTCTAGCGCACTCCTTGTGCTGAGTCTCAAGAACAACATGTCGATTAGGAACCCAAACTTAGGGTTGTCTATCTTCAAGACCTTCATGTTGAAACTCGTAAAAAATTCACAAAAGAACTCCCCCTTATTCTGCTTGATAGTGCGGAGGTAAGTGTGAGGGAGTTCGCCTTTCTCCCACTAACGAACTGGTATAAGAATTTATCATAAAGCTGATCATAAGAGTATATCGATGAGGGCTCCAACTTAGCAAACTAATTGAGCGCTATGCCTTGGAAAGTAGTTACCAACATCTTTATATGGATGTACTCATTGTGCCCGTGTAGTTGCATCATATACTTGAACTGCATCAAATGCTCGTTGGGGTTTGTTGAGCCATCCTATCTTAGCAATTCGATCAAGACCTTGGCATCAACAGCAATACACTTGTCGATAATCTCCTGGATGAAAGAGAAGCCTCTCTTTTGATAAGACCTTTAAGGGCCCTCTAGGTTGGGCACTCTCTCAGTATTTTTCCTCAAGATCTCGTTGAGGCGTTTGTTTAGTTGTTACACCACTCTTTCGAAGCAGCTTGGGTAATGTTATGCTCAAAATAAGGTCTCGTGCACTCGGCCATATCGCGTTGCAGGACTCAAATAGGCTGGGCCACATGGTTTGCGAATTCATCAACTTTTTCACATTGGTCATGCTTGGAACATTCAACCCTATCGCGCTGCTGGGCTCAATTAGGTTGAACGTGGTGCTCTATAGAGTTAGCAATTTTCTCCTTTATTTTCGATAGTCCCCTCTCTTCTTAGGGGCATCTAGGACTGGCATCTCATCTGGCTAGTGACTGCCTAGACTCCTGACAACCATGACTATCCCAGAGGGACCTCTTCTTTAGTGGAGGCAGTTGCGGAGTGGCACTGCTAGCTGGGGTTGGCACGTTGGTGTGCCTATTTAACGCAGCAAAAGGTTGAGTAGAGATTTGGGTAGAGATTTGTTCACTTATCAACTACATCAGTTAAGGTATGGTCAATGTTACAACTTGCTCTTGCGGGGTGCTGGGGCCTGGAGCATGCAAATCTTGCTAGGGCAGATGGGGAGATGGAGATGCAGATCTCATGTTATCTTTCCTCTCAAATGCAGCTCTTCTTGTGTTTATCATTTTTTCAATTGCAATCTCAAGGGTTCCCATAGACGATGCCAAAATAATGAGGTTAGAGGTCGTATTTAATGAATAGGTTTGTGTTTAAGCTAAATCGACTAGGAAAGTTGAATGATCCAACAGTAATATTTTTTGAGGTTTGAAATCTGCAATAAACAACAAACGTTAAGCTAGCTAAGGTGCCCCTAACGAAGGCACTCTGATGCTCAAGTTAGTTCTATTTGAAATACGGTAATTGAACAAAAAAGTAGGAGTGTGTAGTGTATAAGGCATTACTTAGAGTATGGTTGGCAATGAGGTATTTATAGCCTTTTCCTGGTGGATGATATGTTTAAGATGCCCTTATCAAGTATAGAGGGCTCTTGTTCTTGCCTAGGGGTTATTGGTTATATCCTATCCTGATACTATTCCAGGTGGCATCATCTCATACTTTTCAGGATGTATAGTACTTTGGGAGCACACCTCTCTACCAAAGTTGGTGGTAGGATTGGTGGCAAAAACTATACCGGGTGGCACGCACCATTAATACAGAGGCATGCTGCTTGTTAAAGCATTAAACGCGGCAAGAATATAAGTTAGCTCTGGAGTGAGTACTCTGATCGACAATCATCGAATAAACAAGGCAATCAACCAAAGGGATAGTTGAATGGACAAAGTGTCCTAAAGCCTCCTACTGAGTATGGTCAAGAACAATCCACTCGACTAAGTGGTTGTGATCTAGTGATCCAGCCCAGTTGGAACCTAAAGTGCCGTTAGGCTGTGCATGTTGAGTGGGCCTAAGAGCCTTCTCTAATGTCGATAGCTTATTGGACTGGGCCTATTGGGCTATCCTGTATCATAATTACCACCTAAGCAACAATAAGAAGTAGGATTTGAGGAGGTTGGCGATTGATGATGTTTGAGCTCCTTTTGTGATTTCACCGATATACCTATTATTAAAAAAATAACGCCCTAAAAGGGGATGAATTGGAATTAAGAAATAGTTATTTTAGCAAAACAGAAACCTGAAAGTTATAGGTATAACTAAAAGTTCTGAATAAAAAAAAAGTAGTAAATAATAAAATAAGAACATACGAATCTATATTAGTTTGGCAGGCCTACATTCACCATCTAAGTTATTTATTTAAGATTTTGATATGCAAACTCCACTAATAACTCCAAATAGAATTAGTCCAAATAACTTCAATAAAATGAACAAGCAAACCAAACCAACTACAACTATGCTAAAAAGAATGATACAATAGATGGGGAAGAATATTCTAGAGTTCCTTAAGACAGGACTGTACGATTGATAGTAGTTCCAATTAGACGGAGATAACACACTGCTTTCTTTTCTCTAATAGTAGTACCTCAAGAAAGTTGAAAGCCAAAGTTGAATATTTTTGTAAGCAAAAGCTTATTCTTTCAAATGCATCTTATCGAGATTAAATAATAAGTCTTGTTCTTGCAAAAAATTACAATGATAACTTTTTATAGACAGACTATATCGATAACTTACCATGTTGAGATGTTATTCTTCTACGAAAGGAGATTTTTCAGCCTTTATTGGTGGCTTCAAAAAATATTTACCATATGAGAGAATCACCAATATTTTGTCAAAATAATATGATGGATTTAACATAGAAACAAATCATGATTTTCTTCAAATAAGAAAACAAATATTTCACACTAGTTGTCATCCATCAAACATAGAATTGAAGATTCTTAAAATGTGTGTGTGGATGTATGTATATCATTCAAAACTTCCCTTTCCAACTAAGTGATGCTATAGCACAACTATTTTGGTGCTATAACATTATTAATTCCCTTAGGCCTAGTTTACTTTGGATGATGGGCCAAGATGAGGCCCAACATCTAGAGTCATACCACATTTATATTTCTAGATGGAAGCCCATGAAAGCCGGTCACATGAGGGACGAGCCCGGTACTGTAGTACAGTTTTTTAGGATGAGCCATCCCTCCATTTTGGAGTGACAAATTCATCCAACAATTCTTGTTTCCAAGGATGAGGATAACATGACTATTTTCCCCTCCAATTAAAGAGAAATGGCCGAGAGCAATTTTGTGCATTTCTTCTTTGTTTCTTTTTCTTTTTTTAATATTTTGAAATTATTTGAAAATATTTTTGGTTGTGAATTATTTTTAATATTTTAGCATTGAATTAATTTAAACTATGTTTAAAATTATTTTGATTGTCTTAAAATAATATTTAGAACAATGAATTTCAGTAATTAGGCTAGAGAATACGATGTAAATAAAGTTATATTTGTATTCCTACTTGAGAAAAATAGATTTTATTATAAAAATATTTTTTGATAAAATTAATTTGATCAATAATAATAATAATCATCATAATCATTGTCATCTTTATCGTCATTATCATCATATTACTTAAACAATTTATATTAAAAATAATTGAAAGATAAATATATATATATATATATATAACTGTAATTGAGGTAAAGATATTAATAGAAATTTTTTATAGTATTTTGAAAAGAAATTTATTCTAAATGAAATAATATATTTTATTTGAAAAATGAAAATAAGAAATTGTAAAACAAAATAAATATAACCAACATTTTCTATCAAATAGTTGGATGAAGAAGAAATAATTATTTTGGAAACTTTCAGGAGAGGATCAAATAGTTTGATATTGTGTTTGAGAGGAAAAATAAATTGTTTATATTAATAAATAATTTTATAATAAATTAGGCTAGATAGGACTAATAAATAATTTTATACTTAAAGATATTTTAGTTTTTTAAAGTTTATCCCAATATTATCACTCATCAAAGTAAACATTCAATGCAATTATTTACTTTTTATCATTCATATTATCATACCAAGTAAATACAATTTAAAAAGTACAAAATTATCCTAATCCTATTCTTCATCCCTTATTTCATTCGACTATATCACCAAATAAATGATCTCTTAGAGGATGCTGTGGCATGCTGTTAGATGTTTTACCTCTACCTTGCAATAGATTTGTCGCATTTGAGAAACTAATTAGAATGGCCACAAGGATTGCAAGTAGCATATATTGTTTTTTTTCAATTCTAATTCATTCTAATACAAAAATAATCAAAACTTTTATTGCAACAATTATATTTGTTTCATAGTTCAAATATAATTTGAAAACGTGGGGCAACGATAAGACAAGATACAATGCCACTAATAAATTATTTATTTACAGACTTAGCAGTCTTTCATGAACCTAATTTTCCAAAAAGCAAGCTATATTACTACACTACAATGGTGGACAGTATGTTGAAATACAAATTCATGCCGAACTTTGTGGATTTCCTACAGAAGAATACATTGCCCATCTCGATGGAGGAAGGATGTGACTGAAGTATGAACCATACATTCGAGGGACCTGCCACTGCTTGCTCCAACCGATACAGTGCATAAAATTGTAACATGAGCTTCATCTCTTTAACAATTTGATATTACCAAAGCATTTTCAATAAAAAAAAACTCACATATTGTAATTAACCATTCATCCCAAGCATTATAGAAAGCAGAAAGAATAGTACTAGTTCCTATGGTCTACTTTATTCATTAACAAGTAAATGCAAAGTTCAACGTGAATAGTTGTTCCTCAAAAGTTAAAAATAACAGAATCCTGACTAGCTTGTCTTAATAATAGTTGTGAAAATGCCGGTTGCATTCTGAAAAATGGGTTGCAATTAAGAGGGTATTGCGAAGCACTAAGAATTGATTATGGAACATGCATATAGTTCCATTCATTGATAATTTCTTCCTTTAGCCTCATTTCTCCTAATCATGGCCAGACTCATTTGCAGTTTGGTCTAGACTGTTACCTCTTAGGACAAACCGTTTGACTACCATTCAGGTATGTCCGGATTCTATGAACGCGTATTGACTTTATGGTCAGACTCATTCGCATATTCAAATTAAACATATTATATTCAACATAATACAACAACAAACCAAAGTGACAAAGTAGTTGATAACAGAATAATATTCCAATTATCATGTCTATAATTTTATTACTTCACACAAGGTCCACCTTTAGACCTGGCTCTTTTTGGATCGCTGATGTCTTGCTCAAACTCATTAAAATCTAAAAACTTATCATGCAGCACATCAACATTTCGATTGAAAAATAATGCAAGAAGCATATGTTTGTACACCCTGACTTTGTAATGTCAGTTTATCTTAAGCCTTTTCAATAGATTCCCTCAATCGTTTGATAGACCTGGCAAAAATGTTGCCACTTTGTGACCTAGCAGAGCAAACATTCACATTTTCATCTTCCAAATGTCCAAGCCTAGTACATTATGGGTCGTCACTTGGTAGCATCAATTGGAATAGTATTTTAAGCTCTTTTTTAGCAGCAATCAACCATCTTAAGTGTATACACTTCACAAAGGAGTTGGTTATCATTAGATCTTTTAGGTTGCAAATGATGTGCTACATGAAACTCCATCAAACTAGAACATCATGCGATCACACAAAAATTTCTCTTCATCTATATCAATTTTCACTATAAAAGAAAAACCATCTTTCTCATTAATGTTTGAAAATTTGAACTTATGCCTAAGTATATCTTATTTATGCTATTAATAACTAGTCCCTGCTCTGCCTTAATTCTTGTCGAATAATAGAGTATGTTTCCTTTGTGCAAACACTTGCAGCATGGCTTTCAAAGTGTTTCAAAACACTTTAGCTACCAATGTATTCAAATTTTCAAGTTCTTCTTGCATTTTATAGAAGTCACACTTGATTTTAAGTACTGTCCAATAGTAATGCTTCATGAGCTCAGTCAAGGTGAACTTCTATCTCATGCAAAGCTTCATTAGTGAGTTCAAAGATTCTAGTCGCTGCGTTGTTATCATTATTGCAATGGAAGTGTTTTAGCCCACAATTTCCTTTTTGCAAATGTCGATCACCCATGGATGCTCAGTCATACCGTGATTCTCAACCAACTTAGTCCATCTACCATCAAATTGTTCAATGGAACATTTCATTTTTAATAATCTACACAAATTGGAAACAAATTAGATTCTTTATATTTTTAATCATGTTTCTTCCCAAGTGCCAACTGCATAACCTCTGTTGCGCTCCCAGACTTAAGTCTGGACACAATGATTGCATGGGTTGATACATCTTAGTCCATTAACACATACTCTGGGATTTTGCCATTCTTAGCATTTAAAAATATTTGCAGCAACCAATAACAAAATTCAATAGTTTTATTGTACAAAATGGCTTTGTAGACATATCTTATGATAATTGTTTATGCGCGAGAATATCACACGTGGAAAATGATATTGTTTGTCTTGTATGTACTGTCAAAGAGTAAAATATTAAAAAATTGTTTGGTTGTTTAATTTTGCCATTAACATCCCACTGCACCAAAATAACCTATAATTTATAGCATCTTTTACAAATAAAACAATAAATAAATATGAAAGATGTTTTTAAGAAATGATCAGCGGCACTACTTAAATGCCTTACAAATATATCAGTGTTGGCATTTCAATCAAATGTCATCATGTTTATTTGTCATTTATTAATCAAACGTCACTAAATATTATATTATATTGATTGTTTTCTACAATTA
>JACGDI010005315.1:1342810-1392686 GCA_014898725.1 Jacaranda copaia | reverse complement strand
TATATCATTTCACATTGGGCTTTGTGAGCTGTTTGATTTGTAAAAAAGGGGCCTATTGGGCTATCCCATATCAGGTAGATAAATTTAAAAATTGATAGTCTTTTATTTTTTGATGAGTCCATTTATTTTTATTTTTTCTATCTATTTTCATTTTCAATACAGTTAGAAAATTATTATCTTTTAAACTATTTTTACCCAAAGTATCTTTTTTTTTTGAATTTATTTTAAACTTATCCTATCATCCAATTATCACTTCAATTAAATTCAAATTTAATTAACATAAAGTATCTTTTATTATTTTAAAATAAAATATATAAATATTTTAAAAAATAAATTTTTTTAAACATAAAAAAAATTATAAATCAACTAACTTGCAATCATATATCTATTCTAATAATAACTTTTCAACTAAACATCTAAATATAATTTTATTTTTTATTTTGATTTTTGACGATGCATGAAAAAAAAATTGGATTTTGAAAATATATCCAAACGGACACTAAACAACAAGTTGTAATTTTTCTAAAGTTAATAAATGAACATGGTTAAAAGAAAAATAATTTAAAACTGAATACAAGTTGAAAAAGGAAAAGAAAAAGAAAAAGGGAGAAAAAAAGAATAAGAAACTCTTAATATAAAAATTTTAAAAGAAAGAAAGGAAGTAGAAGACAATGGTAAAGAGACGAACGGTACTTTCGCTACCCCGGATTTCTTAATAGAATTTTGGAGTTGAGCGTATTTCAATCCAAGTGGGATGTCGCTGTCTACTTAAGTAAGATTCCTTCCAAGTGGGATAAAAAGAAAAAAGGTAGGTTAAAGCACATCAATTCACTTGAATAGTAATCGGTCGGTGAGGCAGTTGGAGTTCGAGTTATTCTTCTTTCGATCACAGCATATTGAACTCGGTAATGCAATTATATTTCTTTAATGTAGTGAATTTATTTTTAGTCTTTTCTTTCTTTCTTTCTTTTTTCTTTTATGATTGTGCATGTGGGGTGAAATATCATTTTAAATTTTGATGTTGCAAGGAAATAGATTTCATTCCCAATCAATGAGTTTCTATTTTTGAAATACTCTCGTGTAAAATTATTGCTCGAGTTGAAAAATAATTGTTTCAGTGTCTTATTGATCGTGGAAGTTGAGTTTTATACTAAATTAAATTCTTGATGAATTTTGATACATTTAAGTTGTGAATCCCATTTTGAGTGGGCTTCCTTAGGTAAGCTTGGTGGCTCTTTTTATAACTAACAGTACTGGCACATGGTTTCCACGCACATAAATTTTTTTTTTTGAGTAATATATATTATTTGTTCAACTAAAAACATTATATTTCTTATATTCAATATAAATTGAATATCATTTTAGAGATGATTAAATATTAATAATAATTACAATCATAAAAAAAATTTATTGTTGTGTGCTTAAAGGCTGTATCACTTCAAGAAATTATTTTCACTTGTCTTTGGTTAAGTTTTAATTAATTCAACAGCTAATTAATTAATTGATAAGTTAATGCCATTGTTTAGTTGTTATTTCGGGAGTAAATTTTACAGGCGATTAGTTTAAATTATTTAAACTGCGTTCTGGATACCAATGGAAAGCAAGTAAAAAGGCTGACCAAGGAAATTAAACTTGTTGAAATTGCGTTTAGAAAAAAAAACAAAAAACAAAAAAAACTGAAAGTACTTATAAAATGATTGAAAAATATATTAAAAAAATCAATTTAAATAAAGAAAAAACTGAATCAAATGGCCGACAAGTATGTAATTTGATGTGTAATTCATTTTCTCTTGTCAAGTTTATTTATGGTGGTAGAAGCCGCTAACTCCAACTTCGGTAGCTGTTTAGGAATCTCTAAATTTAAGACGTGGTCAACTGTTATAATTAGAGTGCTTGGTGTAATGCATCAAATTCTGCCTATTTTTGTTCAATGCAGTCAATCATATTGTTGTTGAACCATTTAATTATATTTTGAATAATTTACTTCACTTCACTTTTTATTTTTTATTTTTATTTGATGTGTATATATATATATATATATATATCAAATGTATCTTATTCTCAATCAATTATTTTTATAAAAATAATATTTAATATACGTATTATATTTAATAAAATAAAATAGAAGATGATAAATAAATTAGAATATAGAATTTAAATTGAATTAATTGATGTATTTTCCCTATTTTGTTGAGTTATATGAGTTTTAGAATTTCACTAAACTTATGTGGGTTAATATTCATCATAAAATCCCATCGTGCACGTATTAAAACAGAATATGCACCAAAATTCCTTAAATGTAAACATCTATTGGGCTCCCCATACTTTTTTCAACATTTAAAGGGCGCCCCTTCAAATCAACCGATTTTACCCTTTCCAAAATTTCAGTATAGCTCCTTCTCTTTTTCATCTCTTCTTTTATTTTCTTCCTTTTTTGGTTTTTTTCTGTTTTTTGGTCGGGTTTCGGGTCATCTTTCGGCGTGGGCGCTTACGGAGTGCCGACAACCTCTTTAATTCATTCAACATTATCAGTACCAAAGCAATTAGACCTGCCAGTGCTGGGCCCCTCACATCAGCTTTTCTCTGCACATAGCTTGTTGCGTGCGTTCGTGACATCCATAATTACCTAACCTTAACCTTACGTGCTTTGTGTTTAATTTAATGTTGGTTTAACATCACATCAGGCTAATTGCTAACCATCAAACACAAAAGTCATAATTGTCAATTTTTTGAACCTTCGATTTAGGAGAGTCTTTTATAATTATGATAAATGTCTAGTTGCATACAAATCAATTATATGCGACAATTGACTTTTGTCCAGATATAATCATTGATAGAGTAGTATCTTTTTCACCCAATAGAATACTTTTACCGGATATGAATACCTTTATCCAATGAAATTATATGTGACATAACATTGTTTCAACAACTGATTTTTAATTATTTTGTCCAAATAAAATTATTGATAAAATAGTATCTTTTCTATTCAATAGAATATTTTTACTTTTTTTTCTTCGACAGGGAGAGGGGGAATATTTTCAAATAATTTTGTTATCAAATAGTAATAAATTTATCCTAAACGTGCCATCTTAGACTCTTAATTTAAGAAATAAAGCGGCACTCATCAACTCAACTCTTATTATTTTATGAAGGGTCAAAGAACAAAAATATTGAAACATTACATTAGGCACATTAAAATATCAGTTTCTTTTTTGTAAATTATAATATAAAGTAATTGTTTGCAAGAAACATCTTTTAATTATGTAGCCTAAGGCCATTCTCGACTTGTCTAATATTTTCATCAACGGCCAAACCGTGAAGGTTCTACCTAAAATATTATAATCTTTGGTTTTTTTTTTTTAAAAAAAATAATAATTGATCAGTTGCTTTGCACAAGGAATTAAACTTTGATGCGAATCTTCCCAGGATATTCCTTCAGTCCAAATTAAGTTATTCTCATCCTCATGGAAAAAATAGTCGTTGAAATTTGATATATTGTATTTTTATTTCAAATTGGAACATCTTTTAAGAATTTCAATTTTAATCTAAAGACTAAAATATCCAAGAAAGATATACAAATAATAAATTTAAAATATAGGAAGTACTTGAAACGTGCCTTGTCCTTTTCCCAGGGACAATTTTGTATTTGTCTGTAGCCAGGGAAAAAAAACAAAAACAAAGAAAAAGAGGTCCCGTTTCTCTATAATATTTTTTCTTCTCTCTCATTTTCTTAATTTTAATTTATCCTAGTTTTTCTTTCTTCTTTCTTCTTTAATCTTAAAAATTCAAATAAATATATTAAGATCACAAAAAAAATTATTATCTCATATAAAAAAGTAAATAAGTGTTTATAATTATTTTATACTAATATATACATAGAATTTGTCAAAATTATTACTCCATATAAATTGTTAGACACTTTGGATGCTTTGTTTCATTATTTGCTTCATCTCCTATTCCAATTATATATATATATAAATATTTGATTATTAATTAATTATTTTTTTAAAAATATTTATAATACATATCATATATTCATAAAACGAAATAAAAAATCTAAAGGAATGTTTGGTTATGTTTTTTGTTTGATTTTATTATATGTTTTGGTAGAATGACTTATTGAAAAATGTGAAAATTAGTTTTTGATATATTTGTTTATATTTTGGGAAAATTTTTTTTTACTGTATTAATCAAATCAATGCTTTTTCATTGAATTTTTCAGGTGAAAATAGAATTGAGTGATTTTTTTAATATTAAAATAATAATATAATATATATATGTATATATTGATAATAGGGGTGAAAGACAAGTCGAGCTAGCTCATAAACTTCATAAACCGGCTCGAGTTGAGCTCGACTCAAGCTTGAACCTCTCGAACTTGAGCTCAATCATGATTGTTTGAAAGCATATGAGTCGACTCATGAGCTTTTTTTTTTTTTTTAAATATTTTTATATATTAATTAGTATATATATTAATAATTTACTTTTTTTTCTAATTTTAAATATTTATCATATATAAATAAATAATTATAATATATTAATAATTTAATATTTTATTAATAATTATAATAAGTTATAATTTAAATCATTCTAGTAATTACTATAATATGTTAACTTTAATATATATATTTTATTTATAATTATAATTTAAATTATTTTATCAATTATTATTAAATAATTATGATATATTAATAATTTAATATTTTTATTTAATTTAAAATTTTCTAGAGAACCGGCTCAAGCTCAAGTTTAAAAAATTGGGCTCGAGCCTACAATTTTTGTCAAACTCAACTCACTTACACCCCTAATTGATAATGTGTGTTTTGGAGAAATATATATATGTTTAATTATATTTTTTCAAAATAATATTGATCCTAAAAAATATAACCAAACAAAACCTAAATTAATCATGAAATGTTAATAAAAGGAATGATTACCTAAATAAATTAATAATCCATGGTATTTGGATGAAATATTGCTGGCGTAAGCACCTACGTAGAAAATAGGATGACGTACCAAACATGGCAGAAGTGTTAAAGAATGCATTATGCATGTAGACGGAAATTCCTTGAGTGTGGCTGGCGGGGGGAAATGAAGGCATGGAAAGCATGCCAATGGGTCCACCGCTTGCTTTCTTTATCCTTCTCTTCCTCGATAACCGCAACGACCTTTTCGCTGTCGACGTTAATTTCCATTAATTTGTTGCTTTTACTTCACAGACATCATCGTCGAAGGCAATTTGGAGGTGTTAGTTTTGTAATTTACTTTTGTTTCTGACCCAATCAAGAACCTTCTTCAGCTTAATCAACGCGTAAAATCCTAATATTCGGTCAGTGCCGAATTTTCTAATGGGTGGGGTAGTTTGACTCGTCATTAAGAGTGCGGTATGAAGAGGGAGAGAGAGAATGGCGATGGCATTTCCAGTCATTTCTCATTCCAAAATTTTTCCTCTTCTCTCCGCGAAGAATATACTAGGGCAAGATTTTGCTCCCGAATCAGAGTTATGGCAGTTGAGAATGCTAACGGTACTCCTACTGATAATGGCCCCGCCTCTGATGCTCCTGTTCCTCTGCTTACTCCCCATAAAATGGGAAAGTTTGATCTCTCCCACAGGTTCGTCTTCTGTTCACGGAGTTTTTCTTTTTCTTTTTCCTTTTGGAAAATGCTTTTTGTTCCCTTTTTTTTTTTCTCAAGATACAGAAGTTATGAGAACGAGATCTGGGTTGACCTTTTATCTATTTGGTTTTTATGAAGATTTTTCTGTTTCGGTCCTATTCTGTCCTTTTTACATTGTGAGTTTGTGGATCTTTGCATCAGCATCTAATCTGGTACTGGTATAGAATCAAGAAGTAGTAATTTTCACTGAGTAATACTGAGAAATACTAGAATGTTCTTGTTTTTAGAAGTTTTGTTCAATTAGCTACATTATTGGTTTGGCTGAGCGACTAGCTAATGGCAAGATCTTCTGTTGTACGAGATTTGATCATCTCGTTCATACTCATTAATTGACTGTGATTCTTGATTTAGATCACATGATTAGAGGATTACTTCATAACCTCTTTGATTGGTGAACCACAAACTTTCTTTACCCTATGATTGGATCCCAATCAGGATTTTAACGAGGAAAGGAAAATAGTAGGGAAATTCTTTTTCATGCTTTTTCATAATGTAATTTTTTATATTTTAGTCTTTGCACCTTTGATTTTCTGATTTCTTTTTCTTCGCTAAATTCCTTGATTGAAACATAACATTAGAGTTTCAAGACAAAGAAAAGAAGGGCCTCTTAATCTTTAGCACATTGTTGTGTTTCTGAATCTTTAGCACATTGTTTTGTTTCTGAATCATATTTTGCAATATTTGCACAGAATTGTTTTAGCGCCACTAACCAGAAACCGGGCATACAACAATACACCACAGCCTCACGCGGCATTGTATTACTCTCAGCGAGCAACCAAAGGAGGTCTTCTCATTGCTGAAGCAACTGGTGTATCGCAGGCTGCACAAGGGTATGGATGCTACACCTTTTTTCTGCCTTTTTGCCTTTTTTTAATTTAAATTATGATAATTTATCAATATCTCTCGTCAACATGTGCAAAAGGAAAAAAATCAATGTCTTACTCAAACTTTTGAACTTTATGGTAATCATCTCTGACTGAAGAGGGTATGCTTCAACTTGCTGGCAAATATTTACGTAGTCTAAAAAGTTACCAAAATATTTTTGGCACACATGACCTACTCTAAGTGATCTATGTGGCCTTTGTGCTCACAATCATCTTTAATTTTGTTAATCTAATCAGTAGGCTAGCCAAGTTGGAATTTGGATTTCTAACATGTATCATATAAATATCTCCATGCATTTATAGGTATGGAAATACACCTGGAATTTGGACAAAGGAGCAAGTGGAGGCATGGAAACCAATTGTAGATGCAGTTCATCAAAAGGGCGGCGTATTTTTCTTGCAATTGTGGCATACTGGTCGTGTCTCTGTATGTGGTACGTGAATTCTTTACCATCTGATTTGCATGTTAAGTTAATCCTGCTGTGTCCTGGATAGATATCTTGTTGAACAATGCTAGTATGATTTAGTTGTAAATGTCTATGTAGAGCATATTGGTGAACCTCAGATCCAAAGAATTATCAGTGCAAGATAAAGACAGCTCTTTGTAAATTTGTTATACGATTTACTATGCTGTAGGTTCCTTTTGCCTAATTGAACATTGTAACCCATAATTACAAGAAAACAAGTGATTAAGCATGGAATTAACTGCAAGGAGACACTAGTTTCATGGCAAACAACTTGGGAGCTTATTTACATTATTTCTCCTTAGCAGAATATAAACCAATTTAAATATGTATTGCTTGATGTGCCTAACCTACAACCATGTTTAACAAGGACATATGATGAACTCAGGATGCCAAAGTTTGTCGAATAGCTGCGTCTGTAATATATTTCATCTACATGTTGGCAAGTATGCATTGGTAAACTTCTATGAAATATAGAGAAATTCCAATGCTATGTTTGCTAAGACATTGTTCAAGCCGCTATAGAACTTGTAACAGGGTATTGTTGCTTATTATGTGGGCTTATCCTGTTTTTGTTTTTCCATCTTCACTTGTTCTCGAGTAATTTGCATTCTCATAGAGTACTAGTCTCACTTGTGTGTGTGTGTTTATGTATAAAACTGAATCTGTAAAAGATAGTTTCTGTATTATTTGAGGTTTTGTGACTTTTTGCCTGTACAGGCACGCACGTTGTTTTTCAATCTAAATATACAACCTCTGACCTCCATATGTGGTTGAGTTCTGAATATGAAAGTATCTGTGTGGTGCATGCTTAAATTTTCTCCTTCTTTTCTTCTCAATATAGACACAAGGATCACATTGTTGAAATATTAGTTTTACCATCTTTTTGTAACCTAAAAAAGACACCAACACAGAAAAAAATAAAAACATATTCTTAAAGAATTTTTCGTCTTAGTAGGCACCAGGTTGGCACCAGATATAGGTGCTTACAAACTAAGCTGCCATCAATAAGATGATACGTAGTTAAACACTTTTACCACATGCATGTGGATAATTACTGCGAAAGGAGATACTAGTGCTTGTTACTGAAAGCAGTGTGCTGAGTGCTGATGCTATTGTACTTAGTTATATAATGAAGTTTAACTTAGTTCTTTTTTGGTCCACAAAGCTAGATAAACTTAATAAAATTTTCTTTAATCAGCTATCCAGCCCGATGGCCAAGCTCCTGTCTCATCAACAGACAAGGGACTTACCCCTGGCCTTGGAGTAGATTGGTCTCCTCCTAGACGACTAAGGAAGGATGAAATACCTGGTATTGTGAACGACTTCCGGTTGGCTGCCCGCAATGCCATTGAAGCAGGTTTGCACCTTCTGCTTGGTTGTATATTTTCTTCCTGACATGTAAAGCAATTTCACAAGACACCTAAGTTTAGCACTTGATGTTATTAAAGGATAGTTGCTCTTGCAGTCAATTTCAGTCTGGCTAAAACTATTGAATACTTGTTGTAGAACAACCAAAAGAAATTAGTTTTTCAAACTTCATGGTTGAAACTATTGTAAGCCACTCCAGAACCTAGGCTAACCTAAACATATTCATTATGAGTATTAGAAGAAAATATGATCACAGACAAGTAAAATACACTGGATTTGGAGATTTTGGAAAAAAATAGCAGAGAGTAAAGCTCTTTTGAGTTGAGTGATAACCAGGAAAGCTATTTCTATGCATGTCAATAAATGTATATAGTTCAAGTCAATTATTGCATGTGAGAAGATTACACCAGAGCTCTGATAGTGTTATTTTTCCACCCTACACCCTTTTGGAGTATTCTTAGTGAGTTGATGGGTTATGATAAAAATGGGAAAACCTTTTGATTCATATATGATGTCATAAAATGGTATTGTTAAAATCTTGATCATTTGAATAATTTAGTTGCTCTGAGTTGCGTAAATTTATTGTTGTTTAAGATGACTTTCTGCATTGTAGGATTTGATGGAGTTGAGTTACACGGAGCAAATGGTTACTTAATTGAACAGTTTCTAAAAGATCAAGTTAACGATAGGACAGACGAATATGGTGGGAGCTTGGAGAACCGGTGTCGCTTTGCACTCGAAATAGTAGAAGCAGTGGCCACTGAGATTGGATCTGATAGAGTTGGAATAAGACTATCTCCATATTCTTCTTTTATGGAGTCGATCGACTCGGATCCAGATGCTCTTGGCCTTTACATGGCCAATGCACTAAACAAGTTCAACATTCAATACCTCCATGTGATTGAACCAAGAGTTCTTGGTGCTGAGGTGCTTCAAGGGCCTGAGGACGAAATTCCTCATAAACTCCTCCCCATGAGAAAAGCTTTCAAGAACACATTTATTGCTGCTGGTGGCTACAACAGAAGCAAGGGAAATAAAGCCATTGCAGACGACTATACAGATTTGATTGCATTTGGGCGCCTATTCCTGGCCAATCCAGATTTGCCCAGAAGGTATGAGTTGGATGCCCCTCTTAACAAGTACGACAGGAGCACATTCTACACCACGGATCCTGTTGTTGGTTACACTGATTATACATTTCTTGAAGAAGCTTAGTGTGTGGCCACCAATGCCTTTCTTGTTAAGCATCATTTCACTGTTATGGTAGGATTCTATAAAAATTTGACCATGTTATTTTATATACTATGCGATAGATTTATAATTGAGATTGTTATGATATTACGAGTTTTTATTATATATGTTTTTAAAATTTTCTTAATGATCACATATTTCTCGTCAATTTAAAGGGTTAATAACCTTCAAATTCATTTTATATATAGAGATTTAAGAATTATGTTCTCACACTCGATAAGATATTAAGTTTTGGCAACGTGGATGTTCATTGACTTTGAGTTTCCTCGTGTTAAAATTAAGCTAATGGAGTTTTATCATGAAATCGTGACTACTAGTTGAAATTTGCATTGAGGGAATTAATTATTATTTTATAATAGTAACAAATATCTTAGCTCGACTAGAGCCCAGTTAGTTTATTTTCTAATTTTCCATGTATACTAACTAATTTATTTTTAATCTTCCATAACTACAAGAAAATATATCTTTTGCATGTGTATATCAACACACACACATACTTCACTAAAGACTGTGCAGTAATAAAGAGCTATTTGCGATGATTTTTTTAGTATAGTATGAACTTTTAAATTTATGGAAAAACTCATTAAATACTGAACTTTGATCTTATCATATTAAAAAGTACATATATTTACAATAATTTTTATATAAGTTGAATAATATATTATATTTACTACAATTTTACGTAACTATGGTAAAATGTTGATAAATTGACCATGCTGTTTTAGTAATGAAGTAAAAAGTATGAAACTTGTGATGGCGAATATTTAGACTTAAAGCAAAATTTTATTACTAAAAGAAGAATGAAAAATATATTGGAAGGAAGGTCTAATCAATAATATTCATGATAAAATAAAAAGTTCTTCCAATTTTTATTATGAAAAAATTAATTAAGTAATTAATTGAATTCTAAATTAACAAATAACCTCCCCTAACAAATTTCTAACTACTTGTGGTTTTAATCAATAAAATTAGAGGCAAAATAAAAAATTCTCTCCAATTTTTATTATTAAAAAAATATTTGATTAGTTAATCAAATACTTTATTTAGCCAGTTAGCAAAGTCCCTCAAAATAGTAGTAGAATCCTACATTTGAAGGTAAAATAAAAATTTACCTCCACTAATTTTCATTATAAAAAAATTGGTTAATTAATCAAATGTGCAAATTAGCTAATTAGTAATGAAGTAGTCATTGGCCTAATGGCATCACCTTTAAGGTAAGAGTTGAAATCTTGATGAACTTTTGGTGTGCGTGTGTATAAATAGAAAAGTAGTTAATTAGGATAATCCTCAAAACCCTCTAAATTAACTTATTTTTACTACATTTAATTGTTGTGAGGAATAATTTAATTATTTACTATTTTTTGAAGTGTGGCCATTAACTACAGCATAGTACACTTTTTTAATTGTGGTGAATGATAGTGGTTATCTAATAATTTTTTACCATATATTAAATTTATAGTAATTAAAGATAATTTCGTAGCAAAACTCACTTACCACGCTCTAAAAAGTGTAACTGAGTTTATACCTTGTCCAGCAATGCCTATGACTAGAAAAATACAACACAAGTATAGCTAATAACTTTTTACTATATTTTATTACTATTTACTACACATATTTAACTATCGTAAAAAATATATTTCATTATAGTGCATGTATATTAATTGATTATATATAATAATGATATATATTGCTAATATGGCTTTAATATTTTATATTTTATAAACAAAAGATCATAGGATATTCATAGCAAACCCTACAATCTAGATTGTATGTGGGATTTAAAAGTCAACATAAAAGCTACAAACATAAAGTGATGGAGTTAGGTGAGTGTAGACCTGTCAATGGATAGGGTGATACCTTACTCAAGCTCATACCATAAAATACTTAAGATAATAAGATTTTAACCACATCCTACCCTAAAATATTCAAGATAATAAAACTCTAACCATACCCTACCTTATCTAACCCAAGGATCCATTGGGTCTAGTTCATTAAATTTATATTTGTAATGTATAGATTAATTTTATTAATATACACTAAAAATATTATTTGACATATGATAAAAAAAAGTACTTTCTATATTTAATTTAATTTAGCAATTAAATTTAATTTAGTTAATTTTTATTTTTAAATTTTCATTTATTAATATAATTTTTATGAACGAGTTTATTCATTAATAAGATTAATTTTATTAACAAAGTTTTAATTAACAATATTTTATTTTACTATTAATTTTAATTTTATTAACGAAATTTGTTTAACTATTACCATTGCTATTTCAATTAAAAAAAAACAGCAAAAAAAAAAAAGAAAATGATGCGACAATATTGATTCCACACCATTTGAAGGAGTATTGCTTTAGGTTTCATAATAGCACTTGAAATTACATATTATCATCACTTAGAATAATGATGTGCCAATATTAATTTTCTTCCATTGTTTAAAAGACAATCATGTAGAAAAGCTCTATTTTTCCACAATTTAGTATAATTTTAAATGAAAAAAATTATTTAGTTGTTATTATTCATTCACATATTTGTAATTTTTATATATAAAAAATTTATTATTAGTTAGATTTAATTTTCGGCATAAATAATATTTAGGTTAATAGGTTAAATATAAGTATAAGAAAATGAGTAATTTTCGAATATGAGTAGTACCCATACCCATTACATTATTTTTAATGAGTATGGGAATGAATATAACTTTTTGAGCTCGAATAGGGTAGTATTCTATCCATTGACAGATTTAGTTGTGTCAAGAATATATATATATATATATATATACACACACATACGTACATACATACCAAGTAGTTTGTAATTCTCAAGTTAATTCTGTTGTCTTGGATGAATATCTATGTAAATTTTTTAAAATTATTAAATTAAAGTTTGTAGATATAGACTTTTTATGAGCACAGCGATTCATTTCCTAATTTCCCTTGTGTTTTAACAAATTGTTTCGTATTCGACGTATAATATTGTTAATATGATTTTAATATTTTATGCATTTATAAACAAAAATCACACAATACTCATAACGATTCTTCCCATCGCAGTCGCATGGAATGAAGCTAATGAGACCATATATACGATCCGGTTAGGGTTGAATTTGGTATTCATAATAACTCAAAATTATTAAATAACTTCTGTTATCTATGAGTTTAAAATTGTTGATTATCTTTGATCATATTCTTTTAACTAGTAAAAAATAATTGCTTGACTCCACGGATTACAGACATGAACCTTTTTCTTTTTTGCTTTTTCCCCCCTAATTGCAACCCGGTTAATATTTGAACCATGTGAGCTTAGGTTGAGCTAGGGTTTTGGGCATGGACTTTCCATTGTTCGTTCGTCTCATTAGGCGTACACTAGAGCTGTCAACGAGTCGAATTTGGATCGAATTTATCGTATTCAAATTCGAATTCAATTATCAAAATCCATATTTGAATTTGACCCGATTTCCTATAGAATCTTTATTAATTAGTACTATATTCAAATTCAATGAATATCCGAAATCTGATTGAAAAATTCAATTGGATTTAATATATTTTTTCCTTTTGAATTGTATAAAAATATTGCATTTATAAAATATATTTACGTCATATTTGAATTTTTAATAATTTTTTATTATATGTTAGTCCAAAAGTTAAATATTTAAATACTAAATTCATATTTCACATTATATTAATGTATAGAGGAATTATTATACATTATTATATTTAATATTTTATCAGTATCCATTTTATTTTTTAAGCTAAAAACTCAATATTAATATCATAATATTTGTGTTAATATTAATATAATGTCAATATAATATATATATTTTATTTTCAAATCTTTATTAATATTATATAAAAGAGTATTAATTTAATAAAAAGTATTATTAAAGTTCAAATTCAAAGTTTTTAACGAATTGGATTGCTTGAACCATATCAGATCAACTTATTTTAAATTATAAATATTTATAATCATATTTAATCTATCAAATATTTTAATCAAATAAAAATTTTAAAATTAAGATCAAAATTCAAATTCGATCGGGTGACAGTCCTAGTTATGCAAAACATGAAACATACGTGGATAGTTTCATGAGCTATAAAGCAGTACAACTCCTTTTCTTGTGGGTCAAATTTTATATATTCGCCAACTACTCACGTACAGTAAGTAGGTCGTCTTCTGTACATTTCCGTGCATTGGTTTGTGGAGTGCCTCCAACCAAGGGGATCAATTCTTGTGGATTAGATGGATTCGAGTTGGGTTTAGGTAGGGATATAATATAAAAATACTAAATTCAAACTTAATTCAACTCGATGTTAAATTTAAAAGGCTCAACCTTAATATGATTCATAAAATTTTGTGTCAGGTTCAAATTGACTTGATTTTTAGTCAGGTTACCCAACAACCTAATAAACCTGACCTAGCTCAACCCAATCTATATATATTTTATTTTCATACTTATAAATTCCAACATCATAATTGAGTAGAAATTTGATCTACAATAAAATCTAAAATTTGGCATAATAATTAAGGGGACACATGGCAGACGACAGTAGTGTGACCAGGGCGCATGGCGGCAAAGGAAACTAGGGTTTCTGTTTTTTTGGAGTAGAAGGTGAGAAGGGTTACGTTTGGTGATTTGGTCAATCGTCTTTGAATTGGAAGAATGGAAATGTTATTACTTATTTGTTAATAATGTTATTATAATCTATAAATTTGTAAATTGTAATTGAATTTTCAAAATTTAGATTTTTGGATATTTATTATTTATATTTTATTTTAATTAGTTAAAATTTTCAAGTGGGTTGGGTTGGGTCAGGTTTATTGGGTTATTGGGTCACCCATTTTATTTTTTGGGGGTTGCGTGGGTTGACTCGAAAACAACCCAATCTTATATTTTTTTTCTCGGGTCATTTTTGGATTTGACCCAATTTGATTTGAACCCAAAAACCCCAAACCCAAACCTGATTTTTTTAAGTAGGTCATTATCGAGTTATCGGGTTGGGTTTGAATTTGACATTCTTACCGACAACCTATTTAATTTACTCAACGACACACTACCAAACTAACGGCATAAAAGCATTTATTCCACATAATTCATTGCATGAGTTTGAGACATCATAAATATATAATTCTTATGTGGATTGTGTTTAATTATGTGTGTTCAATTTAATTGTGATTTGGATGGGTTTACTGGGTTAAGTGATATTAATATTATACATAAAATTTGTTGCTATGGACAGGGATATATTCTGAAATAAAAGAGGGGGGAGTTTTGGGTTGGGGGGGGGGGAGATTTATAAAGTTTAAAATAGTTTAAATATAATTTTTATAATTTGTGAATTCAAAATATATATTTTTAGAAGTTGAATGTGACACTCTTTCATATCATAAAATTATAAATGATCAATTGATATCAAAATTTTGGGTAATATTTTTCTCACTATATAAAACTGATGAGGCTAAAAGCTGGTTTTAGTAAATTGGGTTGTGCTTGAGCTAATTCGACTAGAGAGGTCGAATGATCAAACAACAAGATATTATTTGGACTGAGATCTGCAATTAATAGCAAATGTCAGACTGGCCGAGGTATTTTCGGCTAAGGTACTTCAACGCTTAAATTAGTACTGATCGATTGAGATAATCGAGTAGCAGAGTAAGAGCGTATAGTAAATATGACATACTTGAAAAGTGGCTGGCAATGGAGTATTTATAGCCTTCTCTAAGTGGATGATATGTTTAAGATGCGCCCCTATCAAGTGTGGAGGGCTCTTGTCCTTACTTAAGAGTTGTTGGTCATTTTTCATCTCGGTATTATTTCAGATGACATTATCTCCTACTTTTCAGGGTGGATAGTACTTTGGAGATGCACCTCCTGATAGAGTTGGTGGCAGAGGCGGTATTGGGGTGACATGTGCCATTAATGCAGAGGCACGTTGACTGTTAGAGCATTGAATGTGGTAAGGATATAATTCAGCACCAGAGTGAGCACTTTGATTGATGGTGATCGACCATACAAGGTGGTCGACCTTAGAGATGGCTGAATGGGCTAGGCGGCTTGAAGTAGTCGAGTGACTCAGCCCAACTGGGTCTAGATGCATAGTGGGCTTCAGATGTTAGGTGGGCCTGAAAACCCTCTCTAGAGTCGATAGTTTATTGGGCTGGGCCTGTTGAGCTATCCCATATCATGAGTCCCCCCATTCGCAGTCTTGATCGAGCTTGTGGATGGAAAGGAGCAAGGAGTAGATAACTGAATGATGGTTATGCACATTCAATCAAGGTTTTTGAATTGTCAATCAGGGTTTTTGAATACTCAATCAGGATTTTGTGCATTTAATGCATAGTTACATTGTGGTATATGAAGCGCCAAGAGAGGGCTGTGTAATTATTACTGCTGCTTGGGTTCCCACGTCCGAATGCCTATAAATAAACAGGGTAGAAACATTCATTTTTCACTTTTACTGAATTCGGTTTGGTCAATTCTTGCATTCAAAGCCCTTAACTCTTTCTGCATTTTAGAGCTTTCCAACGAAAAACTATAAGTTCTTCTCCGAGTTTCTATTTTTCTTCGTTTGCTTTTTAAAGATGTTGAGTTTATCAAATAGCGAGGACACTAGGTCGTAGAGTGCACACTTCCACGGGGAGGTTGGGGGTAAGAGCGCGTCTGAGAGTACATCTGACAGCTCGTCGAGTAATAGCTTGACCTTCAGCAGCTTGAGTGTTGAAAGGGCTGTTTCTGGGGGCGAGGCTAGCCCAAGTGAAGTGTTAGCATTGTGTAGTCGATTGTTTGCCCTTGACTATTAATAGTGAGATGGTTTCTAAAATCACCCTTGCTGACTTAGTTTGAATTAGAGAAATGTACCATATTTCAGATGAGTATGAACTCCCAGTGCTTGGGTTGTGGGGTAGGATGCATCAGCCTTAAAGGTGATGTATAATGGTGTTCGAGGAGTAGTTTAGACGTGGCCTTAGATTTTCTCTAG
This sequence comes from Jacaranda copaia, assembly GCA_014898725.1. Classification (NCBI taxonomy): domain Eukaryota; kingdom Viridiplantae; phylum Streptophyta; class Magnoliopsida; order Lamiales; family Bignoniaceae; genus Jacaranda; species Jacaranda copaia. Next base: position 1,376,058 of record JACGDI010005315.1, on the reverse strand, counting down.
CACCTACAATAGTCGACCTCTTGGGAGGCCTTGAAGTTTGCATAACACAACTCCTGCCAAACTGCTTCGCTACAGTATATAATTTTTCTTTACTAATGCATTTGTTTGGCCAACTAGCTTATTTTGCCAATTTTTCAAACTTGTTCCACGTGTTTATGTCCTGAAAGTTGGGTAGCACCAAAGAGTCCGAGTTTTATTACTTGACGGCATGCTCGTATTGAAAATTCCCAGTAACCCCTTCATCATCATATGGCCAAGAGTGGAAAAAATACTATTTGATGTTCAAGGGCCTGGTGAGTTTAATATTCCGAGAGGGTGGTGGAGGGGGCATGTCGAGATGCCGGGGAACTAAATGCCGAGTTGGCTCAACACTTTCGTTTAGGACTTAGTCGAGTTCACCTAGATTGAGGCTTTAATTTTGATCGAGGAGAGATATCTGGTGTTGGTAGGCTTGTCGCCAGCCAAGCTAAATTTGCCCGTGGGTGACCGATTAGGTAGAAATCCTTGTCGATTGTGATAATTGTGTATTTTCAGGTCTTTTTGCTCAATTTTAATTGCTCATTATTTTGTCCTCTATTGGTAGATTGAGAAGAGATCATAGCTCGTGGTTGATAAAAGGCATTGGCTAGGGCCCAAAGAAATAATGAGCGCCATCAGGTGACCGCTCGATGAGAGTTAGTTTTTGTGGTGGAGATAGCACCCTCGATCGTTAACCTAGCCATACCACAGATTGAGCAAGTACCTTAACCCGCTCAATCAGCGGAGGATATTCGAGGTAGCCGTGTGGGTTAGGAAAAAAGATAGATGGCCGAGTAGGGAGGCTCCACTCCCAAAAGGATAGCGGGTAATACAGGCAAATAGAAAACGACCACTGGCTATGACTTGTTTGGCAAGTGTAGCAACGGGGTCTTATTTTAGATACCCAAGTTACTGTTGCTTTGATTCAAAATTGACCCCATCATAGAGATGACGAATTCAAGCTTGATCATTTCATTGGGGATGACGAACGCTGGTGCACTCAAATGCATGGTGGTTGAGCTCTTTGCCGCCGACCAATGGAGGTTTATAGGCCTAAGCCAGGTCAGTGTGCTCAGGGCTTTGGCTTACCATTACAATATGGTAAGTATAAGATTGATTATTTCTTGTTGAATTCTATCATTAGCCAATTATATTGTTTAATGATATTCTTTATTTTAGGTAAGCTAGCTCGAGTACCATTTCTACTGCAGGTTGGAGTTGGCTCTGGCTGAACACGAAGAATTGTGGGAAAGAGGGAAATTAGAGACTTTAAAGGTTCAGTTCGAATCCTCCCAACTGCAGGTCAACCAACTAACCAAGGAGATGGTTGACCTCTGGGAACAACTTAATATGAAAAACCAACAGCTGGTTGAGGCTACGAAAGAGAGAAGTCGAATAGACTCAGTGCTAAAGAAGGCTCACCTGGACATGCAAATGAGCTACTTCTTTGGTCGATCAGCCAGCTGTGCTGTTGTGCTCGAGGAGGCTCAAGCAGCATTCTCTCAATAGCTTCTTTTGATGTGGAGAGAGGTGGTCAAACAATTCATGCTTAGCTCGACTTTCTAGGACGTGAGCATGGTTCTCTCAATCAATGATACCCGCGGCGCATTTGAGAGGGTATTGAAGCAACTTGAACACTTAGGCTATGCCTTTTAGGCTAAGGACAAAGATAAAATAAGCTCGATTCTGGACGAGAAGCTGCAACCTTACCCTAATTTTGAAGAGGCCATGGTCGATGAAGACAAGGAAATGGACACTGTGACGAACGCTCCCATCGAGCCTATAACCGAAGCTCAGTAGAAGCAGGTTGAGGTAAAGAGTAGGCTAGCTGATCTGGCGAGGAATTCGTCTTTGTTGAGGGCTTTGCCTTTCAACTCAATGATGGGTAGGTCGATGTTGCCTAGTATGTGTTGCGCTCTATTGACTTTATGGGCGACGTGGTGGGGCCCTCACATCTAGTGCGAGCAGTTTTACCCTTTGTATTAGTGATACCTAAGCCTGACCAGGACGGACAGAAGAGTGCCTAGGTAGGTCAATCTGAGGGTGCTAGGTCAAGCTAAAATTGAAATTCCTACTCTTTCTCCCTTTTTCTTTTAATGAAGGGTAGCCTTGCCTTGTAATAAACATTTGATTTAATGAAATATTACTTTGATTTTGCTCAATGTGTATCCAATCAATTTTACAGCTTTCTTGTTGAATGCAATTGTCTCATCGCAACTATGTGGTTGATAAGTTGATAACCATGTTTATTAACAAGAAAACTAACAACTTTATCGTCGATTTAGGTTACTGTTGAGAGATACACGTGGTCTCGTTGAAGTACGTTCAATGATCTATTTTAAAAATGTTCCTCAACTTTATAGCTGAGTTTCATTACTCTAGGTCAAGTTTGAAGTTTCTTAACTCTGTAGCATTGAGCTGATTTGTTGATCAACTACAGGGTTGATTACACAGTTTTGGCTAAGAAGCTACTTGTTGGGTTGATAGTGGGGTCGACAACATAGTTTGGGCTGAAAAGCCTTAAGTTGGTAGCGTGTAGTTATTTCTGGGTTGACTACGGTGTCAACTTGAAGTTGGGGCTTGAAGCCTTGATCTGGCAGCTTAAAGTTGCTTTTGGGTCGATTATGGGGCTGACCTAAAACTTGATTTAGCAACGTGAAGCTACTTTTGGGTAAACTACAGGGTCGACTTGAAACTTTATTTGGCAGCGTAAAGCTGCTTTTAGGTCGACTACGAGATCGACTTAATACTTGGTTTGGCTGCGTGAAGTTGCTTTTAGGTCAACTATGGGATCGACCTGATACTTTGAGTTGTGTGAGGTAGATGTAGCTATAACAATACAAGTGAATGATAGTAGTGTTGTTAGAACTTTATTTATATCACAGAATACGAAGATGATTACAATGTGCTCTTATATATAGAATTTCTTCAAATTGATAGCATTCCATGGGCTAGGGAGCTCTCCCCATTGACATTGGCAAGTCGATAAATATTATGCTTTGATACCTTCACAATCATATAGGGTCCTTCCCATTTTGGGTCAAGTTTGCCAACATTCTTGGATACTTTCACCTTTTTGAGAACAAGATCTTTGACCTTAAAATGGTGCAACATGACCCCTTTATTATAGTTTTCTGCCATCTTTGATCTATAGCAATGCATAGGATTTTTGCCTTCACTGATTGATAGTCTTGAGGCCGAGCTTCTTTTTTGACATATTTTTGAGCGGGTGGAAGTGAATCACTCTAGTTGTATGCTATATGAGCTCTGAGGGGATGACTGCCTCAGACCCATAAACCAAGTTATAAGGGCTGTGACCTATGGCTATGCGGAGGATTGTTCTATATAGCCATAACACTCCTAGGAGGTCGTCTGCCTAACTTGACCTAATATCTCGGATTCTGATTTTCAAGTGGTCGAGGATTGTCTTGTTTGTCACATCTGTCTAGTCGTTCGATTAAGAATTATCCACTGAGGTAAAATATTAGGTGATTCCTAAGGCATTACACCAACTTTAGGTATTTTTGCTTTGGAATTGGGTCCCATTATCTTAAATGAAAATCTTAAGTAAACCAAAATAACAAATGATGTTTTTTCATATGAAACTTTTGATGGAAACATCAGTTATTTTTGGGATAGCTTCAGCCTTGACCTACTTGGTGAAATACTTGACCGCCACAATTATAAACTTTTGTTAATTTGTTGTCTTTGGAAGTGAGCCCAAAATATCGATCCCTACTGGTTGAACGGCTAAGAAATTTGAACATTGACCATGGGCTTGTTGGGGTCCAAACACTACAGGGGTGGTCCCAAGATTGACCTTTTATAAATCTGGCCATGTTCATCGAGTGCAAATTCGGCAGCTTGTCCTTGAAGGCGACAAGCTTTATTTTTATCTTTGCAGATCGTGCCATGACTCAAGTAGAGTTTTATTGGATCTTGCCATGAAAGAACTATTTCCTTGATGCTTCCTACTAAATTCTCCTTAAGAGGGCCGATCGATAGTCTGTTCGTAACAAGAAAGGTTAGGTCCTATCGCTTTTGCTTTCGATTGAGCTAGCAAATTTGGACATGGTATCTACACACTTGTTCTTAGATTGGGGTACCTAACTGAGAGTGAATTTTTTGAATGATTGCTGTAATTTTCTGACCTCTGCCATGTATCGGCTCATTGTTGAATCTTTAGCCTCAAAATTTCCTTCAACCTATTCTGCTACTAATTGGGAGTTCGTGATCGCAACCAGGTGGTCGACTCCCCAGTCGAGTGCCATCCTCATTCCAATGATGAGGGCCTCATATTCTACCTCATTACTGATAACTGCATAGTCGAGTTTGATAGCAAAATCATACTCCTTTGGTGTTGGAGAGCCAAGAGCCACACCTGTTCCCCTTTCTGATGTGGTCAATGATCCATCAACATACAAAATCCAAGCAAGAGGAGTTTCATTACTTTTTTTCTGGGAGATTGACCTGCTCGGTGATGAAATCAGTCAAGACCTATGCTTTGATGGCTGTTCTAGATTGGAAGGTGATATCAAATTCTCCCAATTCAATGGCCCATTTTGTTAACCTCCAAAATGTGTTTGGCTTCGAGAGCACTTCTTCAATAGTTGGTTTGTCAGTACTATCATGGCATGAGACTGAAAATATGGACACAGCTTTTGAGCTGCAATGACTAACGCCAGGACAAACTTCTCGATCACCACTTAGTTATGTTCTGATCCTTGGAGCAACTTACTGCAACAATAAACTGGTCAATGACTTTCATCTTTGGTCGAGACTAAGATTGAGCTAATCAACACTTTCAAGACAGCCAAGTATATGTGAAATACCTCTCTAAGTTTAGGTTTTGCGAGCATGGGGGTTGAGGACAAATACTGCTTTAATTCGACTTGAGCCCGATCACACTATTTATTCTATTGGAAACCTAATTCTTGGCATTTATGAGAATCTTGAAGAAAGGTAGGCTCTTGTTGGCCAATCAAGTGATGAATCTCCTAAGGGCAATAATTTTCCCAACTAGCTGCTATACATCTTTGACTGTTTAAGGTGGAGCATATCTAATACGGCTTGAATTTTTTGTGGATTGGCCTCAATACCTCGTTGACTAACCATATAACTTAAGAATTTGCCTTCTCAAACCCCGAATGTACACTTGTTTGGATTCAACTTTAGACCAAATGCTCTCAATATGGAAAAAGTATGATTGAGGTTGAACAAATGGTCTTTGGCCTTCTCTGTCTTTATAATCATATCATCAACATAAACCTCCATAGACTTGTCTATCTCATTCTTGAACAAAAACTTGATAGTCTCTAGTAGGTTGCTCCATCATTTTTGATTCCAAGTGGCATGATCAAAAAGTAATAAACTCCATTGGGGACTACAAAAGAGGTTTTATCCTTATCTTCAGGGGCCATAAATGTCTGATGATACCTTGGAATGTACCCATCATACTCAACAGTTCACAACTAGCCGTGGAATCTACTAGTAAATCTATTCGAGCCAGGGGATAAGGATCCTTAGGATAAACTTTATTCAAGTCGGTGAAATCATTACACATGCTCCATTGTCCTTCATTCTTGAGGATGAGTATGATATTACAAAGTCAAGATGGATATTGAATTTCTATAATATAACCTGCATCTAAGAGTTTTCTACTCTTCGATGATTTGGGTCCTTTCAGCATTGAAGGTTCTCATTTTTTGCTTGACTGGCTTGCAAGAGGGGTTGACATTAAGGCAGTGTATGATCGCATTGGGGTTGAGTCCCTGGATGTCGGTTGCCTTCCAAGCAAAATTATTGATATTTCTCCATAGAAACTCGACCATGAGACACTCCAAGTGGGGGCCCATATCTATTCCAATCCTGGTAGTGTTAAGGTTCCCAAGATCCAGCTTGACCATCTTGAACTCCGTAACAGGCTCTACTTGGGTATCTTCTAATTTTTTTTCTTATGGGTTTGGCCATCCTTGGGTTTCTCTATAAAGGCATCTTCTAAGGTCTTCAATTATGGTTGAGTCTTCTGCTCGCTTGACTTGATCGAAATATTATAACATCGCTAGGCTTCCTTGATATTACAGACTAGCTCACTTGTGCTGGTCAGGGTCAGAAATTTGATCTTCATGAGATAGGTCGACAAAATGGCACAGAAATCATTGAGAGTTGGTCGACCAATTATGATATTATTGGCAAATGGGACGTTGACAACTAGATAGTTTATCATCAATGTCTTTATTTGGGGCGTCTCCCCAAATGACGTAGAGAGATTGATGGAACCTTTTGGAATAATTTTTGACCTCCTAAACTTGACTAGAGGGGTATGCACGGGCTCAAATTTTAGTTGGCCTAAGTTTATCTTTTTCAGTGTCGAGAGGAAGATAATGTTGGCTGAACTGTCATTATCGACTAGAACCTTTCTAACTTCAAAGTTGGCAATCTCAATGAAGATTATCATAAGATAATCAATTTTATGGTCGATGTTTTTCCCTTTGAGGTAGGCTAGGTCGTTGTCAGTGAAGGAGATGGGCTCTACACTTGTGGGTAAACAGAACATTATTTCGATCCAGGAGGCTTTGGTCGACTTTAGCTTCCTTTGCGTCTGCCTCCTTGCTGACTTTGAGTCCCCACCAGTGGGACCTCCCGCAATCATGTCAGTCACTCCTTAAATGGGCAGGCGATCATCTTGGGCAGGTTTTTTTTTTCTTTATCTTCCTTTCTTGGGCTAATTGACTTTTCTCTACGGGGAGTCCAATTGGTTTTGCCCTCTTCAGCCTGTGCATCACCTGCCATATATTTTTTGAGATGGCTCTGCCTGATGAGCCTTTCAATTTCATCCTGGAGATTAAAGTAGTCATATGTGTTATGCCCCATTTGTTTATGAAAGTGACAATATTTCTTCAATTTTTTGATTATTTCAGTCTCCATTAGCTTCCTCAATTTCTTGAGGAGGTTGTCATGCTAGATTGCAAATAGGAACTCTCTCCTTAGGATGTTCAGTGGATTATAGTCATGAAAGTGCTTTATTGGAGATCGACTTCTCTCCCTCTATTTCTGGTCATCACTCTCTTTATTTTTTTTTGTCGACCTCGAGAGTTTTGAACTTCAACCCATTTAATTCCTCTTGGGTCATTTATCTTTTCACCAGGTTGAGAAACTCTTCTATCAACCATGGGCACTCTTGCACTAAAGTATTGACGCATTCTTTATGCCGAAGCACAAAAAATAGTACATCAATCAGGAACTCGATCTTGGGGTTATCGATCTTCAGCATCTCTGTGTTGAACCTTGTAAACAAGTCACAGAGGGACTTTCCCTCATTCTGCTTGACGGTGTGGAGATAGGTGTGGGGGAGCTTTGCCTTTTGTCATCTAGTGAACTGATGTAGGAACTTATCATAGAGTTGGTCATAAGAGTATACTAATAAAGGTTCCAGCTTAACAAACTAATCGAGCCCTATACTCTAAAAAGTCATCACAAGCATCTTCGCATGGATATATTCATTATGCCCAGGTAGTTGCATCATATGTTTGAATTACATTAGTTGCTTGTTAGGATCGATTGAGCTATTGCACTGTAAGAGTTTGGTCGAGACCTTGGTGTCAACAACAATGTGCTCATCAATAATCTCCTGAATAAATAGCGAGCCTCCCTCTCGATGAGACCTTTGGGGGCTCTCTAGGTCAGTCACCCTTTTAGTGTTTCTCCTTAAGATCTCTTCGAGATGTCTGTTCATTTGTCGTACTTGGTGGGAAACTTTTTTCCACTCTTTTTGATCAACTTGGGTTATGTTTCAATCGAGCTGAGGCCTTGCATGCTCGACCCTATTGCGCTGTAGGCCTTAAAGAGGCTAAGCTGTATAATTTACTAATTCATCCATTTCTTTACACTAGTCCAATCTGGAATGTTCAACCCTATCACGCTGTGGGGCTCGATTAGGTTGAACGTAATAGTCTTTAGAGTTCATAATTTCTTCCCTTAACTCTGGTTGCCCTCTTTCTCCCTAGGGGCATCTGAGGCTCGCTTCTCATTTGGCTGGTGGTCACTTGGACTCCTTGCAACAATGACTGTCTTGAGGGGACCTCTCTTCTGGGGCGGTAATTACGGAGATGCACTACTAGCTGAGGCTAACACGATTGTATGCATGTTTAATATCGCAGAAAAATGAGTAGAGATTTAGGTAGAGATTTGTTCACTTATAAGTTGCATTAGCAGAGGTATGGTCAGTGTTACAATTTGCTCCAGTGGGGTGTTGGGCCCTGGGGCATGTGTTTCTTACTGAGGTTGAGGGAAAGGTATAGATGCTGTCCTCTTATTATCCTCCATCTCAGATGCGGCTCTCCTAGTGTTTACCATTTTTTTAGTTGCAATCTCATGAGTTCCCACATACGGCACCAAAATGATGAGGTTGAAAGTTTTTTTTAGTGAATTGGTTTGTGTTTGGGCTAAATCGATTAAAGAAGTCAAATGATCTAACAGCAAGATCTTCTTTGGGCTGAGATTTGTAACCAATATCAAACATCAGATTAACCGAGGTGCCCCTAGCTAAAGTACTTTGATGCTCAAGTTAGTACTGGTCAAGTGAGAAAATCAAGTAGTAGAGTAAGAGTGTATAGTATATATAGCATACCTGGAGGGTAGCTAGCAATGGAGTAATTATAGCCTTCTCCAAGTGGATGATATGTTTAAGATGCTCCTATCAAGTATAGAGGGCTCTTGTCCTTGCGTGGGAGGAGTTGGTCATTTCCCATCCTAGTATTATTTCAAGTGGTATTATCTCCTACTTTTTGGGATGAATAGTATTATAGAGGTGTGCCTCCTGATAGAATTGATGGCAGAGTTGGTGCTGGGGTGGCACGCACCATTAATGTGGAGGCACGCTGACTGTCAGAGTATTGAACGCAATAAGGATATGATTAGATGCCAGAGTGAGCACTCTGATTGATGGTGATCAACCAAACAAGGTAGTCGACCTTAGAGATGGTTGGATAGACTAGGCGGCTTGAAGCCTCCCATCAAGCAGGGTCGAGAACTATCTGCTTGACCTAGTGGTTGTGGTTGAGTGACTCAGCCCAATAGACTTTGGAAGCGCAGTTGGACTTCAGATGTTAGGTGGGCCTGAAAACCCTCTCTGGAGTTGATAGCTTATTAGGTTGGGCCTATTGGGCTATCTCATATCAATAACTAAACAATAAACTATTAGGTTAAAAAGTTATCTCCCATTTTATTTTCAAGCATGTTCTTGATAATATTCATGGTAGAAAAATTCTCCTATTTGTAGTTGTTGAAACAAAAAGAAATTTTTTAAATATTTACTTCCATTTATCTCTTTATCTTAAACTTATTAATGTCAAAATGAGAGATTTAGTTGTTTTTCAAGTCCCTTAAGTTTTAGTCGACTAAACCTTCGTTACATTTTTTGAAACAAATAAAATGAAAATACCCTAATTAGCCTAACCTAATAGTCTTCACTTGACTATTTGATTGTAAATATGAACCTAAGAAATTTTTTTGAATTTAAAAAAATTAAAATAGATAAAAATTTTGATAGTAAAGAGTTTTGACCTCCATAAAAACCATATTGGCATTCTTTGACTAGATCATCAAAGGAACGTCCATGGAGCTAAGTGCCTCACCCTGAGCCGATCTCATGATATCCGAAGCTTTGACCCTTTGCAAGGCGACAACCTTTATTGTTGGTAGGATACCATGCATTCTCTTTTCGTCCCATTATTACATGGCAACATCACTCTCGATCTAAAGAAAACCTGTTAGGCAACAAAAAGAGTGCGCACCTTTACCTATCAAATCAGTTTGCAAGCATATTCGTTCCTTAGATCACATGACTATACTGAGAATATACCTCATTGCCCCTATAAATAGGTCTTGAGATATGCTCCCCATTTTATTTTTTTGTCCAGGCCAAATATTTATTGACTAAGTATTTTAGCTTTTTCTTTTCAATATTCTTAAACAATCTCTTTTTCTTTAAAAAAAAAATTCATGCCAAAATTGCTATCCTAGATTCTTAGGACTTGTTTGCATTGATAGCTAAGGTTTAACAGATTATAATATTAAGTTCCATCAAGTGGTTCTTTATATTTTGATAGAGGAGTCCCATCAAGTGGTTGGTTTTGGTAAAATAAACCCATGATGGATAATTGATATCATGTTGAGTACGCAATCTCTTCAATAATTGATAAATAATCTCCCTAATTTGACCAAGGTTGTATAATATAATATCATGTTGGGAAAAAAAAGTTAGTCATTGGACATTTATACCAATGTAAACTAATAAAATTTGACGATTCTGGCCTTAAATCAATATTTTATCATTATGGACTTATCTTATTATGATAAGTATTGTAGTAAATTACAGTGCCTAATTATTTAATCTTTATATCCGTACTAGGATTGTTGGATTGATAAAATAAATACATATCTAAAATATTTAATCTTAATTATCAAATACAATATTATTTTATTTTCAATAGTGTAATTGCACAATATCATTACAATCTTATCAATCTTATCTATATATCCAAACGAGGCCTTAGTTAAAAATGAATCAACACTACTAGTTTTTAAGGGTCAAAGAGTGAAGATGATGAACGCCAATTTGGGCATATTGAGGGCACTTAAGACATTTCATGTTAACTTATAATATAAAGTAATTGCTTGCAAAAGAACCTTTTGCTTATGTGGCTTTAAGACCTTCGTAAACTTGTTCAATCTTTTCCCTAATGGCCAAAACGTGTCTTTTCCCTAATGGCCAAAGCGTGGCGATTCTGCCTGCATTGCTTAGTTATTGTTTTTTTTTTTGAATTATAAAGATTGTAATACGGTTAATTGATCATAAATTTTCAAATCTATTTCCACTTTTGTGTTCAATCTTTACCCACTTTTTTCTTAATTTTAACTCCCCAATTCAAAGTTTAATTTTAACTTCACTCCCTGGAGGTGTTAAAAATACTAAAATGCCCATAACTTCAATTTAAAACTACAAAATACCCAATATTCTTTTTATCTTCCATGTTTTTTTCATTTTCCTTTCATGTTTTTTTTTTTTGAATTCATGCTTTCACTTTTCATTTTCCTCCATTTTTAGAAATTGTCACCGGTTATTCTTCTCCATTTTCTTATGTAATGCTTTACCTCATCTCTCCAACTTGCTGTCTATCATTATTGTTGCCAATGAGAAGAAAACTTTTTAGTTTTGATCATATTTTGAAAGGTTAGATAACGTATTTCATTTTTGCAATAATATATTTTATTTTATTGAGATTTTGTGGTTGTGAGGTTGAAAAAAACATCCTAAAATTTGTTTATGTTTTCTATCATTTTAGTTAATATATATTGTTTTTGTTTATTATGAACCCTAATTTGATTATAAACATCCTTTTAAATTCACCCATTTCAAATTTTAGAGAAAATTCCAATATAATGTTTTTCATATAATCCACAAATGGGTATTTATTTTTATTACTAGTTGCCTACATATTTTGAAGAGACATGAGAAAGTATATATAAAATTCAATCATAAGTTTGTTAATAAGGACATCATCATGGTTTCTGTTAAAAGAAATCTAAAGCTTAGTGCATTCTCCATTGTTATAATTTTAGTACTATCATCACGATTGAATTTAATCATTAGCATGTTCTAGGCAAAGAAATAGCCTTGTGAATTTTGTAAATTAAATTCATGAACACTATTTCAATTATAAGTTGTACGAAGGGGTAAAGTATTTTTGTTTTTATTGTTGATCAAACAAAATTAGCATAAGGTATGTTTAGTATTTTGTGCAAGTAATCTTGGCACAAAAATTTAAAATTTCAATATCTCAAACTGTGGTTCTAGGACCAGAACCTTGATTTTTAATATTCTCTATAAGTAATTATTATACCAAAATGCAAGCTTTTAGTACTTCTTATCGTGTTTGTAGTATTTGAACTTTAATTATATATAAGGAAATGTAGCACTTGAACTTTAACTTGTGCAGCTTTTTTTTTTGTGTGTGTGTGCAAAAATTAAAACTTTTAGTATTTAAATTGTGAGTTGCAATACACAAAACTTCCAATTCAATATTTTGTGCAAGTTTTTTTGGCACAAAAATTCGAACTTTCATTGTAACGCCCTACCCGAGAGGTGCCTGCTTTCAAACAAAGTACTACTCGAATCTATTCCACAAGTCTTCTTATTAACAGTTTATGCATTTCCCAAAAATCCAAAGTATTTACCTTTTACAAGAAACCTCCAGCAAAGGTACAACTATAAATCAAAATATTGGGATTCACGCTTAGCACCTCTATCACCCTCATTACCTTCTATGTCATTTGGGTTAGTCTATCTTTGCCACTTGTCCTTATCTGGGGCAAAGAATGGGAAATAACAATAAAATAATGTAAGTTCGAATGACTTAGTGAGATAGTCTAATAGAAATAACAAAGTGACAATTCCCTAAATATCATACAAGAGACATATAGAGGCAGTAAAATGCACATAAGTCATGAGACAAGGTCTTAGTCAAAGTTTTAGGTAGTTCATCTAATCATTATCCCACACCAGTGATGAGACTTCATAGATATTTGAGTTTCAAAGCATAAATATCAAATAAAGAAATTAACCAATTACAATTTAGTAAACATTTTCAAGTAAAAGTTGTTGGTGGTTCTCCTACTTTATCACTCCACTTTCAAAAACACAAGAAATTTTTATTCCTCCAAGTTTCGAGTGATATCAGTTGGGAGACTTATAATCATTCGTTAGGTATGGCTAATTGCATGCCTTGCCAGCTTATAGATAACTACTTCCAACTGGCTATGAGACAGGGTTGAGTGCATCACATAGGGGTATCAATCGAAAGATTCATCATCATTGGTTTGTCTTTCCCAGTCATCTTTCATAACCGTTCCCAAGGCCTATCCCCAAGGGTATCAAACATACTCATACTTATTTTATAGTGTGTCTAACAGCATTCCGATAACATATCAAGTCGCCATGTTAACTAACACACAAACAATTCAGTGTTAGGCTTGTTTTTAGAAAAATATGGTGATATTTCAAAATCATTTCAACTTCCTTAATACAATCGCCAGTTTCACTTAAATGCAATAAATTAATATCAATAAAAGTGCTTAGTGAAAAGGGCGATGTGAAGTACTATTTTCACAAACAGTTTATTTTATCAAACCTCGGGTAACATTCAAAATTCAACAATTTTAGATCAGTAAGAATTTCAAGTAGGTATGGCTCAAGAATTACGAAAGAGGAGACAAAATGGCTATCAAGAGTATCATAGGAATTAAGGATCATTGTGTTATAGGCGAACGGATATTTACAATCAAGATAGGATCAAACAATAGTGATTTATTTATCAACATATATGTATGAGATAAAGCCTCACATCAGATTTGCTCAATAACGACTCAAGAATTAAGGGTAATAGAACAATTCCAACATATTATCAATTTTAACCCAACAATGAATGAATATTATAGAATAAATAAACAACAACGATCAATTCTCAACTCAATCAGGATCAAACAATAAGGACATAATAGCAATTATATATGTTATTTCCCCGCAATGAAAGCAAATACAAACTCACCTGGCAAATATAGAGGAATTATTAGTTGTACAAACACTTAAGCCCTGGCTTCCTAGTCGAATCGATAACTGTCATAAGATAACTTGAGTTACCATCCTATCAATCCTCAAAATCTTAAGTACAAATATAGTTCACGTCTTTGTTTCCTAATTAATTTAAGGTTTAGAATAAAATTACCTAAACCAATATTGTGTTGATTTCTAAATCATAATTTTTAATGTGTTTAAATATTCTTATTGAATTCCTCAGTTACTGTATTTGTTCATTCACAAATTCTTCAAGTTCACAGTATACAAAAATGTTTAACATAGTCATATGTCATTGTTCTTAACTTGGTGAGTTGAGAAACAAGTTATCAAAATCTTACTTTAGGCATTAATGGTAATTCGATAATCTTTTTGAGTCGATTCAATTCATCACTACAATAATTATAAGACTAATCCACAACTTGAGCTAAATTATAGTTTATTGATCTTAGTTCATTTTAGGATTAGGTTAAGATTCACAACTTCAATCACATTTGATAAATTGGTTGAATTAAATTCAATTATAAAATTTACCCTAATTGGATTAAATTGAGATCCAATTTCAAGTTAAGGATAGCCCAAACAAGTTTAGGATGTCACTTTGCACAAATTGGTTCAACACCGTTGCCACATGCCACTATTAGACCATCACGTGTTGCTGCCAGAGATGGGGACCACTACCATAATAGGGTGGGCCTCATCGCAAGAAGCAAAATGCCCTAAACAATTCTACTTTTGAGAATGATAGGATGGTCAATTAGCTATTTGAAGCTGTGATCGAGCCCTATTGCCGTCGACCAGCACCATCTTTAATTTTACCACCGCCATGCATCAAAACCCCAAATAAACATCACCGGCCCCTTACCCATAGCCTTGAGACCAAAACCCACCAAAGCACTATCGCTCTCCACCGTTAGAAATGATGGAACCACCATCACCCCCCATCGTCCCCGGCTATCAAATTCAATTTTCGGGCAATTTTGTTGGTGTTTTAGGTAAAGTTTAATATGGTTGTGATCAGTGAGTTGAGAGCTAGCTCTTTATTGGATTAGTTTGGTGATTTTCGATGGCTTTCCAGTAACCGAAAGGTTGGGTAAGGTTTGGGTCATTTTTGGGAACTAAATGAATTTCTGTCCTTAACCCTATATATAACAAATATTTTTCAGCTTCTTTAGATTGGACCCTAAAACTTTTGACCAACTTCACATTACCCCCAAAAGCTTTTAACCGCCATCACTTTGGTCCCTAAGTTTCAATTGAGTCCTCTAAGTTCTATTTCTTACAATTTGACCCGTTAACATCCTTGATTTCAGTCAATTAGGTCCAAACTAGTTTATTTTAAAGCCCTTAAGCTTTTATTTTTCCCATATTGACCCCCTAAACTTTATAATTTTAAATAATAGAGTCATTTTCTTATTTACAATTAAATCCCTCACTTCCCAATGTTTCTGCCTAAACTTTAATTAATTTAATTTTAATCCACTTAAATTGATACCCCAAAAATTGGGGTGTTACATTAAGTATTTAAATTGTAAGCTATAGTACACAAAACCTCCGATTTAGTATTTTGTACAAGTCTTTTTGGTATAAAATTCAAAGTTTTAGTATTTAAATTATGAGTTGTAGTACACAAGAGCCTCCAATTCAATATTCTGTGCAAATCTTTTTGGTACAAATATTCAAACATTCAGTATTTGGATTGTGAATTGTTGTTCCAAAACCTTCAATGTATTTACGTAGTTATGTATGTCTTTGAGTCTCTCTTTTCTGTAGAAATAATGGCTAAAACTCAAGGATCTGCACACCAAAATACCAAAGTTAACAGAGACTTCGAGCCATATTCTTGGTGCTTTTTAGGGTACTTTAAAAATATTATGAAAAAGCTGGATGGTAAGATGAGCTTCAGACACATTGAAGCACTAAAGAGAACCCCATTTTTTGCATACCTTAAAATGACTGTCTTAAGTAAATTGAGTACTAATAGTGTTAGTAGAGTTTAAGCTCTCTTAAGGAGGTTTGATATTAAATCTTGTTCTTTTATTTTTGGTAATGATATTAGGCTTCCTTTTACTATGAGGAACTTTTCTATTGTTGTAGGGTTACATCATGTGGGGCAACCTATGAATTTTGATATAAAAATAAAGTCAGAAACTGTTAAATGATTATTTAAAGGAAAAAAAAATAAGAACGCCACTCAAGTTGAGATTTGTAAAAGATTGAAAGAGTTGACAGAAAAATATAGTAATCAAGATATAGATAATTTTGTTAGGATGTACATACTACTAGTTTTCAACTATATTTTGTTTCCAATTAGTAACTATTTGATGCCTAAATTCCTTCTGCCATAAATGGATGATTTATCTCCCATTGTTCTTTATGCATGGGGAGTTGGTGCATTTAAGTTTTTGCATGATGAGATTTTGGTATATTTACGAGGTGAAACGGGAAAAGGTGAAAAAAAATATATTTATACTTTGATGGATACAGTATTGGCCTTATGGTAAGTTAATGGCATTATTACTATTAATATTTTTTGTTACTATTATTGGGCAACTATAACATTGCATAATTCTTATTTTTAATGACAAGCTTGGGTTTATGAATGTATTCCTTGCTTGAGAATAGCAAATTCATTATATTTATTTCTATGATTCCTTTGATGGTATGAGAGTAAGATCCCCACGAAAGTTGTTGATGTAGAAAAAAAATTCAAGATGATTACTAGAAATATGGTAATAACTTATATTCCTTATCTTTGTCGTTATGATAGTTTTCTATACACATAAAATTACAAACTAATCTTTGAACAAATTTTGGATATTTTTTCATTCCTTGATGAGGAGAAATTGTTGTTACCAATACATCATGGAGCACCAACTGTTGATGTGTATGACTTGTTAGAAATGTTGAGTGAGAAAGAGAAAGAGATAGAATTACTGAAAGAAAGACTTTTCTTCTTGAGAATAAAGGACTTGCTATTGGAGTTGAGGTTGAGAGGGAGAAAGACTAAGGAAATTAAAAGAAAAAGAGCTAGAAGAAGAGAAAGAGGTAGAAGATGAGGAAGAAGAGGAATAAGATAATGAGGAAGAAGAGGAATAAGATAATGAGGAAGAAGAGGAGAAAGAGAATGAGGAAAAAGAGAAAGAGAATGAGGGAGAAGTGGAGTGAGAAGATGAGGACGAGAAAGAGGGAGAAGAAGAGGAAAAAGAATAGGAAGAAGAGGTGGAAAAAGAAGAGGAGGAAAAAGAGCAAGGGAAAGATGAAAAAGAGGAGCAAGAGATAGCAAGACAAAGGTGATGATAGTGGAATTCACTCTAAAAGCCCTAAATTAGAGGATGTTCTACCCTTGGAAGTGACCATAGCTTCTATCATGAAAAGTATGCGAGACTAAGGAAAGATGACCCAAAAAAGAAAAGAAATGAACACTGTTTCATCTAGCACCACACCATGAAGGACAAGAGTAAAGTAGATTGCTCATAAGAACTGTGGTGAGAAGAAGAAGGTATGGGTATACAAGTTTTAAATACTGCATTTTGAAATTTTTATACTTGATTTAAGTGAGACAAATACTGAATTGCATTAAAGAAAACTACATAGCTGGACTAAAGTGCTGGATATGTGTACTGCATTTTTGATAGGAGAAGATGAACAATGTCCAAAATACTGAGTTGATAGAGATTGGATCTGCCGACTCCAATTTATCAGATAATGAGGACTTCTTTAATCAATTTCAAGGATGAACATATTATAAAGGGCGGTCCGAGATATCTGATAAAGAAAGAGAAATTATTAACTCCTATTTGCAATGAGATAAAATGGAGTAATTATAGTAAATACATATTATTCTTTTTATAGTAATTTTATGATTTAAGTAACATGATGATTTATTATTGTAGTGTTACTATTTGAGAGGGGCTTGATCTTCAAATTGGAGGATATATGTTTTGCAATCTATTGTTTGAAAAAGAGTTGAGGTTAGATTTAATTGATTGCTACATGAAAAATCTTGTGCAGCCCTTTCTTCAGAGAAAAATTTGGTCACAATATTTGGTGTCTGACTTCGTACGTATAGATATATATTGTTTGTTTGTTTTTTTATTTCCAGCTACAAATAACTTGATTTAACAAGTTCTAACATTAATTTTTTGTAGGAGAAAGTACTAAGAGAACTTGAGAAAGCAAATAAGAGGTGTGCTATGAAACAAGATAAAATTTCAAAATTTATTGGTCAATTGAGCACGTGCAAGTTCCTGAAAGAGCTGAATTTAGATGTACTGAACAAGTGCTAATTTATTATATTCCCAATTAACAGCTATTATCACTAGTTCCTCTTTGTTTGGACATGACTGAGAAGAAGTTCATATAGATGAACTTGTCCTGGTCTCCCTAGATGAAAGCAAAAACAAAAGATTTTGTAAGTTCGCTTATATTTTTGGTACATTCATCCAAGCATTTGAATAAAAAGTGACAAATACTTTTGCAGGCTAAGTTTTTGACTGTATACCTAAAACACAACTTTAGGCATATTATGCCACAAAAAGAAGTGCAGATATATTTTAGTTGCCAACAAATGAAAACCTGGATTGTGGAGTTTATGAATGTCTTTGGGCTGAGTGTTATGCAAAAAACATGAAGAATTTCTAGCATTATGCAAATGAATGTTCTATGGATGTGTATCGAGCAAATATTGCTGTACAAATTTTAACTGATGAGCATAGTTTAATGTATTCTAGGGGAAAATGATGATGTTCGAATGGTTATTATCTCGATGAATTAACTATTTTGTTATTTTGTATTTTAGTATTTATGATATTCTTATTGGATAACATTTATAATCTGCGTCTTATGGATGATTAGAAATGGATGGTGTGTACAATTTAAAGTGTAATTTAGAAATTTATTTATAAATACATGCTGGTAAAGATATATATATATATATATATATTACAGGTTAGTTCAAAATAAGTACATAAATAATATAACTCAACATGCATGAATGCAGAAAATGCAAGTACATAAATACAAAAAATAAGTACACAACATCAACAAATTAAGTACATAAATGCAGTTCTAGAGTATATAACTGCCCAAATTGGGTACTTTTTCACTAATTTTTGGTATTATTCTTAGCACATAAGGGATTGAGTTCAATTCAGTTTAATCTAGCTATTGCATAATCATAAGACTATGACATATTAATCCTTGGACTCATATAGTCATGATAGGTTCACTGGTTTTTGATGGTGGTGTCGGAAGGATTTGTTTAACTGATGGATTAATGATTTGTACTACTCTGAATAAGACTGCAAGTGGTTAGATGTTGGTGTTTAAGTTCCCAACAATTTCAACATGTACTATCACGACCATTTCTTCAACAAACTATGATTTTGTTGTGTTTATATGTTTTGTGTATTGTTCCACGCATCAAATTGAGCCTCAACTCAGTTTTTTTAAAATCAAGTATAGAAACATACATAATAGGTACACAACATGAGCAAATTAAGTACATAAATGTAGTTCTAGAGTACATAAATGCCAATATTAAGTACTTTTCTATGGATTTCTAGCATTATTGTTAGCACATAAGGGATCAAGTTCGATTCAATCTAATATGACCATTACATGATCATAAGGCTATGGCATGTTAGTCTTAGGACTTATATAGTCATGAAAGGTTCATTGATTTTCAATGGTGGTGACGGGAGGATTTGTTTAGCTCATGAATCAATGATTTATACTACTTTGAAGAAGAGCACAAGTCGCTAGATGTGGGTATTTGAGTTTGCAATAATTTCAACATGTACTATTATGACCATTTCTTTAACAAACCATGGTCTTGTCGTGTTAGTATGTCTTATATGTTGTTCCACACATCGAATTGAGCCTTCACTTGGCCTTTTTAAAAGCAAGTACTGTAATAGATATAATATGTACATAACATTAGCAAATTAAGTACATAAATACAGTTTTGGAGTACATAAATGCCAATATTAAACTTCTCTGCTGATTTTTAGTATCATTCTTAGTGCATAAGGGATTGAGTTCAATTTAGTTTAATCTGGCCTTTGCATGATCATAAGAATATGGCATATTAGTCTTAAGATTCATATAGTCATGATATGTTCACTTGTTTTCAATGGTGGTGTTAGGAGGATTTGTTTAGCTTATACATTAATGGTTTATACTACTCTAAAGAAGAGCGCAAGGGGTTAGATATGGATGTTTGAGTTCCCAACCATTTCAACATATATTATCACGATCATTTCTTCAATAAACCATGATTTTGTTGTGTTAGTATGTCTTATGTGTTGTTCCACACATCAAATTGAGCTTTAATTAGGCCTTTTTAAAAGTAAATATAGAAACATGCATAATAGGTACACATCATTAGCAAATTAAATACATAAGCACAGTTATGGAGTACATAAATGCCAATACTAAGTACTTTTTTGTGGATTTTCAGTATCATTTTCAGTACATAAGGGATCGGGTTCAATTCAGTCTAATCTGGCCATTGCATGATCATAAGACTATGGCATATCATTATCAGTGTATTAGGAATGTTCGGTACCATACATGAATGGTTTCACTATGAATGAAAGTGAAAATGGCTGGATGTAGGCATTTATGTTCCAAACCATTTCAACACGTGCGCATCTAAATCATTTCTTCAACAAACTATGATTTTGTTGTGTTTAGGTCACTTATGTGTTGTTTCACATATTGAATTGAGCCTCATCTCGGCCTTTGTAAAAGCAAGTACATAAACACAAAAAATAAGTATACAATATCTGCAAATTAAGTATATAAACATAGTTTTGGAGTACATAAATGCCTATATTGGGTAGTTTTTTGTGAATTTTTGGTATTATTTTCAGCACAAAAGGGATCAAGTTCAATTTAGCATAATCTGGCCATTGCGTGATCATAAGATCATTGTCTATCATTATCAGCACATTAGGGATTTTCAGTACCATATATGAATAATTTCACACGGCTATAAATAATAGCGCAAGTGGTTGAATATGTGTATTTAAGTTCCTAACTATTTCAACATGTGTATGTCCAAACCATTTCTTCAACAAACCATGGTTTTGTTGTGTTTGGATCACTTATGTGTTGTTCAATATGTCAAATTGAACCTTATCTCGGCTTTTGCAAAGCAAGTACATAAACACAAAAAATAAGTACATGATATTTGCAAATTAAGTACATAAACACAGGTTTGGAGTACATAAATGCCTATACAGGATAGTTTTTCGTGAATTTTCAGTATCATAAAGGATCTAATTCAATTTGGCCTAATCTAGCGATTGTGTGATCATAAAATCATGGTGTATCATTATCAGTATATTAGGGATTTCTGGTACCATGTATAAATGATTTCATACTACTATAAATAAGAGCACAAGTGATTGAAGTGTGTGTTTGAGTTCCCAACTATTTCAAGATGTGCATATCCAAACCATTTCTTCAACAAACCATGGTTTGTTGCATTTAGGTCACTTATGTGTTGTTCCATGTATTGAATTGAACCTCATCTTGGCCTTTGGAAAGCAAGTACATAAACAAGAAAAATAAGTACACAATATTTACAAATTAAGTATATAAACACAATTCTGGAGTACATAATGCCTATACAGGATAGTTTTTCATGAATTTCAGTATCATAAGGGATCTAGTTCAATTTGGTCTAATCTGGCCATTGTGTGATCATAAGACCATGGTGTATCATTATCAATACATTAGGTGTTTTTGGTATTATACATGAATGGTTTCACACTACTATAAATGATCGCGCAAGTGGTTGAATGTAGGTATTTGTGTTCTAAAACATTTCTACATGTGCCTATCCAAACTATTACTTTAACAAACCATGATTTTGTTATGTTAGGGTGACTTATGTGTTGTTTCACATATTGAATTGAGCCTCATTTGAGCTTGTGGAAATCAAGTACATAAACACGAAAAATAAGTACATAACATTGGCAAAATAAGCATATAAATGCAGTTTTGAAGTACATAACTGCTAATATTGTGTACTTTTTTGATAAAATAAAAAATAAATCTAGATAATAGCTCCAATATAAACATTCCAAATACTTAAAAAGAATACTCATTCATGATTTCTTTCACATTAAAACTATAGTACAATATATCCATATTTTACAAAGTATACAACACAAGTAATTCTATAAAAATTCTCCGATTAAAATACAATATAGTACAAATGCTACAACTTAATATGTCCTCCAGACAAGGACGAACTTATCAGCTACCATAAGCACGTATACACTGTCTATTTATAATCCATTTTCTTTTACATCTTTGTCTTCTTTGCATCCTTTTTTTCCTAATTGAAGAGAAATAAAATTAATGAAAGTATTATTTAATAAGTAATGAATAATGGTAGTGCAAGTATAAATAAACAATAAAACGGTAAACAAATCTATCACTGTATCAATTTGCACTAAATGGTAGGAAAGTGACTTTTACTCAATAGAAGCACAAGCTTGCTTCCAAAATATTGTATCATTTTGCAACAAAACTTACTATATCCTTGTGAATCATGTTCCCCATCTCTATAAACGCAAAGGAATAATTCTATTATTTCTCACTAATAATAGTGGAATCAATGGAGTAGAGTCAAGAAGGGATTCTAACCTAACACTATTGAGAAATCAATCCAACAAATTGATTATGATTTCAAATCAGGAAAGATTAAACAGAAGCAAAATATCAAGTAACATCCCAAGGAAATGGGAACATGTAGGAATAAGAATAATAAGGCCTATTCTTTTTTAATTTTGTTGACCTTCGTAAGTAAAAACAAAAGGGGCAAATCACTAAGAAAAGAGAAATCACTATCTATTACAGTCTTTTATTGCCTCATTTGATCTAATTAGTATCCTCTTTCTTGATTATCGTTGTGAAACAAGGGACTTGCTTGGGGGTTGCCAAAAAGAAAGAAGTGTTCTATCATCTTGTTCTATAACATACACGATTTACGTAAATCCAACTATGTAAATCCACAAATTAACACACATTTTTTTATGTTTATGATCTTAAAACTCCTACAATTACTAATGTGTAGATTGAGCAAAAGTATTGGAGTATCAGAGTGGAAGTACTAAATTGCACTAATCTAGTATTAATCAGTGGACTATTAAGTATAATAATGCATAAATAAATTATCTTATTAGGGAGGAAGAACATATAACAATTAGGTACTAATAGAAACATATCAGAAATATAACGAGGAATTTTTGCAATGAAAATATACATATAACAAAATTTTCTTCCATATCTTTTTGATTTATTTTTTCGGACAATCATCATATCAGCAATACCCATTTTAAGCAAAATATGCAATCGAATCATATTCAAAACATTATTATCAGTTTCTAAAATGACATATTTTTAGATATGGTGTAAAATATTGCAATTTATTGAGTTTAAAACTAATTCTAGGCCATTTTTTTCCAATATGAAATAATAATTCTATCAAACTCATACCTTTATAAGTTGACAAAATATAGAGTTCTCCATTGTACACACAACTTGCTAATAGTTGAGCTTTAGTATCTAGGCTAGTCGAAGACATTCTTATTATGCTCAAATTCATTGATTCTTACCTTTTTCCACGCGCAATTAATATACTCCACCTCAAAATAAAGCGGCGATAAATGGAGACAAAGTAGCTCTGTTTCTTGCTAGTATGTTGTAACCGATTATAGAAAATGCAAAAAAAAAAAAAAAGAGAAAGAAGCTTGTTCCACTACGGGAAGATGAATAGAAAATAAGGAAACAAAAAAGAAAAAATATTGAACTAAGTTCATTTCAATCATTTTAAGTGAGTGGAGAGTGAATTCAAATTAAACTTTGAATTGAGAAATTAAAATTAAGAAAAGAGTGGGTGGAAATTGAACACAAAAGTAAAAATGAGTTTGGAGATTTTTGCCCATTGTAATATTTTTTTTCCCCAATAATTGGGTCGCTTTCCACGGGCAATTTAACTTTATGCGGATCTTTTATTTGGATAAAGGAATATTTGAGAAAGATTGGTATTCCTTTATCCAAATAAAAGATTCCTATCTTCGTGGACAAGAAGTTGGATAAAATTGTTGGTATTATATTATAATTTTTAATTGAAACATCTTTAAGAATTATAATTTTGATTAAAAATATCCAAAAAAACATTTATAAATAACAAATTTAAAATTTTGGGAATAGTTGAAATGCGTATTTTCCTTTTCATATAGGCATTTTTGTATTTGTTTGTATTTAGGAAATTTAAAAAAAAAGAAAGAAAGAAGGAAAATAATTAAGAAATATCTACATTCATTATTTAATGAGAACGTTCAAATATCCATCAATTACAATATCCAAATTTCAAACTCATTAAAGGTTGATAATTAGTAGGTCATCCTTATAGTCCTTAAAATATATGGATATTTTAAAAATCATTAGTACCATATCAAATATCATACTAAGTACGATATAATTTTAACATGTGCCCGGCACACTAATGATATTTTCTCGTCTCTTTTTTAGAAATTTTTTTTTGACATACAAATAATACAAGTAAAATACAACAAAATAATTAAAATGAACTTGTGTCTTTATTTTCTTATTAATATCGTTCTAAATTTGTTACCTGATACCTATGTGTGTGTGTATATATATATATATATGTGGGTGTGTGATATATACATATAACATATATATGTATATATTATACTTATATAATAAAAGAGATTATATTAATTGTGCTGGAATTGTATCATATCTTAGCACTCGTAAGAGTTCCTATTGTCAAATCCATGTTGTATCATATTCATATTTATATATCATAGTGTCACATTCTCATAATTTGATATATATAAATATATATCAATACAATCTCTTTTTTAGTATATTATCGAGTGAATATTTAAAACGTCCTCACCTTTATTTTTAATCCTCATACAAATTACACAGTAATTGCTCCTTACAGTCTAGCCATTGTATATCCCATGATCATCATTTTATCATAACTTTTATTTTGATTTATATAAAATTTAAATAAATATACTAAAATCATTAGAAAAACTATAGCATAATATAAAAAAAAATAAAAAAATATTTATTTATTTATTTATTTTATATGATCAAGTACATAAATAGTCAAAATAATACTTCATCTACGTTATCAGATTTAGTAAAAGAAATTACGTAAATAAATTAGTATCCATAATAATAGAATTTAAGCCTAAATTTGGTCCCAACATCTTGTTTTTACCATTTATACTATACATATTGTGCATATTCCTTATTTGATATGTTTTGGAGTAGTTTTCATAAAATATCCTCCTTCTTGTTTTTTAATTCTCATTACTACTTAGGTAGTTACCTTTTTTCTTTTTTAATATTTTTTCTCTCCAATTTTTTATTTTTTATTTTTTCCTTCTTAATTTTTTTTCTTTTGTTTGTCACTAACATTTAAATAAATACATTGAAAGTGTTAAAAATTATAATAATATTTAAAAGAATAAATGAATGTCTATGAAATTTTAGCACACACATCAGTGTGCCAAAATTATTAATTTCTAGGATGGCTGTAAACAGATGTTAAACGGATCGGATAGACTGTATCCATATCTGTATCCGTATCTAATAGATAGTTTTTTATAATATTCGAATTTGAATTTGCCGGATATTATCCTAATTTAGATATATCCGTATCCGATTATAATTATTCCGAATATCCATTTATAAATATCTGAATATCCAAATCCGTTAACTTATAATAAAATGCATATTTTATTATAATAAATTTCATTAAAAAAATTCAAATAAATAACATAATAAAATTTACAAAAAACAAACAACAAACAATAAAATTAGCATACTCCAAAGATCAAACAAGCATACAGATCTTCTCAAGAATCAAAAGAAATAACAATCTTCAATATATAATACAAACCTCCGAAAGAAATAAAATAAAAGTTCATTTCAATGCAAGAAAAATCTTCATAGTCCAACAACACGAACGTGCTTGAACTTGTCATTTGTTTAACACTACAAAACATAATATACAAAATATTAGTGGTAAAGTTTAAGAGATTATCTATTAAAAGAAAGGAAAAAAAATACACTATAAGAACTTATAATATACTTTACAAGCAATACCAAAGAATTAAAAAACTAAAGAGAAAGTACACCAAAAACAACCATTGAAGCATCACAATAATTGGCACCATGTACTCCAAAAGTTCAATCAATTATACCTATAAAAAGTATATATTAGTCCACATTTATATGTTAGATAAAAAAAAACTAAATAAATGAAGGAAATACTCATTACTTACAATCATTTTCTATTGTTGGCTACCAATCTTTAACATAAAGTAAGCACTCCATTGTTTCAGAATTTAGTGAGGCATGAGTATAATCAATAATTCTAAGTGCTTGACTAAAAGTGGACTCCGATGGTACTGTAATACATGGAATTGCCAAAATATTTTATAAGATTTGGAAATTTTACTCCATTGTGCTTCCACCAACCCAAAATATCAAATGACACACTTTCGTGATCATTATAGAAGACCATCCTTCATCCAAATACAACTCAATCTCACTTTTTTTAGCAACACTTGTCATACTAGATTGAGCTGCAAGCACTTTAAACATTGCAATAAGAGAGTTTTGGGACTTTGAAGAAGAATCAACATGGCTAGAAGAAGACTCACAAGTATCAGTGACATTGACACATGAATTTTCCTCATATTCCGAAACTAATTCAACCCAAAAAGTATGAACTTCGCTTATATAAAAATTTGCACCCTCACCATACATATTGTTAAAAGCAAGCTCAACAAATTTCATCTTGTATCTAGGATCAAGAATTCCAACAATAGTCAACACCATATTAA
The DNA here is from genome assembly GCA_014898725.1 of Jacaranda copaia. Lineage (NCBI taxonomy): Eukaryota > Viridiplantae > Streptophyta > Magnoliopsida > Lamiales > Bignoniaceae > Jacaranda > Jacaranda copaia. The sequence goes on along the minus strand of JACGDI010005315.1, from coordinate 1,349,493 downwards.
ATTCATCCCAATATTTATCAAACTTTGTTTGCATAAAAAGTGCCATCATCTAAATGTTTTCATCATCACTCTTACTCCACTTCATCAACTCCGCTCTAATCAAACAAACATTAGTAAAGTACACAAGTGCAGTTGGATAGTTGCTTCCAAAAAGCTCTAAAGTAGCATCCTCGAATATTTTCAAATGATCACAAATTTTTTCCCCCATTTCCCATTCCTCATTTGAAGGTAAAAATTTATAATCATTATCTAAATCAGCCAAGCGGTTAAATGCTTCTTTAAGCTCTAAAGCATTCACAAGCATATCATATGTTGCATTCCATCTAGTTTTACAATCTAAACCAACACGCTTCTTAGGATTAAACCTAGTTTGACTTAAAGCAAGAGAAACATTTTCATCTCTTTGTACTGATTGATTGATGTACTTGACACTATTACAAATTTTTTCAATTAATCCATGAACAACATCAAGTCTACTTTTAACAATCAAGTTCAATATATAAGCTGAACATTGAATATGAAACATGTCACCATTATGCAAAAGTGATTTCTTATCATTCAACCATTTTCTCATGCCATCCAACATTCCAAAATTTTGAGAGACATTATCCATAACTACAACAAATAACTGCTTGTCAATATTCCATTCCAAAACACAATTTTTCAACCAATCACATAAAGATAAGCCATCATGTGGATACTGAACAACATGAAAAGCAATCAATCTTTTGTGCAATTTTCAATTGGAATCAATGTAATGACAAGTCAGACAAATATATCCACGATTCTAATGATAAGATGTCCACCCATCAATTGTAAGAGTGATTCGAGAAGTTAAATTTCAATTTCTTGATAAACTCTCACTTTCTCCTCATTGTAAACATTTGCCAAATCATTTTTCATAGTGTTTCTTGATTGATGCTTGTATGATGGCACACAATAAGATATCCACAATCTGAAATATTCATACTGAGCCATAAGAAAAGGCAAATTATGCTTCGCAATCATTTTAGCAAATAAAGCTCTCTCAACTGTAGAATCAAGCTTATGTGTTGTCATCTTGGGGGTAGGGTCAAGACTACTGATAGATTTACCTATAAATGCCTGTTGAATGTCACTTGGTTTACTCTTAAGAGGGCAATTTTGAGCATGATTTTTCAAATGAGTGGTTCCACTTTTACTAGAGCCATCAAATTTTCTTTTGCAATAGATGCAAGTGGCGGTAACATTGCCCTTACCTCACACTGATTCTCTAGTGTAGTGCTCCCATATGGCAGATGTTAATTTTCTATGCTTAACTTCAACCTATTGAGTGTCACATGGTGCAGAATCAACATTATCAACATGTTTAGTAGTATAATTTATACATATACTTGAACTTATAGTAGATGGCGTAGAAGCACTCGTAGTTGGAAGATCCAGAGTATGTGACATAATTGAACAATTTCTTTTTCAAAAACCTGTTGAACAATAAAAAAAAAATCAAACATATGAGAACATTTACCAATAAATAATCAAAAGGCATAATTCATATAATTTTAACGTAAAAGTATTAACTACATAATTCATAATTACAATTCATATAATTATAACTTTAATATTAAAATAATTTACCTTTTACAATACCTGATAATACAAAATTTCAAACCTGCACAATTAAATAAAACATTACTATAATTTATTAATTATAAAAAATAAAAATAAAAAAGGGGTGAGGGATAAAAAAAAAATAAAAATGGCCCCACTAGCAGAAGCTGGAACCAGCAAAAAATTGTTGGTTCCTTGCTTCTATAGGTTCTAGGCTCTAACTGGAATCAACAAAAAGATTTTCACGAGTTCTAGCTTCTACTGGTTTAGTTGGAACCAATAATTTTTGTTGGTTCCTTCGCTAGTTTCTTCTACTGGAACCAGTGACCTTCTATCTCTAGTTCCAGCAGAAGAATATTAAATATATATAAATAAATAAATGAAAATAAAAAATTAAAGAAAGGAAGACAAAAGGAAGAAGAGTGTACTTGGGGTTGGGTGGCCTTCGCTATAGGATCTCGCTGGTGCAGCTGTAAGATACAAGAAAATATTTAAAAAAAAAATGAAAGAAAGTAAGGAAGAAGAAGAACAGAAGAGGGAGAAGAGCTACCCGGGGGCTGGGTGGCGTGTGAGTGAAGAGGAGGGAAGTGAAATTGAAATAAATGGGAGGTAAGGTTTAGTGAATAGCGATTTGGTGACATTTTGTTTTTTTGATAATTTTTATTTAATTGTAGTAATTAATTTTTTTAATTTTAAAATTTAATTATTCATTTATTTTTTATATATGATTTTGATTTATATCTTGATAATTAATATTTTTATATTTTTTATTTTAATATAATTTTAAAAAATTAGTTTTTGCGATGGCTATTGAATATTGATATTTAATTTTAGATATGTAGATATAACAATGTTAATCAATGAAAATATTCTCTCTTATTAATATTTTGGGGTTTAAAATTTATAAAGTTGTGAGATTTTAGAATTTAGAGTTTAAGTTTTATATTTAGATAAATTTTATTAGTTTTTTAAATTAATAATAGTACAAATCTACAAAATAAAATTATGAAATGATATGTTCATCTTATATTTTATGTATATGTTAGATATTGTCAAATAATTAAAAGTTGTTTGTATGAGTTTATAAACTTCTTAAAATATTTTATAAGATGCCTGTGTTTTGTATTTTTTTTAAGAAAATAACTTATAAAATTTCTAAAATAAGATGTTAGAAGTTCATAAGCACTTTTTAAGAAAATAATGAATTCTTAACTTATTTTTAAAATCTTAACAAGCTCCTTTAATTTTAATTATATTAATTATAAAATTATCATTATTAATACCTTATAAGCTTCAAGATCTTATTATCTAAATATTTTGGGAACTTATTTTTTTTAAAAAAAAATCTAGCATCTTATAAAATTGAAAAATATCTTATAAAATGTAGGAGATCCAAAAACATCTTATAACGTGCAAGAGCTTATAAAATATTTTAAATAAATTTAGCCAAATACAATCTTATAACATACAAGAGCTTATAAGATGTTTTAAATAAGTTTAGCCAAATGCCTTTCTCGAAGGTATTTGACTAAACTTATTTAAGTATTTGGCTAAACTTATTTAAAATGTTTTACAAGTTTTTACATCTTATAAAATATTTTCGTAGCTTATAAGTTGGTAGATCCTTTCTTAAAAGTTAGTTCTTAAAGTGTTTGGATAAAATAAAATTTTGGACCTTATAAGGTATTAATAATGACAATTTTATAATTAATATGCTTAAAATTAAGAGAATTTATTAATATTCTAAAAATAAGTTAGGAATTCCAAACTTTTATAAAAAAAGCTTATAAACTCTTAATATCTTATTTTAAAAGCTTACAATTTCATTTTTAAAAATATTTATTAAACACTTTTTGATATTTTATATGCTCTCAAATATTTTATAAGATGTTTTAAGAATCTTATAAGCCCACCCAAACACCTTCTTAAATCTTATTGTCCCCTTAGCTAGTTAATAACTTTAGTATTTTAGTATTTTATTTTAGAATTAAAAAGTTAATTGTTCTTAATTTAATTTTTTTATAATCATTGATTTGCTTTATGATTAATTAATATTAATAAAATGGCACCAATATAAATTAACTATAAAGTAAAGCAACAATAATTTAATATTGCTTAATTTTAAAATTTTTTTTAATGTAATATGATTTAATTATCATCATTTGGGTATAATTTTTTTTATTAATTCATTAATTACCAATTTTTAAATATAATCATTTATATATAGATTGTGAAATTTTATATTTAAAAAGTAAAAAAAATTTATTACATATAATAATATATTATATATGATAATTTTTTAAAATATTATTTATATATACATATTAAAATACATAAAAATAGAATATATTATATATAATAAATTTTTAAATATTATTTATTGGATACGGATAATGGATTTAATTAAACTACGAATAATAGAATATATAAACGAATATGTATTCGGAGCGGATATTAAACGGATCGGATAGGCATTTATCATATTCGTATCCGTTTACAATCGGATGTCTACTAATCGGATATGGATAATATCCATTTTAAATAGATACGCATAATAGCCTTATAAACGGATTCAAATGTGAACGGTAAATAAATTTTCGAATATCCATTTACAGCCCTAATTTCTAGAATGTATTGTAATTTGTTGGCGTAAGCACTTACATATTAATTAATGATTGCTTGCAATGATAAAATTGGGATGTGATTGATAAATATAAAATTTATTATTTAGAAAATATGTCCTTATCATCTAATATCTTGTTTGTTTGTTTGAAACATTAGTTTGGATATGTTAATTTTAATACAATAAGTTGTTTGGATACTTAGAATTGTAATTTATGATAAATATAAATTATTAAATTTATCCCTCGCTTCTTTTAATATGTCAAAGATTTTCATTAAAAGGGTTTAAATATATGTTGTATATATAGTGACTCTCTCTCTCTCTCTCTCTCTCTCTGTGTGTGTGTGTGCACGCGCGCGCGCAGCTATTTATAATTTATTATTATCTAGAAAAGAGAAAGAGCAAAATAATTAACTTTCAAATTTTATTATAACATACAATTATTTCACAAATTAAAGTATTTATATTTGATGTGCTTATGGATATTAGTTTGTAATTTTATAATAATATTTTTATATTAAATGCAGATCTATATTTAAAATAATATTCTTTGTTTGTTAGTTTATAGGAAAAAATTTTGTTATCAGATCTTATTATTATGAAAGAAATAGTTATTATATAAAAAGTTTTATATTTCTTAGACAAAAATTTTATAAAAATAAGTTTCATAAAAACTTAGTTATATAAAATAAGGTTTAATAGCATTTGTTAATTAATTATATATAATAATGTATAAATATATACAAAAATATTGATGTACAAAATTATGTAGGCATAATTTCGTCATCTAATATGTTAATATCAAATTTTCAATGTTTTTAATTTTAAAGATTATTAATCGAGTCAAGGGGTGGGACATATAATCTCAAAATTTTAAAATAAAATACAGAATTTTTTGTTAATCATGAAGTTTAAATATGTTAATTAAACATTTAATTAGATTGAATTACACATATATCCCACACACAATTCAGACAAGCAAACGAAAAGAGGACTACTTATCAGAACTAACAACACTGTTAAAGAGTGCATGTAGACGGAAATGCTATGGAAGCATAGAAGCTGTCGTCTCATTGCCAGAATAAAAACTCTCATCATAATAGTTTCACAAATTATAAAGATCAATGAACAAAGATCATGTTCAAGTTCCTAACCAGAAGGCGTATAAGGGCTGAGCCCAAGACAACAACTTTCATACACCAGAAATGCATAGACTACCGCGAGAGCAAGGATTGAGGAATTGAGTCTACTCATCTTCTCGGTTTTCACCGTTTTCAAGTAGACCATAGAATTACTAGTTCTTCTCTGGTTGTTCCAGTGGTGCATTTTCCAGAATCCTCCAGCCACCAGACCAAGACTAATTCCAATTAGAATCTCCTTCACAACACTGGGGCCCTTGTAAATCTCCTTCACACTGGGGTGCGTGGGATAATTGATAATGAAAGCTTGAAATGGATGATGACAGGTCCACCACTTCTTTTCGTCTTACTTCCCGTCGGTCTAAAAATGCAATTACCTTTTCGCTGTCGCTATTGATATCCTTTAATTTCTCGCTTTCGCTTCACGGACATCATCATCAGAACATTTTCTAGGTGCTCGTTTTACAATTTTCTTTTGCTTTTGACCGAATCAAGAACCTTCTTCTGCTCTCCAGAGAAAAAAAGAAGGCCCGAAAATTAACGCGTGTTACCCCAGCATTCGGTTGGAATTGTGCCGACTTTCCAATTGCGTGGAGTACGTAGTTTGACTCGCCACTAAGTGGGCGGTGCAGAGAGTGGAGGCAACGCTATAAATTGGGAGAGAGAGACAATGCCGATGGCATTTTCATTTATTTCTCATTCCAAGATTTTTCCTCTTCTCACTCCGCGAGAAATACACAATAAGGCAAGAATTTACTCCAGAATCATCAGAGTTATGGCAGCTCATAATACTAGTAGTAATAGTGCTAATGGCCTCTCCGCTGTTGGACCCATTCCTCTGCTCACTCCCTATAGAATGGGAAAGTTTGATCTCTCCCACAGGTTCGTTTTTCTGTTCACGGAAAATTTCTTTTCTTTTCTTTTCTTTTCTTTCTTTTTTTTTTTGTTTCAGCAAATGAATTTAAACCAAACCGGCTTTAAGAGTGCATTATGCATGTAGCCGTGGGTGGCGTAGGGGAAAATGAAACAATGAAATGCGTGCCAGTAGTTCCCAGCACTCCTTTTCTTTTCCTTCTCTTCCTCATAAAACAGCGGAAACCTTTTCGCCGTCGCCATTAATTTCCATTAATTTCTTGCTTTCAACTTCATATCATCATCGAAAACAATTTCGAGGTGGTCGTTTTGCAATTTACTTATGCTTTTGACCCAATCAAGAACCTTCTTCAGCTCAATCGACGCGCAAAATCCTAATATTTGGTTGGAATAGTGCCGATTTTTCTAGTGGGTTGAGTAGTTTGACTCGCCAGTAAGAGTGTGGTAAGGAGAGTGGGGTG
>JACGDI010005315.1:1327932-1342772 GCA_014898725.1 Jacaranda copaia | reverse complement strand
GCATTTGCAGTCATTTTTCATTCCAAGATTTTCCCCCTTCTCTCCGTCAAAAATATACCATGGCAAGATTTTGCTCCCATATCAGAGTAGTAGTACTACTGATAAAGGCCCCTCCTATGATGGTCCTGTTACTCTGCTTACTCCCTATAAAATGGGAAAGTTTGATCTCTCCCACAGGTTCGTCTTTGCTCACAGAGTTTTTCATTTTCTTTTTCCTTTTCCTTTTGAAAATGCTTTTTGTTCCATTTGTTTTTACAAGATGCAGAAGTTATGAGAATGGGTTCTGGGTTGATTTTTTTATCTTTTTGGCTTTTATGAAGAATTTTCTGCTTCGGTCTTATTCTTTCCATTTTGCATTGTGGGATTTGTGGATTTTTGCATCAGCGTCTAATCTGGTACTGGTATAGAATCAAAAAGTGGTAATTTTCACTAAGTAATACTGAGAAATACTTGAACATTCTTGTTTTCAGAAGCATTGTTCTATTAGCTACATTGTTGGTTTGATTGAACGACTAACTAATGGCAAGATCTTCTGTTGTATGAGATTTGATCATCTCGTTCAGACTCATTAATTTTCTGTTATTCTTGATTCAGATCACATGATTAGAGGATTACTTCTTAACCTCTTTGATTGGTGAACCATAAACTTTCTTTACCTTATGATTGGATCACAATCAGGATTTTAATGAGGAAAAGAAAATTGTGGGGAAATTATTTTCATGCTTTATTGTAATGTAATTTTTTATGTTTTAGTCTTTGCACCTTTGATTTTCTGGATTTTTGTGTGTGTGTGTGTGTCGCTAAATTCCTTGATTCAAACATACCGTAAGAGTTTCAGGACAGAATAAGGGCCCCTGAATCTTTAGTTCTTTGTAGTGTTTCTGAAGTATATTTTGCAATATTTGCGCAGAATTGTTTTAGCACCGTTAACCAGAAACCGGGCATACAACAATACGCCACAGCCTCATGCGGCATTGTATTACTCTCAGCGAGCTACCAAAGGTGGTCTTCTCATTGCTGAAGCAACTGGTGTATCACAGGCTGCACAAGGGTATGGATACTACACCTTTTCTTTTTCTGCTTTTTGGCCTTTTTCTAATCTAAATTATGATTATTTTATTCATCAACATATGCAAAAGGGGAAAAAGAAAAAATCAATGTCTTCCATCAAATTTTGAACTGTATGGTAATCATCTGAGTGAAGAGGGTATGCTTTAAATTTTTGGCATATATTTAAGTAGTCTTAAAAGTTACCAATTTATATCTGACACATATGACCTACTCTAAGTGTAATATGTGGCTTTGTGCTCAAAGTCATCTCTAATTTTGTTAATCTAATCAGTAGGCTAGCTAAATTGTAATTTGGATTTCTAACTTGTATCAAATTACTATCTCCATGAATTTTTAGGTATGGAAATACACCTGGAATTTGGACAAAGGAGCAAGTGGAGGCATGGAGACCAATTGTGGATGCAGTTCATCAGAAAGGCAGCATATTTTTCTTGCAATTGTGGCATACTGGTCGTGTCTCTGTACGTGGTATGTGAAATCTTACCATCTCATTGGAACATTAAATTAATCCTGCTGTGTCTTGGATAGATATCTTGTTGAACAACGCTGATATGATTTAGTTGTAAATGTCTACATAGAGCATATTGGTATGCAGGGGATTAATTGCAGGGAGATACTAAGCTTCATGACAAACAACTTGGGAGTTAATTTATATTATTTCTCCATAGGGGGATGTAAACCAACTTAGATAAGTATTGCTAGATGTGCCTAATCTACAACCATGTTTAGCAAGGGCACATGATGAACTCAGGATGCCAAAGTTTATGGAAGTGGGTGCACCTGTGATATATTTCATCTAGATGCTGGCAAGTATGCATTAGCTAACTTTATGAAATTAAGAGAAATTCTAATGCTATTTTTACTAAGACATTGTTCAAGCAGCTACAGAACCTGTAACAGAGTGTTGTTGCATATTATGTGGGCTTATCCTGTTTTCCCATCTTTACTTGTTTTCGTGCAATTTGCATTCTCATAGAGTACTAGTCTCACCTGTTAACGCGCGTGAACACACACACACACACACACACACATACTAATATAACTGAATTTGTAAAAGACATAGTTTCTGTATTATTTGTGGGTTTGTGACTGTGCCTGTACAGGTATACACATTGTTTTTCAGTCTGAGTATAAAATCTCTGGCCTCCATATGTGGTTGAGTTCTGATTATGAAAGTATCTATAGGGTGCATGCATAAATCTTTTCTATCTTTTCTTCTCAATGTAGATACAAAGATCACAATGTTGAAATAGTATTTTTACCAAGCATAATCTTAAAGAATTCTTTGTCTTAGCAAGCATCAGATATAGGTGCTTACAAACTAAAGCAGCCATCAATACAATGATATATAGGTAAACACTTTTGCCACATGCTTGTGGATAATTACTGCAAAAGGAGATACCAGTGTTGTTACTGAAAGCAGTGTGCTGTTGCTATTGTACTTAGTTATACAATGAAGTTTAACTTGGTTCTTATTTGGTCCACAAAGCTAGATAAATTTAATAAAATTTTCTTTAATCAGCTATCCAGCCCGATGGCCAAGCTCCTGTCTCATCTACAGACAAGGGACTTACCCCTGGCCTTGAGGGGGTAGATTGGTCTCCTCCTAGACGGCTAAGGAAGGATGAAATTCCTGGTATTGTGAATGACTTCAGGTTGGCTGCCCGCAATGCTATTGAAGCAGGTCTGCATCTCCTGCCTGGTTATATATTTTCTTCCAGACATGTAAAGTAATTTCATGGGACACCTTAGTTTGGCACTTGATGTTACTAAAGGATAATTACTCTTACTGTCAAATCTCAGTCAAATTAAAAAATTTTTAATACTTGTCAAGGAACTCCAAATTTAGTTTTTCAGACTTCATGGTTGAAACTATTGTAGCCACTTCAGAATCTACCTCTTGCATCAGTCGACAGATGCTGGAAGCTGAAAGTTTGCCTAGTCAGGTCATACCTAAACACATTCATTATCAGTACTAGAAGATAATTCGATTGCAAACAAGTAAAATAAACTAAATTTCAAAATTTTCGGATAAATAGCACAGAATAAAGCTTTTTTGAGTAGTGATAACCAGGAAAGCTCTTTCTATCCACATGTATGTACTTTGGTTTAATTACTGCATGAGAACAGATTACACTAGAGCTCTGATACTGTTATTTTTCCACCCACCATGCTTTTGCAGTCTTCTTAGAGAGTCGATGGATTATGATGAATATGGAGAAATCTTTTGATTCATATATAATGCCATAGAATAGAATTGTTAAATCTTGAGCATTTGAATAATTTAGTTGCTATGAGTTGCGTAAATTTATTGTTGTTTAAGATGGCTTTCTGCATTGTAGGATTTGATGGAGTTGAGTTACATGGAGCAAATGGTTACTTAATCGAACAGTTTCTAAAAGATCAAGTAAACGATAGGATGGATGAATATGGTGGGAGCTTGGAGAATCGGTGTCGTTTTGCACTCGAAATAGTAGAAGCAGTGGCCACTGAGATTGGATCTGATAGAGTTGGAATAAGACTATCTCCATATACTACTTTTATGGAGTCGATCGACTCGGATCCGGATGCTCTTGGCCTTTACATGGCCAATGCACTAAACAAGTTTAACATTCAATACCTCCATGTGATAGAACCAAGAGTTATTGGTGCTCAGGTGCTTCAAGGGCCCGAGGATGAAATTCCTCATAAACTCCTCCCCATGAGAAAAGTTTTCAAGAACACATTTATTGCTGCTGGTGGCTACAACAGAAGCAAGGGAAATAAAGCCATTGCTGACAACTATGCAGATTTGATTGCATTTGGGCGCTTATTCCTGGCCAATCCAGATTTGCCCAGAAGGTACGAGTTGGATGCCCCACTTAACAAGTACAACAGGAGCACATTCTATATTACAGATCCTGTTGTTGGTTACACTGATTATCCATTTCTTGAAGAAGCTTAGGGTGTGGCCACCAGATATCAATGCATTTACTGTTAAGCATCACTTCACTGTTACGGTTTCATAGGCCTTTATAAAAGTAGGACCATATTATTTTATTATGGTTTCATAGGACTTTATAAAAGTAGGACCATATTATTTTATGTATTATGTGATAGATTTATCATTGAAATTCTTATGATGTTATGAGTTTTATTATGCTGTTAATTCGTCCTTCTCAGTAGTTTAAAGGGTGATATAGAGATTTTAGAAATACTATTATTACATTCCACAAGGTATTAACTTTTGGCAATGTGATTGTAGATTGATTTCTAATCTTCTCGTGATCATGCACATGAGATGGTATAACTATGTTAATAGAGTTTTATAGTGAGGAGCTGCTAAAATTTGTTTGGATGGAAGTAGTTATAGTTTTAGATTAATGCCGAGTATCAGACTCAACATGGGCTATGTAATGTATTTTATTTGGTGGGTGACAAATAGGTATAAATTTTATTAAGGAGCTGTTGAATTTAAAAGTTGTAAGACCACTACTCATCGAGAATAATATTTATTGCCACTGCGTAAGAGAGAAAATGATGTCATCGAGTTGGAAGTAAATATTACTTAGAACTCCTTTAAATTGTCGATACCTTGAGGGGGAGGGGAGGCTAACATGCTAATGATTCTTTGATGGAGACTGGCATGCTTTCATGAAAACCCGTTGGCAAATGAGGAATCAAAGTTGATGGATCCTCTAAAATAAGAAGTCCCAGTCCTGTGGGATAATATCAACCAAAAGGAATGCAATCAATTTCAGGATTTGACCGAATAGGAAAGTATGTGGCGTCCGAGCTTTCTGTCCAAACAAGTGCAGTACACGACTTATCCAGTACTGAATAATTTAGTTCTCTATCTAATATTTCCGATTTGAGAAAATCAATGTTTTCAAAATTGGATTGAACAATGAATCGGTAACATTACTGGTTACTGATTCAATTGGTTCAATCGGTTCACTAGTGGTCGAACCGGTATGACGTCATAATGACGCAATAATTATATTTAATTTTATACATATATATAATATTTTAATATTACTAAAAAATAAAACTTTCAATTATATAGAAAGATTATTATTTGAAAAAAAATTTAACTTACTTATTTTGAAGTACATTTTTTAGAAAATAATAATGTTTAAAAATTAATCAACTAGAAATTAATAAAAAGTAATATTTCACATTAATTTAAATAATCATTCGTTTCATACTTCAATTTAAGTAAAAATAAATTCTTCTATGCTAAATATTTGATATAATTTCAGAGAGATTAAACAAAAAATAATAAATCAAATATAAACATTCGTATATAACCACCACTTCATTAAATTTCAAAAAAATAAATTCATATTTCAGAAAATTACATGTCTAAAATTTTTAATCATCATCTTCAACATAATTTTCTCTTTTCTTTTTTAAAAAAATTAATAATTTCAAAAAAAAAATGAACCAGTCGAACCGTTCCGATTTTGATCGGTTTTCAACCGATTTTTGACCGAATTTGATTGATTTTGATCGATTTTCAACCTGTTTTTGATCAATTTTGACTGATTTTGACCACTCCCAATTTTTATGGCTCAACCGGACTGGATTGGGCTCCAGTCACCAATCGAACCGGTCGGTCCAGTTTTCAAAACCTTGGAGATAATAGATAAACTTCTCTTTTCTCTTTCTCGAATAATTGGGCTAGCATAGCACATGTGCCCCTCCCTGTGATGGTACGACAAAATCTCATGAGCACTATGCCCCAGGGCAAGGTGTTGTCGAAATGGGTGGGCCATGTTCTGAGCTCAGTTAATTTATTTTCTAATTTTTCATGTGTTTTATTCAATTATTTATATTATGATATGTATTTTCAATATAGTTAATATTTTCAAATACAAAAATCATATGATATTCATGACATGGGCTAAATGCAAATTATCCCCTATAAAAATCGTAATTGCCACATAACCATAAAAAAGAAATAGAGTTTGATCAGTGCTTTAATATTTTCTTTAGATTGCCTCACTCGCACCAAACTCACTTCTCTAGTTGAAAAAAGTTATTAACCAAATTACCCTTTAGTGTGTTGTGGAAAATTTGTGCACTGTTGAACCATCATTTTCTTTTCACACTGTAAAAAAAATTGACATTTTCGATGAAATTTTGATGGAACGACAAATTGCCGATGGATCTTTGATGAAAATTTTCTTGTCAAAAAAACCCTCGTCATAAATTGTTTTCCATCTGATTTCTGACTGAAGCTTCTATCAACAAATTTTTTGATGGATTCTCGTTGACTTTGTGATGAAATTTTGATGGTACTAAACAATCAAATTCTCATCAAATTTCTGACAGTTTTTTTTTGCTAGAAAATTTTTCGATGCCGTTCCATCAATTTTCCGACGGGTTTCTTATATTCTTTTGATTTATTTTTTATGTTTTCAATGAAAATTAGATGGAAATGAATAACTATCATAATTATTATTTATTTATAATCATTTTTGTCGAAAGGTCTTCAACTTTTCATTGAAAATTTATTATTTTTTTAAATATATTTTGAACAAATTTATTTAATTACACATGTAACCTGCTTGTATGTCTCGAATTAAAATAACATACAATTATAATATAAAAAAATTAGGAATAAATGGAGCATAAAATAAAATGTAATTTTATAAATAAAAGTTTTAAAAGTTGTAATTCGTAATTACAAAAGCAAACAAAAAAATCATATCTGGTGGCCGCCACATCAGTATCATCATCGAAGTTGAAATAGTCATCTTGCTTGATGCCATGTTAATGCTGGTCATGCTCACTCAACTATGGCTAAAGCTGCTAGTGGTAGGTTTGGGTGGTGGGAGGCGTGGGTAAGGCTAGGCTATCGGAGCCTAATGGAGCCTGTGCATAACTAGCTGAGAAATCAAATTCTACATTGTGCCCAACTGTTGTGAGGACATGCTTTATATATCATTGATACTTGCCTACGAGCGTGCCTCTAATTGGACTATAGTTGATGCACTAGGCTCTTGCCAAGGCACGCTAGACTAGAGTAGGAGGGTGACAATTGGTAGTTCAACCTTAACCCCACCCCTTCTTGTTGGGGCCACCTGCAGTTTGAGTCCACACTTTAGTTTGAGACTGCTAGGTCTCTACACTGCTCCCAACACCCTCTGGCTAAGACTAGGATTGCAACACTTCCTAAAAGCTCTCCTGCAAGGGATAAAAATCAATATATGAATGTAACTAATATAATGTAATTAAAATGATCTAATGTTATACGTGATAGACTTAATGCAACTTTCCTTGCTCTCTCATCCACCTGGCTTCTATTGACCTGCCTTTCGTGGATACAAGCAACAACCCCATCCACCGTTGGGGCCTCTATAACTCTCGAACCTACATAGAGAATAAGAGAACAAGAATTGACATACGTGTGATATATTTACATAATACTAGACTACAATATTTATAAGAAAAAAAATCAGCAAAGTCTCCCCTAAAATCAACTTTACCAAAAAATAAAAGCTCATCAACATCCAAAGAGATGATAACACAATATCATTTGAGAAAGGCAACAACCCTTCCCCATCGATCAAAATATAAATGAATACCAAATGAGAAGGGCACCAACATAACCTTTTCCCATCAACTAAAACATGAACGAATAACAAATGAGAATGACACCAACCCTTCCCCATTAACCATGTAATGCAAAGATTATAAATATAAGAGAAAGTAACATAAGATTATAGACTAAGTTTACTAAATTCTAAAAGTTAAGAAACTTACTAAATGCCCAACATGTATCCCGATGGATATAGTCCTCTGGAATGGAGGGATCTACTGGTCTTAGAAGCTCAGTTCTTCTTGACTTGTGTGGACTTCTTCTGAAGATTGTCGGTGCCAGCATACCATCGAGCGAGGGCGTATACCTACATAAAATAATTCTTAACATTAATATATAATTATCAAAACAACAATAAAATAATATTTATATAACAATTTGAACTCACCCATAACGTTCCTTGGGATGCAAGTATACCCTGCCAGAACTATGGGATATGGGCTCTGATCCTTCCTTGTCTAATGCCTAGCCAGTTAAAGAATGGAATGCTAAGGATGTTGCTGCTTGTTGATGTGGAATGATCAAGTGGAGTAGCAAAGGATAATTGAGTGCTAGGTGGAGTGATAGATGGTGAGGGAGTGCTTGTAGGTGAAGTAGATAGTGGCAGGAATGAGTAATATTGTTGTGAGTGTAGGTGTGGAGAACAGTATGTGGATGATCTCACAACAGTAGAAGAGGACAAGGAAGGAGCATTGTGGCTTCTTGTGGGAGAAAGGCGTGGGATAGGCATAAACTGATGATTAGCCAATGAGGTGGTGGGAGATTAGTCAGCTAGTAAGTGTGTTCGATAGGTCAGGGAATTTGTCCTCCTACCTTGGCTAGAACGTCGACCTTGACGAATGGCAGGGGATGGAAACCAAATTAGTTTTCCATCTATGAAACAAAAACATAACATTACATATAGAAAACAATTAATATTATTAAAATAATTTAATATTTACATACGCCAAATGCATAAGAATAGTCAACAACTAAGCTCAATAAGGCAAATTAGTTAATATTGAAGTTTAAATATTTAGAATATATCATTCATTCATTGGACATATTCTTCAATCTTTCTATCTACTTTGATATATTGTTGTAATAAGAGGACAATTTTAATGGCCTATTGATGTTCCAATCCTTGATTGGTTGTCATTTACAACAATGGATTTGAGTAGACAAAATGACTGAAGACTTTTGTGATGAATGAATGAATTTTTGAAAAAATTGTTTGCATGAGCATGTAAGGTTATTGACTGATTATAGGAGTTGGAAACTTCTATGATGCCTATTTTCTAATCAAATATTATTTGGTTTAGAAATTATGTAATGACTTCCTACCAAAAATGCTAGAAATGTGAAAAATTATTCTACGATCATAAATTAAAAATTCACTTCAAGTTAGCCTCAAGCGAATTTTCAACTTATGATAATAGAATAATTTGCCACAGTATTGGCCTTAATCTTTAGAACTCATTATGTTTGTCTTTTTTTGGGGTTGTTAGAATAGCATTTTGAAGACAAGATGGTGAAATTTTTATTCTTTATGTCTCTAACTTTTATAAATTTTTGAGATAGATGTGGTTGAGATGTAAGTACAAAAGGGGAGTTCATTGGTATGATAGTCTATTATGTAATTAGAGCCAATGATAATTCAATTATAGTTGGCAGTATACATCATTTTTAGTTATATTTTTTATCATTTAAGTCTCAAATAATTTGTAAGATAATCATTTAGGAAACGATGGAATTTAGTTTCTTAAGCTACATTGGTTATTTTGGAATTCGGATAGTTTTGTAATATCATTGTACCAATTGTGATCTCAAAGAAGAAAAGAGGACAAAGGATTGATGACTACACGAGATTTAAAATCTTGATTGAGTTTTGTTGATAAAGGATTTGCTTTTTGTGAATTTTTATTCCAAGTTTTAAGAAGACAAATTTGGGAAACGAATCTTGCATGAGGGAGTGGACTTGAATTTTTCAAATCTTTTCATGATAAGGTGGAGCTTGGAATATAGAATTGTTTACTTTAGATTTTTTTAGAGGACTTTTGAAATTGAATTAATTTTAGGTATATAATTGATTTTTAAGGATAAATATCATTTAATAAGTATTAAATTTAATTTTAAAATTTTTTTTTGGAAAGAAATTTATTCATAAGTCATAGAAAACCGATATGATTTGGGGGGTAATTTGGTATTTTACAATGTGCATATTTGTATTGAATTATGTATGAAGTTTATATTCAAGTGTTTTTCATAGAGAATTATGAATTTTCAATTTATAATGATTTCAAGGTGGAAATTCAACTAACATATTAAACTATCATGTTAATCTAAACATACAAGCATACTACACATATTAATCTAAACTAAACACATTAACATACAAAAGTCACATATTAATCTAAACACACAAACATATAAAACTAAATAAATAAATAAAAATGTTAAAAAAAGTAGGGTTTCAAAGACGGATTTTTTCATCTCTAAAGCTCTAATTTCTATCTCTATAATAAAATAGAGACAAATTTTTTCTGTCCCTGAACTTGTGGCTCAAAGTCCTATCTCTAAATCAGGCAACAGAGTAATTTCAGTTTCAAAATTTGGAGATGGATCAAATCAATCTCTAAATATGTCTCTGATTTTTTATTATCATCTATCTCTAATTCCGTGAACTTTAAATCTATAATTCCATCTCTAAATTAGATATTATTTCAAAATATTTTTCATCTTTAATTTTGTCTCTAAATTGACAAAAATTTCAAAATAATCCATCTCTAAATTTTGTTTCAAAATCATCTAATACAATATATAGTACAAAAATATTTTACTCAATTTGCAATCAATTTTTACAAATCTTGATATTACAAGCCAATTATTTTGTTCTAGCATAAACTAATTATATAATAAGCATCTATAAAAATCTCATATAATAACTTAAATGTAGACGAATCTCTTTAAGTTTTAGTATATGAGCCAAGTTAATCAATAAACAAAAAATAAAATCAACAAAACTAATATAAGTCTTAAATAAAAATATCATATGACAAAATTAAATAAAAAAGTCACTTCATTTCAAATACATAGGTCCACTGTTCTTAGAACCGGACTGGATGGCCGGTCCAACCGATCGAACTGGTGACCGGAGCCCAATCTAGTCCAGTTCAATCAGAAAAATCGATGACTGGTTGAATCAATCAAAATCGATCAAAAAATGGTACCGATTTGACTGATTTTTGACTGGTTCACTTTTTTTTTGAAAATTTAAAAATTATTTTTTTTGAAAAAAATGAAAAATGTTAAAAAAAACTTGAGTTGAAAGATGATGATTCAAGATTTTTGACATTTAATTTTTTGAAGTATAAATTTATTTTCTTGAAATTTCATAAAATAATAGTTATATCTGAATACTTATATTTAATTTCTTGTTTTATTTTATTTAATTTCTCTTAAATTATGTTGAATATTTAACGTAGAAAAATTTATTTTTACTTAAAGTTGAATCTTGAAATGAATTATTACTTAAATTAATATAAAATATTATTTTTTATTTATTTATAGTTAACTAATTGTGAAATAATATTTTTTGTCTTCTAAAAAGCGTATTTAAAAATAAATTTTTTCAAATAATATTATTTTTATATCATCGAAAGTTTTATTTTTTGTTAATATTAAAATATTATATATATATATATTTATTTATAAAATTAAATATAATTATTGCGTCATACTGATCAAATCAATGGTTGAACTGATCGAACTAGTAACCAGTAACGTTGTCGGTTATTTGTCTGATCCAATTTTGAAAACATTGCATAGGTCTCATAATTTCTATGCACACATCATCAATTTCTTATCATAAAAATGACAAAAATAAAAACATATCTCTAATGTTTTCCTTTCTGTTTTCTTTTTCATTCTAAATTTCTTGCTACTATTGCTTACTTTCTGTCAAAAAATACCAACAGCTCCAAAATGCAATCAAGATCATGGAGCCCAACTGAACTTGATGGAGGTTTTTGTTCTTCAAATGCCATCTTTCCCTGCAGCTCCAAAATGCCAACTTTTGCTTAATTTTCCTGTAGAAATTGCAAATATACATTGAAAATCTAACAACATGAAACATTAGATGTGGCACAAGCCAAGTGTGCCAAAACCAAGAAATCAAGACATGTACAAATGCCAAGCAGTGGCTCTGAATCCAAGTCCCAAGATAAGTCACCAAACAAATTATCTCTAAATTTTCAACATTTCGCATGACAAGATTTTTAATGCCAAAGTCCAAGATTAGAATCTCTAACCTAGGGCTTTACTCTTCTCTTGAAAAAGTCCTCAAATTTGAGCAAAATTAACAAAAGCAGATCAAATAAAGAAAAATCTGTATCCCAAAATCTAAAGAAGTATCCCAAGCTCAATTTTTTCCCCTTTCAACACAGTTTATAAAGACTCATTTTTTAGAAACCCACAACAACTCAACACAAAGACAGAAACCCACAAACACATGCCCCATAAACAAACATACAGAATAAGGCAAAGATATTTAAAAAATAAATCAATAAATAAAAAAAGAGCAAACAAGTTAACTAGTTTTTCCAGAAAGAATGATAACATGAAGAGACTAAAATAAAATGGAAATGGCTAAAAATATTACCACCAGCCATAGAAGAAATAGCAGTAGAAAATCGCTATAAATACTAATAACATAACAAGGAACCAGAAATTTACCCAGTAACTAAAAAGAAAAATGAGATAGGATCTTCCTTTCCATTAAATGCACCACATAAACTGCAGCCACAGAGTTGTTGATAGATTAATGATTTACCCTTATATTTAGAACTGAGAATAACTCTTCTTAAGTATTATCTTGATAAAGTTATGCGGGCAAGTCAATGTCAGCAAAATAACTGTGGAACTTCCTTATCTAGCATTCTTCCAAGATAATAACTGTATATTCTCCAAAAGTCCCAAATGACTTATGCGTCGCTCATTTCTATTACGTCTCCTATAAAATGCATGAGAAATGTCATCATGGCATACTAGTCAATTTGTTCGGTAAGATTAATCACTAACAATTTGTGATAATCAGATTAGAGGTCTCATTAGCTTTATTTAAGTCACTGTTCATTCTTCAAACAAACATGTGTTACCAGCAATTGAAATTCTCTAGAATTTCCATTTAGCTACCAGTGGAATGTTAAATAAGATATGTACATATTCAACTAGAGCTTACATGAATAGGATGAGCATTAGAGGCACCATACTGAAAGTAGTGCTCCCAGCATCAGTCACAAGTCACAACAATGACTTGAATTATCTCATGCCAGTTCCTTAAAAGCTAGAGAAGTTTTCTTCTGCACAAAAAAATGTTGAACTCTCAGTTTTTAACTCATTCAATTCCTTAGAACTTGTTTTGCATTATCTGCAATCCAATTACAGTCCCTAATTTCTCAAATGAATTCTTAGATCAAGGAACTAAATCACCACCTAAGTCAATTAAACAAAGAAAACTCTAAGGATAGCTAAAGAAGAAGCTGGAAAAAGATGCAAAAGTTGAGCATAATAAGATAAGAGCCACAGTAAGCTCAACAACTCCGAGGCTTACACCAAGATGAACCCCTGTCTTAGAGACATTGATATAACATCTGAACATAGTTCATGGAAGTCGTTTCAATTCCTGCATAAAAGATCAACTTTCAGTTTAAGATACTACTTAGAATTAAAAACAAAATTCTCTAACCAAAACAATTTTATGCAAATATATATTTCACATATGTTCTTCAAATATCAACACCAGAACTCGTCAAAGAAGTCTTTAAAAACAACAAAGTCACATACATCACAAAATTCACTCCTCAACCCTCTCGCATTTCTGCAATTAATGAGCAACTCAAACAAATTAAAAACAGTCTCAAGCATCTCCAATAATTCTACCAAATTTTTGTAAGAGAAAGACCACCCTACGTGCATCGTACCAGAAAAAGGGAACGTTAATTCTATTTCTTACAAAATTAGGAAAAATTTTGAGAAGATATCAATACAATTTGAGTGATTTTTCTCTTAAATTCAATCACAAGTCCTTATTTAATTCTTGAAAAAAATTAATAAATGCACTGATTGAGACCTAGGGTTTGAAAAATACAGTAGCTTCTTCCCAATATAAAAAAAAAAAAAGAAAAGAAAAGGAAAAGAAAAATTGCTAAGAAGATAAAGAAGAAGTACCTGTTGATAGAAGACCGCAAAATAGGCGATTTCTGTTGGTAACGTCGTCTCACATCACGACAATGGCGGATGAAATTGCTTCGTCTATGATAATTTGCGAGGGAAAAATGATAGCTAAGGCAATGGAGGCATCGGAGGTGTGGATGTAACGGAGGCTGGTTACTGGTTGTTCATGACAGTGGAGGCGGCACAGGGTGAAGGGGGTGAAGCTTCATTCGTGAGACTTTGGAGATTGCTTGGTTGGGTCATTAGCTTAGCTATCTAATGAATTTTGAGTATGGAGTAATTTTTGGACATACATATATTTAAAATAATAAAACTTAAAGTATTAATGAAGACAGTATTTGGATATGTCCTATCAGAAAACAGCCTGTTCTGCGATAACATTCTCAAACATACTACTCTTTTTTTTTTTTTTTTTTTTTTTTTTTTTTTTTTCATTTTTTGTTATAGTATAAACCCCAAAAAACCCTTTAATGCACATGAAAATAACAACTGTGCCTCTTCATTTTGCAGTCCCCAACACTCTGACCATTCCCTAGCTTTCTGTCTCCCATCAAACCCATCTCCCCCTTCTCTCTGTTGTTTCCTCTCTCATCGTCTCCCTCACTTCATCATCACCTCCCAAATTTTTTCATCGCAATCTCCACATTTGGTGATGCCAATATTGATTTATGCCACAAAACGGTCACCCACGCGTTAAATCACCATCCCTAATTTTAAGAAGGGAAATGGTGACAGGAAATCGACGTGTTTGGGTACTCTGGGCTGCCTTTGTGCTCTTTGTCTGAGAAATAGGACCATCATATGTTGGTGGCAATTGCTGTGTGTTGATACGTTATTTCGATGATTTGTCCTCCAAGGGTTTCGCGAAGGTGAACACTTGCAAGGGTTTTAGCTGATGTGCTACGTGCTCGATGTAGCGCAGTGGGTTGGATAATTATTAGTATGATGTTCCAAACCTGTAAATTTGGTG
>JACGDI010005315.1:1294258-1305277 GCA_014898725.1 Jacaranda copaia | reverse complement strand
GCCTCCACATATGGTTCTCCTATATAAAGATTGGTCTCCAAAGGTCCCAGCGCAAGGGGATTGATTATTGCTGTCATTACTTGCAATCTCACATGTTACTCAATTACCAACTTTTCCTACAAATGACACTAATGATGCCATTTCAACTTCCACACCGGATATAGAGATGGAGATAGGATGGGATGAAGCTCTGATGAGATGAGGACTAGGCAGCATTGAGGAGGAACAAGGTAGAAGATGTTCCAACTTTATGGTTGAGTTTGATATTCTTAATAACTCAAAATTATTGTGATGTGAAGTTGGAAGTGATCTTTCGAGCTTGATGTCACAAGTCTTGCAAATGTTCTTATGTCTAAGAGCTTGAAATTCAAAGCAAAGTTGTTAGGGGTTGCAGAAGGGTTCCAACGAGATCTATGCAAGTGATGGAGAAATGAAGAAAGTAATATGAGAGAATTAGTGAGAATTTATAACAATATATGTAAATGAGGTATTTATGCTAGTGCCACATGCCAAATAAAAAAAAGTGACATGGCAGAATTTGAATGCTTCTTGCAAGAGGAATGTAGGGATTAGATTGACCTAGGTGGCGGATTGAATTAAGTAATATAAGATTGGGTCTATCCTATACGTGAAGGGATCCTCCCATTCAATAAGGAAGTTTTGGGTATTTGTGGGTCGATATTAATACTTCTTGGACCAACTTAATCCATTTAAATCCAACCCATATTTTTAAATTATGTTGAGGTTTTGTAGGCCATTCTTCTCAAATATGGGCTAAATTATTTTTTTTTGAATCAATCCCGTCATATTCAAATATATTAAATAAATTCTATTATCTATGAATTTAAAATTAACTTCCGAATCCTTCAACCAAATTCGATCTTCTTCTTTATAACAAGTGCAAAATAGTAACAAAATAATTCCTTGACTCCGCTGATTACAGGCATGAACCTTTTTTTCCCCTAATCACAATTCGGGTCATATTTGAACCGCATGAGTTTAGGTTAAGCAAAAGATTTTGGGAATGGACATCCTATTATTCGGCTCATTAGGCTTCTTTGGATATTGACGAGTATAGCCTCCACAAACATCAAACACGTGGATAATCTCATCACGTATAAAGCCGTACAACCCCTTTTCTTGTGGGTCGCGTTTGTACATTTGCCAACAGCCAATTATTGGGTCGTCTTTTCCACATGTGCATTGTGGAGTGCCCACCACCTCTTTAATTACACAGCAACACCCCTACCGACCATAAAGGCATTTATTCCACTTAATTTGCTGCACGTGTTTAAGACATCCAAAACTATCTAAAGTTATGTGGTTTGTGATTAATTACGTGCGTTGAATCTAATTGTGATTTAGAGGGGGTTTGACTAAATTAAAAAGTCTTATAATTCCTATATTTTATAAAATATTTTTTAAATTTAAAAAATGCATGATTTTTTTTTAAAAAAGGGTTCATAAAATATTGGAATAAAATATAATTTTGAAACTTATAGGATATTAACAATGGTAGTTTTATAATTAATAAGATTAAAATTAAGGGAACATGTTATTTTGAAAAAAAAGAATCATCAAACAATTCTTGATATTTTATGAACTCTTAAATATTTTTATAAGATATCTTTTGAAAAGTTTATAAGTTTATCTAAATACTCTCTTACTTGAGTGGCCTTTGGCTCAATAATATTAAGGTTACACATAAAATATAAGATCATTGATTTGAATTTAATGGATTTATGACGTGTGTTTGTGTAAAATATATATAAAAAAATTAATTATAACTTAATCTCATTTGATATTTCAGCGCTCGCATAGTCAGATGTCACTGTCAAATTTGCTACCTTTAGGAGTCTTTGACAATTATATGATAAATGTCAAAGTAAATAGAAGTGAATTGTTTCTATCTGAAAACACATGCGCTCGAATCCGCGTGCGCTGACGCCGGCTCAGAAAATTTCACTTGCAACACAGTTTTATATCGATATCTAACTTTAGTTACTTTTCTCAAACCAAATCATTGATGTAGTTGTAACTTTTTCCTAATAGGACATTTTAACTTTTTCTTTTTTAATATTTTCAAACAATCTCTTTTTCTAAAAAATAATAATGATAATTTCATGCCAAAAGTGCCATCCTAGACTCTTTGTCAAAAAAAGGATCAACGCTGGCAGAATTTGACCCTAAAAATTGGGCACACTGAGGGTACTTAAGACATTTCATTTTAAATTATAATATAAAGTAATTGCTTGCAAAACTTCCTTAATCTTTTCCCTAGTGGCCAAAGCGTGGCGATTCCCCCAATAATTTGGTCGCTTTCTACAGGGAATTTAACTTTATCCGTATCTTTCTCAAATATTCCTTTATCCAAATAAAAGATTCCTATCTTCATGAAAAGAAGTAGGACTGTAGGAGAAAGTTGATGGGATTATATTATAATTTTTAATTGGAACATCTTTAAGAATTATTACTTCAATTAAAAATATCCAAAGAAAGATGTATAAACAACAAATTTAAAATATTGAATATACTTGAAATGCATATTTTCCTTTTCATACAGACATTTTTGTATTTGTTTGTCCATTGTAATCTAGTCAGATCAAACTAAGAAATTAAGAAATACTTATGAAGTAATTTAATGAAAGAGACAACAAGATTTTATATAATTTGACAAATTTCACTTACCTTCACAAGAATTTTCTTTTTTCAATTATGATAGAATTTTACAAATATAAGCCAACATTTGAATTTGACATATCCAAACTTAAGCCAAAAGAACCCCTTGTACAACTGTTATCATACCTACAAAAGAGGTATTCACTTCACCCTTTTGTATTGCTCCATTCATACTCATAATAACTACCTCATGAGTATCATGAATTCCACGAATATCTTATGTCTCAAGTAATCAAATAAACATCTTTATTCATAATAGAAAATTATTTGACTACTTTACCTAGAATTTGGAAACTTAATACAAGAAAGAATTCTAATTCTAAATCCCAACAATCTCCACCTTAACGAGGTTTCTTATCTCAGCAATTGTTCACGACTTTATAGCAAACCAAATTCCATTAGCCTTCAAAGATACCACTGCACATGCCAAATTAATAAAGTCTTGGCACCAACTCCTCCCAACCAATGCACACATACAACCTAATGTGTGACTTTAGGACTCTACCTCCAGTGAATATTCACAAATCTTGAAATTCAATTGGCTCAAGAAAATTAGATTCTTTCATGTCTTTAAAACATAGATCATACCACCCAAAGTACGAACCACTCCAATAACTATTTTGATTTTCGGCACTCCAATACCAATGACTCTCCAAGCAGAATCATCACACAAAAATAAATTACCTGTCTTCCATGATTGATGTGAATTAAAAATAATCTTTCATTGAGCAAACATACATTATGCATCTAGAATCCAAACTTTAATCATCTCCACAACATTAATGATAATATTTTCCGCAATACAAGTCAAATCTTCTCGCTATAAATCCTTCACATCTATCGACTTCTCCTACTTTTCCTTCAACGCCGCTACTAGGCCTTTTTGAATTAGGAAATCCTTCACCTTTCCTTGCTAAAGATTGAAATTCCCCTTGTCATCAAGTTTTTGAATTGTGAAGTAATTTGCCAATGATACCTCCCACCCTTGAAAAATTAAATCTCAACTTGCAACTCCAACCAAAATGCTCTGATACTAATTTATTGGAGTACAACGAAAGCAATTTAAGCCTGAGATTTAATTTATCAAGAATCAACAAATCACACCCATAAATTTGATGATAAAATTAATACATAACAGATAGAAAAATAAAACAAACACATATTTACCTACCTGGTTTAGCAAATTCCACCTACCTCCAAGGAAGTTTTCTTTATACAATTATGATAAAATTTTACTGGTACTAGCCTATCTTTGAATTTGACATGCCCAAACTCAAGTCAAAAAAACCCTCTTATATAACCACTATCATAACTACCAAAAAGATACTCACTCTACTCTATTGTATTGCTCCACTTGTACTCACAATAACTAATCCATTAATATCATGAGTTCCACGAGTGTCCTGTGTCTCAAGTAATCAAATAAATACCTCTATTTATAATAAAAAATTACTTGACTATTTCACCTAAAACTAGAAAATTTAATAAAAAAAGAATTCTAATTCTAGTCAAATTTGATCTCTTAATAACCAAGTCAAATCCCTACATTATGTTTAGGCAATTAAAAAAGAAGAACGAAAGAAGGAAAGAAAGAAAGAAAGAAAGAAGGGCAACTCTCATAAAGCACTTGGGGTTATCGAAAATTAGGTGCCCTCTAGTAGTCTTTTAACATCAGGCACATTATTTAATAGACTACTTGCTACTTGTAGAGCAAGTTATAATTACTTGAACCTATATTACCGGTTATTCATGGTTTAAATTATATATGTCTGGTTTATTGAACCAAATGTCTCTTTGATTAATAAAACTTTTTTTAAAAAGCCCAAATAAATATAATCCAGTAATAAAAAGGGACTTATGCCTATGAATTTACTTTAACCCATTTTTAAATTTGGATCTAAAAATTTATATTTCGTAATTAATCTATAAATAAAGGTTATTCACGCTTTGACTTTGTTATCATATTCTATCATCACCATTTGAGAATTTATTTTCAGCTACAATTTAATGTCTTACAAATTCAAATATACATTATGAGATACAAAAAATTACAAAACATTTTTAAAGCAGTCTCGCTTAAATACTATTTAAAATTCATGTATAAGGCCAATTCCATCACATGAAATAGGCTCACTTCAATAGACTTAACAAACGTTGGATATATTACTATACTAAAATGCTAAAATTCAATGCTAAGCTACTAATAATATTAAAAAAAAATTATCATAAATAAGATTTTAAGATGGATATAGT
Organism: Jacaranda copaia; assembly: GCA_014898725.1. NCBI lineage: Eukaryota > Viridiplantae > Streptophyta > Magnoliopsida > Lamiales > Bignoniaceae > Jacaranda > Jacaranda copaia. Next base: position 1,300,345 of record JACGDI010005315.1, on the reverse strand, counting down.
CATTTTGACTGAAGTCAAAATTCATATATTATAGTCGACAGTTTAGAAGTCGATTCATGAGATTTTTAAATTTTTATTTTTTTTATTGTTTATATTTAAGAAAAAAAATTTATATATTAAATAAATAAGAAATATAATAATAATTATAATAATAAAATTTTCCATTATTTATTGTTTACATTTTACTGAATAAATAATAAATAAAAAAATAAAAAATAGTAATAAACAAGGAAAATAAAGGCACTATTCTTTGTTCCAATTGTGTCAGCGATCGAGGGTGGAAAGTGGGTGAGGAGTCGGGAGCATTGGTCTGCGGAAAAGTTGAAAATTGTATTAAAAATAATATAAAAATTAACACATCAATTTACATAAAAACTTGTTGAATATGATTCCAATATAATGGTATATTATAAATTTATTAAAAATATTTTTATAATTTAATTAGTACACATAGCATTTAAATAAATGAGTGTCTAAACGATCATATTTTAGACGATTCCAAAGCACTTCTTACCCATAGCAGTGTTGCTAATTCCTCCAGTGATACTTTACTCTTGTGCCTTGCAGATGTATTTTAATTTTGATTGAACTCTCTTTACAATAATATCTTTTATTTTACTTAAAAAAATTCTCGTAACTACTTAGATAGTTACCTTTGCTCTTTTTTAATATTTTTTCTCCAATTTTTTTTATTTTTTTCTTTTTCCTTCTTATTTTTTTTAAATTTATCACTATCATTTAAATAAGTGAAATATTAAAAATTATAGTACATTTAAATAGAGTAAATGAATATATATAAAATTTTAACACACACATCGAATTTATCAAAATTAATAATCATTAAGAAATGACTGCATTCATTATTTAAAGAGATCATTCAAACACCCATCAATTACAACATTCAAATTTCAAACTCATTAAAAGTCGGTATTAGTAAGGGTTATACTTATAATTCTTATGATACATGAATATTTTAAAAAATCATTCACCATATTAGATATCATATTAGATACAATATGCGTTCAATATGAACCCGACATACTAATAATGTGTTCATAAATTAAATAAAAACCAATTATTAACACTTTTAGTGGCACGTCAAGCACAATCAACTATCAGCTTATTTGTTTTGCCAAAATATTTTTCAACTTTCAAGATACAAATAAATAACCCATCATATTCTCAATCCACTATCCAAAATACATCCAAAAAGATCCAAAATATCCTCCCAAATCATTTTCTACTCTTTTTCCAATATTAACTCTTATCATTTTTTGTCTTTCCTGATTAATTTATAGATATACATATATAAATAATTTTAAAATATCAATTTCACCTTACTAATCCAATATAATGGTAATGGATATGACATCTTGTCCCCTCTCAAAACACAAACAAAAAAATAATTTTATCCCCAACTATTAGCCAAAATACAAACAAACAACCATCACATTCCTCAACCTCACTTCCTAAAAACTATTTTGTCAAAAAAATTTAGCAAAAAGCCCTAATTCATAAACAAACAAGGACTATATATTCCACACAGTTTGGACATAAAAATAATATTGTCTCTTTCCTTTTTTGTAAAAGGAAAACTTTTTTACGTACAAATCAATATAAGTCAAATACAACACATTAATTAAAAATTTGTTATCAATGCATATATATGTTTGGGGGTGGGGGTGGGGGGTGGGGCGGGCGCGCGCAGTATACATACTACATATATAGTGTATTTATATAATTAAAAAAATTCTGTTAATTGTTTTGAGTCGTGTCATTTCCTAAAGATTTATATGAATTCTTATTGTTGTACCCATGCCGTAATACATATCATAGGGTCACATTTCTCATAAAAGCACCAATTCTTTTTTATTATGTTTTCGAGTGAGTACTATAAATATTTTTACTTTTATCTTTTAATCTTCATATAATTTACATAGTAATTATGTTTTACAGTCTATCCATTTTAAATCTCATTATGATGATTTTATTATAACTTTTTATTTTGAACTATATAAACTTCAAATAGATATATTACAATCATTAAAACTATAGCATCATATAAAAAAAGTACTTTATTTATTTTATACGAATAATTACATAAAATCAGTCAAAATTACTAGTTCATATATGATATCAGATGCTAGTAAAGAAATTATGTAAATAAATTAGTGTCCATAATAATAGAATTTAAGCCTAAAATCTTTTGGTCCCAGCATCTTAATCTTAAGGCTCGTTTGCTTTCATTTTCAAAGCTAATTTTCACATTTTTTATTATTTCATAAATGACATAAATCACTTTTTATATATTTTCACCAAATATCATTTTCATTTTAATAACATATCTTTCAATAACTTATATATCTTCTCTTTCTATTCCATTATTTTTATCTCTCTCTACCTACAACTTATTAAAATCAACAAAATTATTACTTTTCCAACAATCTAATCAAATATAAATTTATTTTTAATTTATTTTGACTTATTAATTTTTTAAATTTTAAAAATGATGGAAATGAAAATAAATCTATATGGGTTACTATTTCTATGATATATTTGTAATTTGTTGGCGTGAGCACTTATTGATGAGGTTGAAAGCTGTATATAGTAAAATGGGTACTGTTTGGGTATTTTCAACCTGGGAGGTCGAGGAAATCAACCTATGCTCTTCTCGAGGTCTGAGATCTGCAACAATCAACACACGCTACACTAATTGAGGTGTCCCTGGCTAAGGCACTCTGACGCTCAAGTTAGTTCTGGTCGAGATAAGTTAATCGAACAGAATATAAATAGATTAGAGTGTACTTGGCATTACTTTGAGCATAATTGATATGAGGTATTTATAGCCTTTTCCAGGCATGATTTGTCCATGGTGCCCCTGTCAAGTGAAGTGGGCTTTAATCCTTGTCGAGGGGTAAATGGTCATTTCAAATCTCGGTATTGTTCCAAATTGCACAATCTCCCATTTTTTAGGGTGAATAGTACCTCTAATAGGCGCCTCTCTGCAAAAAGTGGTGACAGGGTTGGTGGCAGAGTTGGTGACAGCAACTGTATCGACTGTCATGTGTCATTAATGTGGAGGCATGCTTTCTATAAGAATAATAAATATGGCATGGATCTGAGTCAGCGCCAGAGAAAGGACCTCAGGTTAACAACGGTCGACTGGACCTAGCTAGTTGACCATTGAACTGATTGACCCGGTACAAGGCGGAACTGGCTAGAGTAGGTGAGGCGTCCAGTTGAGCACGAGCGATAATAGTTATCTCGACCAAATAGTTGCTGTCAAATGAGTTAGCTTCAATACTAATATTGGGCTTAGTAAACCTATTAGGTTGAATGCAACTGATGTTAGACTTAGGAAGTCGATTGGACTGTCCCATATCACTTATATTTTAATAGGACTACTACTTAGAATTGACAAAACTGTTAAAAGAATGCATGCAGACGGAAATGCTATGGGTTGGCGCGGGCGCGGCCGTGGGGGTGGGGTGGAAATGAAAGCATGAAATGCATGTTGATAGGTCATACTGCTTTTCTCGTTCCTTCTCTTCATTATAAAAAAGCAACTACCTATTCGCTATTGCCATTGATATCCATTAATTTCTTGCTTTTACTTCACAAATATCATCATCAGAACAATTTCTAGGTGCTCGTTCCACAATTTACTTTTGCTTCGGACCGAATCAAGAACCTTCTTCGGCTCTCCAGAGAAAAAGTAGTATTAGTGATAATGGCCCCTCCGCTGATGGAACCGTTCCTCTTCTCACTCCCTACAGAGTGGGAAAGTTTGATCTCTCCCACAGGTTAGTTTTCCTATTCACGGAATTTTTCTTTTTTTTTTTTTTTTCAGCATACGAATTCGTGCCCTTTTTGTTCAAGAAATAGAAGTTGCGAATATGGTTTCGGATTTGAAAAATATATAAATACACTTTTTTGTTTTTTTGATCTTATTCTTTCCTTTTACATTGTGGGGTTTGTGGGTTTTTGCATCAGCATCTAATCTGGTAATGGAATAGAATGAAGAAGTACTAATTTCAACGAATAATTGCTCATTTCTACAAGTGTTGTTCTACTTGCTACGTTATTGGTTTGATTGCAGAACTAATTAATGGCACTATGTTCTGTTAGAGTCTTGATTATCTATTCAAAATACTTATTAATTTTCTGTGATCTTGATTTGGTATGACCACTATCTTGTTTTTTTTGAAAAAAAAAAATTTCAAGACAAAGAAGAGAAGGGCCCCAGAATATTCGATACGTCATTGTGTTTCTGAAGCATTCTTTTTCTATTATGTGTACAGAATTGTTTTAGCGCCATTAACCAGAAACCGGTCATACAACAATGTACCACAGCCTCATGAGGCATTGTATTACTCTCAGCGAACAACCAAAGGTGGTCTTCTCATTGCCGAAGCAACTGGTGCATCAGAAACTGCACAAGGGTATGGGTATCTCACCTTTTTTTCTATTTATTCAAAGTTAAAAGATGATATTTCATCAGTATCTTCCAATTAATGTCTGAACTGCATGGTAATTTTCTTTGTGTGAAGAAGCTATGCCTCATTTTTTCTGGCATATATTTAAGCAGTCTTAAAATGCATCAAGTTGTTTCGACTAATATGCCCTTAAGTGTTTAACGTGTCCTTTGTAATCACAATCATCTTCAATTTTGATAACCGAATCAATGGGCTAGCTAAATTGCAATTTGGATTTCTAACACATATTGAACTAATGTTTCCTTCAGGTCAGGTATCCAAATACACCAGGAATTTGGACAAAGGAGCAAGTGGAGGCATGGAAACCAATTGTTGATGCAGTTCATCAGAAGGGTGGCATATTTTTTTTGCAGAAGGTGCATGTTGGTATTGTCTCTACTCATGGTATGTGAAATCTTTACAAACTCATTTGAACATTACCCTTAATCCTGTTGCTTTGGAATGGATATCTTCTTGTTAATATGATCTAGTTGTAATCTCTCTACATAGAGTATATTGGTGAAATTATGATCCCAATGCATTTGTTGACTTTTATAAAATCAAGAGAAAATTCAATGCTATTTATCATTGTTCAAACAGCTATAAAACTTGTCACAAAGCATCATTGCGTATAATGTGTGCTTATCCTGTTTTCCCATCTTCTCTTGTTTTCATGCTATTTGCATTCCCATATAGGACTATTCTCACTTATGGTACATAGGAATTTTCTTACATATAAAGAACTGAATTTGTAAGAGATATCATTCGTGTTTTGTTTGAGGGTTTGTCAGTACAGGTATGCCATTTGTTTTTCAATCTGAATGTACAATGTGTGCCCTCCATATTTGGTTGAGGTCTGAATGTAAAAGTATGTATAGCGTGTGCTTAAATTTTCTCCTCCTTATCTTCTCACTGTATACATGAGGATCATATTGTCGAAATAGTAGCCTTACCATCTTTTTTCACATGAAAAAAACACCATCATAGAAAAAAATGAAATCATAATTCTTCAATAATTATTTGTCTCAGACAGTGGGCGTCAGATTTAGATGCTTTCAAACTAAGCAGTGCCATCAATAAGATGATATATAGCTAACCTTTTCACCAAATATTTATGTGGATAATTACTGCAATAGGAGATACTAGTACTTGTTACTGATAGCTGTGTGCTGACGCTAAAGTTAACATACTTTTTAATATTTTCCCCAACGGTCAAACTCCCATCTCATCAACAGACAAGAGAGTTGCTAATTAAAAAGTATTGAAGAATTGGAAGTCTGATGTGCCCTAATTACGTGTAGAGAACTCCTACACTGTCCTTAAGATGATAATTGCCCTCACTATTTGTACTGTAGGGACTATGGCAATTCACCTCTAGGATTCGATTAAAACATCTTAGGAATTGCAGTCAGCACTCTGAAATTCCTACTTAAGAATTTCTGTTAGTGTTGAGAATTATTGAAAAGAGTATAAAAAATCTTTTGCAGGAGAATAATAATATTTTGCTTCTTAAATTACTTAATAATTTGTGTGGATTAATTCCCTTATATAAGATTAAAGCAACCATTCATACAGTTATGACTGTTAGATTAAATAACACATTAATCATAAT
>JACGDI010005315.1:1271573-1294158 GCA_014898725.1 Jacaranda copaia | reverse complement strand
ATATGGAGATGCTTTAAGTTTCTTAGAAGGTATCCTATTATGTACATGACATGCTGTTAGTAGGGCTTCACCCCATAAATAATTAGCCATTTTAGCATTCAACCTGATAGCATGCCATAAGCAAGAATATCATTGATCATCCACATGAGAGCTCCCCTCAATTGAAAGTTTTATTTTTTAAAAATTTCACAAGTTTCTACACCTTCTTCCCATAACAACTTCAACTCCTTGATTAAAGGCTATAAATACACATCAATTCAACTCTTAGGACTATGTGGATCAAGTATTATACAACTCAAGAACATGTAAGGAGTTGTTATACATAATTTAGGAGGTATGTTATATAGAATTACAATAATCAATGAACTTGAATATGGTAGCGTATTGATTAAAGGGGTAAATCTATTTGCACATAATTCAAGCCTAACATTTCTTGATTCAGATGCAAAATCCAAATGAGTTTCATTGAAATGCTTCCAAGCAAACCTATGAGAAGGATGACATAAAATATTAGAACTTCTTTTATTTTTAAAGTGCCACCTCATATGCTCAGTTGATTTCAAAGATGCATATAATCTTTTGAGCTAGGGAATTAGGGGTACGTAATGCATCCTTTTATAAGGAATTCGCTTTCTCATTTGATGACCTCTTATAGGGACAATTGCAAAATTTACATTTATTCAAATTAGCATTAATTGTGTAAAACAACATATAACCATTGCTACAATAATCGATCTTCATAGAACTTAACCCCATTTTTTAAACCAATTTCTTTGCTTGGTAAAAGTTATTCAAGATAATTTTTTGAAGGATTGGAGGATTTAATAAGTTTTTCCATTCGATCAAAGCATCATTGAGATATATTGTAGTGAGATTTTAAACACATCATTTCTAGGATCATAGACAACTCACAATGAGTTTCACAACCTGACCACAATGGTCGTTGCGCAGGAACCAACATATCATAAAAGGCTTGAACATCTATGTTTGGAGGCTCCTCTCTGTTCAAATTAATGCCTTCGTCATGATTACTTTCAGTATAAAAACTAGTTCATATAGCATCATAAACCATGTTTTCATACCTATTGTTCGCAGCATCAAAACAAAAATGAGCATTACTAGGAGCTCCCCTATGCACAATGAAATCCAGAGGTTCAATTTCCCCATGAACAGTCTAATACCACTAATTTGGCTAAAACCATATTTCAATAAATGTACATGTACTTCACCATATGTCAAAATTTTCAGATTCTTACACTTTGAACATGGACACCTTATTCCTCCATCTTTTGAACATTGAGGTTGAATGGATTTATAATCAATAAAATTTTGCACCCCAACAACAAAATCTCTTGTATAGTCTTTTTGATTTGGCATGAGCCTATTATACATCCAACTACGTTCAGCATGAATATCCATGTTTTGTGAAGGAGTACATTCATTAAAAGTGCTTTCAATTTGAATGATGCAAAAGTAATTTTATTATATATATTTTGATTTTGATAAAACTATTTGATTATTTACTTTATTAATGTATGTTTGTTGGAAAGTAATTGCTTATAGTATAGTATAGTATAGTATATTATTATTATTATTTAGAGATAAATACATTTGCCAAATAAAAAAATGAAGTTTAATTGACAAAAGGATGAAAGAATGAGCTAACAATTGAAGTGGGTAAACAAATTATTTGGGGTATGTTTGATTTGGGATATGAACATCTATCATAACTTTTAATATAGGGTAATCTCTTGTTTGATATGAAAGATTAGATTTGCGGTCCGACCTATAATTTATCCAAAGCCCACATTGTAGATAAGATTAATAACTATTGAATTAGTGGGTTTGGGGGGTGAGATTATGTAATCTCAACTCTCTTTGAAATTTAATTAGGATGAAAATATCAAAATTATTACTCAAATTTATGTATTATTCCATTTATGCATTTCTTTATTCCCCTAGCAAGAATTTTTCACCATATCATCACAAAAATAATAATGTATACTAAACATCTCCCAAAAATAAGATATCCAAATTGTCCAAAAAAAAAAAAAACGTAATAAGTAGCATCATTTCAATTGAAAATAATTAATAATATTTGTAAACACATAATGACACATAAACACTCCCCCTTACGCCCATTATTATTATGCAAGCAATTAAAAACCAATAAGCAACAAATGGAAAGGCTCCGCCCGTTCTTCCAACATCTCATCCTCCTTTCTAATTCCACCAATTCTAAATATTTCTAATGTATTGTACTAAAAAAATATATAAAATCAAAATAAGGTATGCGAACTTGTTTCTAAATGCTCCACAAAACTCAATACTCATAAAGGTATCCACTACAGTAGAAATAGCCTACATCATTAGGCACATGTTACAAGTGCACATATTTATTCATAAATCATAATTCCATAAACTAAATTAAAACTTAGAAATTTAATATAATTCAATATATAGTACCATAAAATGTAACTCAATCAAAATTCTAATAAAATTTTTAATTCAAATAAAAATATAACTCTAACAAATATAACAACATTTAACATGAATATAAAATTTAACTCAAATTTTAATTAATACATAAATCATTATTTATGTTAAATCAAATTGTATTACTAATGAATAAATCATTATTTGAGCTTAACTACCACATAAATCAAATTTTAACTAATGGAGATAATTAACTAAAACATAATGGAGATAACTAAACATAATCAAATTTTAACTATAACATAATCAAACATAATCAAATTTTAACATAATTAAGAAAATTACCTTAATTAATGAAGATAATGCAAAATGTAAACTCTTCAAACCTAAAACAACAAACAAACAACAATCATTAGCATTTTTTAAAATTAAAACTAATTTTTTTAAAAAATTAAAAAAATAATATTCCAAATCTGGTTGGCAGCCAACAACAAAATGGCGCACGGTCAACATTTGTTGGACTCACACCAGTAGAAGCAGGTGGCATTGGCTACACTAGCAGTAAGCTAGTGCATAGTTAGCAAGTGTTGGCCGCACCAGCTCGCGGCTAGCACTTGCCGACCAATTTAACATAGAACATATTTAAAAAAAGAAAGAAAGGGAAAGAAAACATACCATTTAGGAAAGTGGGAAATGTCAGTGTGTTTAGGTCGGGAAGTTAGGGCTTTGTTTCCCCACCAAAAAATTTGTAATGGATTTAAATCCATCGCAAATAAATTTTAGTTTTTCAATTTTTTTAGCTTTTGCAACGGAAAAATCCATCACAAAAGTTAAGTTTTGTGACAGATTTGTATCCATCACAAGTTTTTGAACTTTTTCAAAAATTTTGCAATTGATTTAAGTCTGTCACAAAACTTCACGTTTGCAACAAATAATTTAGCCGAAAAAGTTGCATTTTTGTTTAGAAATTTTGCGATGGATTTAAATCCATCGCAAAACTTCATGATTTTTACATTGTTTTAACTTTTGGCTATGGATTTTGCAATGAAAAATTTTGTGATGAATTTTCTGTTGCAAAAATTAGTTTTTTAAGAAGTAGATGAAGCTCTAATGACTAATAAGGTGAGGACTAAGTAGCATTGAGGAGGGACAACGTAGGAGGTGTTTGAAGCTTATGGTTGAATTTGATATTTATAATAACTCAAAATTATTATGATGTGGGGTTAGAAGTGATTTTTCAAGCTGAAGGTCAATTCGAGTCACTAGTTTTCCAAATGTTATTGGGTCTAAGAGCCTAAAATTCAAAGCACGATTTTCAGGGGTTGTGGAAGGGTTCCAGCAAGATCCCTTTGATGCTCAAGTCAATGTACAAGTAGTGTAGAGATAAAGAAAGCAATAAGAGAGAATGGATGAGAATAATAATATATATATATACCTTAAAAATGGAGTAAATGAGGTATTTGTACTAATGCCACATACTAAATAGGGAAAAGTGACATGGCATAATCTAGATGCGTCCCACAAGAAGAATGGAGGGACTAGATTTATCCATGTGGCTGGTCAAATTGAGCAACACAAAATCCAACCCATCCTAAAAGTATGTGGATCCTTCCATTCAATAAGGACATTTAGGGTGTTCACGGGTCAATATTGATAATTTTTGGACAATTAATCGTTTTAAGTCAAACCATATTTTTAAATTATATTGAGGTTTAGTGGGTCATTCTTTTCAAGTATGAGCTAGATTAATTTTTTTGAATCAATGCCATCATATTCAAATATATTAAATAAATCCTATTATCCACGAATTTAAAATTAACTTCCAAATCCTTCAACCAAATTCAATCTTATTCTTTTTAACAACTGTAAAATAGTAAGAAAATAATTCCTTGACTTCACTGATTACAAGCATGAACCTGTTCTTTTTTTTCCCCTAATCGCAATCCTGGTCATATTTGAACCATATGAGCTTAGGTTGGACAAAAGATTTTGGGCATGGATGTCTTATTATTTAGCTTATTACTAATTATGCTTTCTTGGGATATTGATGATTGTATAGCACATAAATAAATTAATTTTTCTCGTTGAGGAGATATTTTAATGCCAAAATTAATGAAGTATTAAATGAACAAATTGAGTTAAAGAGTGAGCTATGAGCTAAAATTATATTAAGACATGGGAGTGAGTAGATGGTGTATAATAATAATCTAGAAATAATAATAATTATTCTATATAATTATTATTAGGATTATTTTAAATTTTAGATTTTGAGATCGAAATTAATTATTCCAACAGTCATGTCTAATTTTCTTGAGGAGTTGCAACCCAGGTCTTTTGAAATTCAAAATAAATGTCAAAACATTTATCTAGTCTGACAGAGTTAAGGTTGTGTCTTGTAGAAATAGGCACATGTCATATAGGAATAAGCACTTAAGTCCCATAAATATAGGTGTTGTCTAGTGTTATTTGAAGTAAGAAAATTCATACAAGTATTCTAGCACTCTAGCATTCTAGGCATTCATATATACATATACATTCTTTATTAAGCACAAGAGGTTTAAGTTAGCTCAGTTTGGAGGTTTAGCTGATAGAAGTATTGCCTTTTGGCTGTTCGAAGTCATTGTATCTTGGGAGGTCGTCTGTCAGTAGTTCTCGAGCACTAGTGGGAGGTGGATAAGATCTTAAAGAAGCTGTGGCGGTGTAGGCCTCGACTCGCTTCTTTCTTTCAATTAATACATATTGCTTCCGGTTTGTTTTCTTTACTTAATTATATTTTATTTCTATAAATTTTATGTGCTGAATATTGCATGATTACTTCTTATTATATGTTCCCAAATTATGTATAAGATACTGATGCACACATAATATTCTAACAATGTTTAAGGTCTTATAAATCTCTCTCTATAAATATAGTTCTGCAGTTGATTTTATGCATTTAACTTTTGGTCAAAATTTGTGAAAATTACAAAGTTTTATGCCTTAGCCCACTACCCAAATCTCCACAAAGCTACGTATCACAAACTTTGAATTTTGCATGCACAAGCCATTTTGCCTCTTTGTGAAAGTTTGAAAGTTTGTTTTGTCATATTCTACTTCCCTATTTAGAATTAGTTTGAATAATTTCCTTTATGTATATATAACTTATATGTCTTGCCCAAGTAAAAAACCTTATGAATTGTGAAGACTAAAATTTATGTACTAAAGTTTACGTGTTATATATAAATATACACATATATACGTATATCCTGCATAAGCATACAAATATTCACACAATTCTAATCTTCAAGCCTCTATGCCATTTTTTAAGCCTTGACAAGCTTACGTGTGGGGCCCTCATGTTATGGTTAAATAAGGGAAATTTATGTTATCATTTTTGTTGTATTAAGTTTGCTTCAACCGTGGCCATTTCTCCTTGGATACAAACTATAGATTGAATTTTCTTGCATGACAATAAGTATCCTATACATGTCTTATGGGAATACTTTGAAAAAAAAATATATAATAAAGGAAAAAATTGATTCAAACACATATTTATACATTCTGTCCATTTTTGCAATTATGGTGATAAACTTTGGAGTGCTTCTATTTTAATTGGTATAACTGTTCCTTTTATACTATTTTGTAGAAATAAATTATAACTACAAACAATGATATTCTGAATGTTCCTAATAAGCCCAATATAACCAGCATTGGTAGTGAAATGTTAAATGCTCCCACTACTCTTTCCCCAACTGTCACACCTCCTACTCCAGTTGCAGTTGGACAAGTGGAGATATCAAAGAAGTTCAACAAGAAAGATTTTAAAAATGGCAGCAAAATATATTGTTCTACCTCGCCACTTTGAATCTTGCAAGGTTTTTGCAAAAAGAACGTCATGCATTAGGTGAAAATCCAGATATACAAATCGTAGCGACTGTTGATGCATGAAATCATGGAGATTTATTGTGCAAAAACTGTACACTAAAATGGGTTGGACAATGTGTTGTACAATGCTTGTAGTCCCATTACCACAGCCAAAGAACTTTAGGAATCACTTAAGAGAAAATACAAGACAGAAGATGCGGGCACAAAGAAATTAATTGTTGGTAAGTTCTTTGAATTTTTCATGGTTGATTCCAAGTCTATAATGTCGTAGGTGAATGAGTATTAGATGATCCAACATGAGTTGGCTGCCGAAGGAATGGCACTTGGAGAGGTGTACCAAGTGGCAGCCTTGATAGAAAAGTTGCCCCCTAAATGGAATGATTTCAAAAATTACCTCAAGCACAAGTGCAAGGAAATGAACCTTGAGGACTAGATTTTGAGGCTGAGGATAGAGGAAGATAATTGACTTCCTCAAAAGAGAGGTGGTGGCAATGCTTATGAGAACAAAGCAAATACGGTAGAGCAAGGGCCATCAAATAAACAAAAAAGAGACTTGCCTGGCCAACAAAAGAGACTCACCTAGCCAACAATGTGAGAAAAAGGAAAAGAAGTTTGAGAGTAACTGCTATGTGTGTAGCAGACTAAGGCATAAGGCTAAAGACTGCCGAAACCATCAACAAGAAAAAACTCCCAAAAAGGGTATGCCTTCAAAGAAGAGAAAAACTGCATATGCCAATGTTACAAAAGTGGATAATTTGTCAGATGGTATTAGTGACTTGAACATATTGATTGTGGTTTTTGAGGTGAATCTCATAGAAAATCCTAAGCAGTGGTGGGTGGACACTGGGGCCACTCAGCATGTGTGCTCAGATAGAAGCCTATTTTCAACATATGAGATACTAAAGGTGAAAACTTGTTCATGGGCAATTCTTCAACTTCTAAGGTGCATGAAGTTGGAAAAGTGGTGCTCAAAATGACTTCTGGAAATGAGGTGACTCTCATTAACATGCTTCATGTGCCAAACATAAGAAAAATTTAATGTCAAGTCCTATGCTTAGTAAAAATGGTTTTAGACCAGTTTTTAAATCCAACAAATTTGCACTTACTAAAAATGGTGTGTATGTTGAAAAAGGTTATTTGTGTGATGGGCTTTTTAAAATGAATGTATTGACCATCACACCTAAGAATGTACCAAAAGAGGTTACTAATGGAAACAAAGTGAGTTTAGCTTACTTGTTGGAGTCTCCAGATTTATGGCATCAGAGACTAGGGCATGTAAATTTGGAACTTTGAGTAAACTAGCTAAAAGTGGAATTCTACCTAAGTTGGATTTTGACAAAAGAACTAAGTGTGAAGTTTGCGTTGAGGCAAAAATGGTAAAAACTCCTTTTAAGGCAATAGAGATAAGCACTGAACTATTAAATTTAATTCACACTGACATATGTGGCTTAAATATGGTGTAATATAGAGAAGGAAAAAAAAATACTTTATAACTTTTTTAGATGATTGCACAAAATATTGTCATGTTTACTTACTTTCAAGTAAAGATGAAGTTATTGAAGTATTTAAACATTATAAGAATAAGGTTGAAAATCAACTTGGGAAGAAAATAAAAAGACTTAGAAGTGATAAAGGTAGTGAATATGTTCACCCTTTTGAAGAATTTTGTATTGAACATGGAATCATCCATGAAATAACAACACCTTATGTACCACAATCAAATGGTATTGCTGAGCACAAAAATCAAGCTTTAAAAGAAATGATGAATGCATTATTAATTAATGCAGGCCTCAAAACATGTGGAGAGAGTTCGTGTTGATTGCAAATGATATACTTAACAAGATATCCCACAAGAAATTATAAAAAAACACTATATGATGCATGGAAAGGATATCCCCCATCTTATCGATATCTTCGAGTGTGGGGGTGTCTAGCTAAAGTAGGAGTACCACCTCTTAAAATAGGACCAAAGACTGTTGATGAAATCTTTATTGGCTACGCACAACATAGTGCTGCCTATTGATTCCTTGTACATAAATATGATATTGACGATATTCAAGTTAATACGATAATCAAGTCAAGGAATGCAAACTTCTTTGAGAAATATTTACTTGGAAAAAGGTAGAAGGGCGAGTGATATTTAGAAGACCTCTAGAAGTTCAAGAGTTGAGCAAAGAGGACTTGGAGCTGAGACAAAGCAAAAGAGGTAGAACAGCTAAATACTTTGGGCCCAACTTCTTGACCTATATATTAGAAAGTGAACTGAGGATGTTTATAGAAGTAATGACTACCCTAAAAACTCCATTATGGAATGAAGCTATAATTAGTAAAATAGAGTTCATCATGCATAATCATACTAGTGAACTAGCAAATTTACCTCCAGGGAATAAACCCTTAGGGTGTAAATGGGTTTTCAAGAGGAAAGTGAAAGCTAATGGTACGATAGAAAAGTACAAGGCAAGGTTAGTAGTCAAAGGATACTAACAGAATGAAGGTCTTGACTACTTTGATACGTACTCATTGGTAACTAGAATAACTTCAATCCGGTTATTAATTGCGTTTGTCGCTATTAATAATCTTGACACCCATCAAATGGATGTAAAAACTACATTCTGAAATGGTGACCTCAATGAGGAAATTTATATGGAACAACCCAAAGGATTTGTGGTTTTGGGATAAGAAAAGAAGGTGTGTAAGTTAATTAAATCGTTACACAATTAAAACAATCACCTAAACAGTAGCACCTTAAATTTGATCAAGCAATGATAGCTAGTGGTTTCAAAATTAACGATTGTGACAAATATATGTATATTAGAGGTACACCACACTAATAAAAAAATGGCTTTTTGCGACAGATTTTGCCAAAAATTCTTTGCAAATTAGGATTTGTGACGGATTTTGCAACAAAAAAAACCCATTGCAAAATATTTGGTCACAACTATTTGTGATGAAAATTTTTGCCACAGATTTGTGGCAAACATTTTCAATGCAAATTCTATTGCGACAAATTTTTATCCATTGCAAATGTTCTATTTTTTGGTATTTTTTGCGATGGATTTTTCCATTGCAAAACATAGTTTTTGAAGAATTTTTTTGTCACAAAATATTTTTATTTTTTTTATTTTGCAGCATTTTTCCAATATTAAAAACCTAAAATCAGTAATAGTATATTCATAAATCTAAAATCACCATACTTAACGATGTTTATAACCATCAAATGATAAAACAACAAATCTTCCATAAAATCCAAATATAACATTAAATAAATAAAAAATATATAAATTCAACAATATAAAAGTATTAAAATGTAATTATCAAAGTGTAATAATCATCTTAACAAAGTAAATACCCAAATATTCATATATAAGCCAATCAATCATCATCCTCATCATCTATTTTTCTTCATGGTTGTTCATTAGGAAATCTCGATAAGGATGGTGCCACTACAAGAAAGAAAAAAAAAAAAGCTTTTTATTACAAATTTTTTTACTATAGTAAATGTACTGTTCCAAAAGGCACTTTTTTACTATGAAAAGTACTGTGTGACAAAAGATGATCCAAAACAATGCAGTATCATTTTTTTTTACTATGCCTAAGTGTAGTAAAAGATATTTTTTGCTATACCATAATTTTTGTAGCAAAAATGGCATTTTACTGTAGTAAAATGGATTTGGCTCCAAAAAACTTGAGCCAAAATTCTCCCACCTAAAATTTTATGTTCTAATATTTTTAAAAATTCAAAAAATTTTAATTTTTTATTTTCATTTTTCTCCCATTTATAAATTTAATTTTCCTTTTTGATCTTCTAATTGTAATGTCGGTTTTTTATTCTTCGATTTCTCTATTCCATCTTTATTTTTCTTTCTTTAGAAAACTTCACTTACTTCTTCAGCTTTACTTTTCTTCCTAAACCCTTTCATTTTCATCATTTTCTTAGCCCAAAATCCACCTACCTATTTCCCTCCTTTTACAATCGGCCAAGACGTAGAGATTTTAGAGAAGTAAGTACTAGTTATGGGTTAAGTTCACAACATTAATCCAATTGAGAATATCCGAGGTGAGTAGCAATGTTCCTTGAGTTATGTTTGAAAATTTATCTTTTTTTGTTATAATGCATTTCCATTTTGATATGAGTTTCTCTATTTTCTATTTTTAAGGGGAAATTCATTAAAAGTGATCTCAATTTGAAGGATGCAAAAGTAATTTTATTATAAATATTTTGATTTTGATAAAATTATTTGATTATTTACTTTATTAATATATGTTTGTTGGAAAGTAATTGCTTGTAATATAGTATAGTATATTATTATTTATATTTAAAGATGAATATATTTGGCAAAAAAAAAATTAAAGAGTAATTGACAAAAGGATTGAAGGATGACCTAACAAATGATGTGGGTAAACAAATTATTTTGGGTATGTTTGATTTGGCATATTAATATTTATTATGGATTTTAATATAGGGTAATCTCTTATTTGATATGAAATATGATATTTGCAAGCTGGCACGTAATTTATCCAAAACATGTACTATAGATGAGATTAATAACTATTGAAGTAGTAAGTTTGGGGGTCTGATTATGTAATCTCAACTCTCTTTGAAAATTGATTTGGTTGTAAATATCAAAAGTATTCCTCAAATTCATATATTATTTTATTTATGCATTTCATGATTCCTTTAGCAAGAATTTTTCACCAAGGACTATTTTATCATCACAAAGATAATAATGTGTATCGAACACCTCCCTAAAAGAAGATATTCAAATTGCCCAAAAATTAAGACTAAACATAACGAGTAGCGTCATTTTAATTGAAAACAATTAATAACATTAGTAAACACATAATAACACATAAACACTTCTCCTTATGCACATCACCATCATGCAAGCAATTAAAAACCAATCAACAACAAATAAAAAGGGTCCATCCTTTCTCCCAATATCCCATCCTCCTTCCTATTTCCACCAATTCTAAAAATTTCTAATGTATTGTACTATAAAGTATATAAAATTAAAACAAGATATCCAAACTTACCCCTAATTGCTCCACTAAAATCAGCACTCACAAAAGATTTCCACTACAGCCGAGATAGCCTACATCATTAGCTCACTAGCCACACACTAGCTTCCACAGCAACAAGCTAGTGCAGCTAGTAGCTCATTGGCTGGCCGGCAACAGTGCACGCTCGCTGGCCATTTCAATAGCATGAAAAGAAAAGAAAAAAAAATTGAAGAAGAGGTAAAAGGGGAAGAAGAAAACTTAAGATAAATGCCTTCAATTTAGGTGGGGAATTGGGAAATTAGAGTTTTATTTCCCTCCAACAATTTGCAATGGAATCCGTTGCAAACTATTTCTTTTTTTTTTTAATTTTCAATTTTGCAATAGATTTTTTCGTCGCAAAACTTTACATTTGCAATGGAAAAATCTATCTCAAATGTTTTTTTTTTCATTTTTTTTCTTTTTGCAATGGATTTTGGAATGAAAAATTTTGTGACAAATTTTCTGTCGCAAATTGTGACAAATTTTTTCCATCGCAAAAGGCCATTTTTTTAGTAGTGCCAATTGAATATGTCATTGTATGTTTATATATAGATGATATGTTAATCATGAAAAACAATAGTGGCATAATCAAAGAGACAAGGAAATTGCAATTTTGATATGAACGATATGGGTCTTGCCGATGTCATACTTGGAATTAAAATTATAAGAACACCTGATGGGATAGCATTAACACAATCTTACTACATTGAAAAAGTGTTACAAATGTTTCTAGATCCCACTAGCAACCCCGTGAAAACACCGATAGAGGTAAACCAACAGCTTACCAAAAATACAGGTGACGAAAATGCTCAAGTGGAGTACATGCGCATAATTGGAAGCATCATGCATATAATGAACTACATGAGGCCAGATATTACATATGCAATTGGTAAGCTAAGTTGATATACAAGCAACCCTGAACAAAGGCATTAGAATGCCATTGTTGGAGTGCTAAAGTACTTAAAATACACAACAAAGTATGGGTTACACTATACCAAATATCCAACTATAATTGAGGGATACATTGATGCCAATTGGATATCTGACTCAAACGAGTCCAAGTCCACAAGTGGATATGTGTTTACTCTAGGTGGAGCTATCATATCATGAAAATCATTGAAGCAAACTTGCATAGCTAGATCAACAATGGAATTGAAGTTCATCGCATTGGATGAAGCAATCAACGAAGCAGAATAGTTACACTAATTTTTGGAAGATATTCCAAATTGGATGAAAATTGTGCTGGCAATTAACATCCACTGTGATAGCCAATTTGCCATTGGAAAGGCACAAAGTAGTATGTACAATGGTAAATCTAAACACATACGAAGGAAACATAACACTGTTAGACAACTGCTGTCACACCCTAAAATCAAACCACATTTATACCAAAATTGAGCATGAAATTTAATCCCAAATAAATAAAGCTAACAATCCAAATTCATAAAGTTAAATAAATACTCATTCAATTCCTTGCAACTCATAACTTAAAACTCAAGGTATCGAAATTCTTCAGGAACTAAACACAATAAAATCCATAGCAAATAAAATAAAACTAATGAACTTAATAAAAATTATACTAGTCTACTGAAATCTAGAATTACATCTTCACACTTGATTCTCATCAAATGTAAGATCCACCTCCTCACTAAAACTAAGATTTATATCTACCAAAAAGAAGTTAAAAGAAAAAAAAAAGAGTGTGGGTAAAAGACTCAGTGAGTTTCAAGAATGTGTAAAGTGAGTTCTTTGAATTAAAATTATTTTTGTACTGTGGAATTTTTCAAGTAATATAAATGGGGTTCAAAAAACAGTCGAGTAATAACAGTCAAGAAATTTATAAACAATCAACTAGTAACTAGTCAAAATTTTATTAACAATTTCCTAGACTATCAACTTAAATATGATGATCAGTCAGTTTTTGCTGTAGCCAATCAACCTCATGAATCCCACCATAATAATCCCTCATCACTCTAGGCAAGACGCAACCTTACCAAAACAGTGCCCGAGTGTCTTCGGGAATTCCTATGACCCACCTTAGCCACAAACGGCTTCTATTATGCACTAGGGGAATTAGGCCATAGGGGCTTGAGGTTCAACTGGCTAGCCCGCTGCTGCCCAGTGAAATCCCTTGTACAACCAAACCAAGTTGGATCCAACTAACAGTAACAGTAATTCCTGTAATTCAGTTGATCATCGAATTTAATTTGCTAGTCTAGAAGCATGAGAAAAATTATGAAAGCATAAGTTTTCATTTATCCAAAAATATGACAATAGAAAAGTATTTCTTCTATCCAGAAATAAAACAAGATAATTATTTCTTTTGTCTAGCAATAAAATAAGAAAGGAAAATAAATAAGAAATTTTTAGTGCACAGTGGAAAACATATAAAGTGCAGTGTTTCTTGAAAACAAATTATGAGCAAATGGTACAATAGCATATATCCTTCTAGGTTTTGAAATATAATAATATATATAAATTTATAGGTTTAGGCACTTACCTTTGAGATCAATCCTAGATGTCAATCTATTATCTCAAAATCAATCATATCAACAACTGAGTCACTTGATTCATTTATTAAATATTTTAATCAATTTAACAGATTTAAAGACAAACTCACTAAGACTAGCCTTATGGGTATCATAAGCTTATGGTACCTTAAAACCCAACAATCCTAATTAGTACTAAAATATTTTACTACACGTATATTTCTCAGTTAAAGTCCATTCAAAATTCCAAAATTATAAACAAGTAATTAAGCTAAATAAATTCTAAAATCCAATAATAAATAAATCCTAAAATTCTTACTAAAATACATATATATAGGGGGGGGTGTATACGCATATACCATGTATACAATTAGCAACATATCAAATTCACAATCAATCATCAAACAAAATCCAACTCTTTGTGGGTCACTAACCTCATGACAATTCTAGGGCAATTAAGCAATTACAAGTAATTTCCTACTCAAGAGATCTATCACCGATTTGCTTCCATACAATTAAATAGAACTATGGGAATACATGGCAAGTTTTTTTTTTTTTTATTTATACACACGCACACATCAGGAGCCCGTTTGGGTTCAAACTCCTGACCTCCCACATTATGTGGGAGACTTATGCCAGTGGGCTACAAGCCACTTGGCGGAATACATGGCAAGTTAATCTAATACCCATTCACCACTTCAACTGTCAACAATAGTGGCTATTGTGTTATGTCCCTCGATAATTGTGGCCGAAATTCACAAGTTGGAGATTCAAAATTGGCCAATGGTGGTCAAAATTTATGGCTAATTGGCAAGGGAAAAGAAAACTATATAATTTGGAAAGGAAAAAAAATACAATTCAATCCAAAATTGGTTTCGTCTGGTCAAATATGATTTCATCCGATCAAAATTGGCGGCTAAAATTAAATGAATAGGTGTTAATTAATCAGAAATTACCTTGGAAAGTTTTAATAGTAAATTGCCAATTCGCCCCGCTTCTTCTCGTCGGCCTCCCTTTTTTCTTTCTTTCTTTCCCTTTCTCTTCTGCCATTTTTCTTTTCTTTTTTTTAGTTTGTGAGACTAGGGTTTCGAATTATAGGGAATGCAATTATAGAAGTATTATACCTCAACTAAAACTCTAATTATTTATTTTCTAAGACTATAATAACCCTCTAATAAATTTGATGTCTCAATTACTAATTCCTAAGGTCTCAATTATTAAACCCTAGTAACTATAAAATACTAATTTATTAAAAATTATAATTTTTCACAAAACTTGCGACATCTATATATATATATAATTATTTATGGCCTTAAATATTAATTATTACTATTTAAACAAGAGGTAAATGTAATGCCAAATAAATGTACACAAACATATATATCATTTTTCTAACTAATATAATAAGAAAGCACAACTAGGCAAAAATAAAATAACCTAGGATAGAATAATTAATAATTTTCTAAGGCTTTGCATCCCTCCCCCCCTTAAATGAATTTGGTCCCCAAATTCTAACTTAGGTTAATGAAAAGTTTCGGATGATATTTTCACATTTCCTCTTCGCTTTCCCTAATTGATTCCTTCACTTTATGATTTCTCTAGAGAATTTTTACTAATGGAATCTCTCTAGTATGCAACTTTTAGATTTTTTGATCTAAAATTTGAATTGTTCTCTCCTCATACGTTAAATCCTTCTACAGTTGCAAGTCCTTGTGCTTAATAATATGTGTAGGGTTTGGGTGATACTTCTTTAGTTGCGAAACGTGAAAAACATTATGTATCCCCATAAAGTTAGGTGGTAAGAGAATTCGATAAGCCACTACACCAATCCTCTCCACTATCTCAAAATGCCCAACATACCGAGGGCTCAACTTTCCTCCCTTGCCAATCCTTGCAAACCTCTTTCTTGGTTACACCTTTAGAAAGACCATATCTCTGATCCTGAATTCCAAATCTCTTATCATGTTATTAGCATAGCTCTTTTGTCAACTTTGTGCAATCTTCAGTCTTTGCTTGATTAGGTGAAACTTATCAATAACCTCTTGTATTATCTCCAGCCTAACTGCTCTCTGATGTCCAAGTGTTGTTGGCACGCGATACTCATCCATGTCCTAATGTAATGGCGATTGGCATTTCCTTCTATATAATGCCTCATATGGTGCCATCTGAACACTCAATTGGTAGCTTGAAGCATATCTTCTAAAAGATGAATAGTTTGCTCTGACTAACCATTTGTTTGTGGATGTGCAACTGTGCTAAAGTGTAGTTTCATCCCTAAATTCTCTTGCACTTGCTTCCAAAGTTTAGAGACAAACTTAGGGTCTCGATCGGATACTATACTAATGGGTATCCGTGTAGCCAAATGATTTGATCAGTGTAAATTTGCACTAGTATCTCTACTGTGTAATTAACTTTAACAGACAGGAAATGAGCTAATTTTGTTAGTCTATTGACTATTACCCAGATACTATTGTAGCCTCCTTTAGCTGTAGGTAACCCTATGATAAAGTTTATAGTGATCATCTTCTACTTCCACATGGGCACTTCTAGAGGTTGTAATAGCCCGGCTGATCTCTGGTGCTCTGCCTTAACTTGCTGGCATGTAAGGCACTTTCGAACGTAATCAGCAATCTCCCATTTCATGTTGATCCACCAATAGTATCTCTTCAAACTTGGTACATCTTGTTACCACTAGGATGGATCATGTACTTCAACTTGTAAGCCTTATCTAAAATCTCCTTTTTTTAATTCCTTGTCCGTAGGTACACAGATCCGTTTCCCATATAGTAAAGTCCCTTGCTGGTCTACTTTAGACTTGGCATTAGGGGTATCTATTGCATTTGTCTTAAACCTATGTAAATTTTTATCCCTTCTTTGTGCCTCTCTAATCCTTTGACAAACGTTTAGCCTTAAAGTGATGTTGGTAAATAATACTGCAAGCTTTAATCTTTGACTTAGAATAGAAAGAGTAGCTACTTGTGCCTAACAACTGAGTGCGTCAGCTACTACATTCACATTCCCCAGGTGATATTGAATTGAATAATCATAATCCTCTAAGAACTCCATCCAACAACATTGCCTCATGTTTCAGTCCTTTTGTGTGAACAGATGCTTCAGGCTCTTGTGGTCGTTGTATACTATAAAGTTTACCCCATACAAGTAATGTCTCCACTTCTGTAAAGCAAACACAATGCCACTAACTCTAATTCGTGAGTAAGGTAGTTTTGCTCATAGGGTTTCAATTTTCTTGAGGCGTATGCTATTACTTTACCCTTTTGCATCAAAACACATCCCAAACCTTCTTTCGAAGCATCTATATACACTACAAAATCTTCAATACCTATAGGTAGCGCTAATATTGATGTCAAGGTTAACCTTTTCTTAAGTTCATGAAAGCTATGATCGCACTTGTCAGTCCACCTAAATGGGGCCCTTTTTTGAGTCAAACCAAACAACAAGATAGCTATTTTTGAAAAATCCTGAACAATCCTCCTGTAGTAGCCAGCCAAACCTAAGAAACTTCTCACTTTGGTCACTATCTCTGATTATTTCCATTCTACCACTGCTTTAATCTTTGATGGATCAACCATAATTTCTTATCCAAAAATGACATGTCCTAAAAAGGCTACTTGATCAAGCTAAAACTCACATTTGCTAAACTTAGCATAGAGTTTACATTCCTAAAGTTTTTGCAATACCATCCTCAAGTGTTTTTCGTGTTCCTTATAGATTTTTGAATAGACCAAAATATCATCAATAAAAATAACCACAAAATGGTCCAAGTATGGTCTAAACACTTAGTGCATCAAATTCATAAATGCTATAGGGGCATTAGTCAACCCAAACGGCATTACCACAAACTCAAAATGGCCATAATGAGTGTTTAGTGCTGTTTTAGGTATATCCTCATCTCTAATCCTTAGCTGATAGTATCCTTATCGAAGGTCCATTTCAGAACAAACTCGTGATCTTTGTCATTAGTCAAAAAGTTCCCCAATTTTAGGCAAGGGATATCTATTCGTTATCATGAAATTGTTCAAGCCTCGATAATCTATGCACATCCTCAAAGTCCCATCCTTTTTCTTTACAAAAAATATTGGCGCTCCCAAAAGAGACGAACTTGGTCGAATGAACCCACTTTCCAGCAATTCTTGTAACTGCACCTTATGTTCCTTAAGTTCTGCTAGTGCCATCCTATTGGGTGCCTTAGATATTGGATTTGCTCCTGGAAGAACCTCAATTGAAAATTCTACTTCATGATTAAGGGGTAATGAAGTTAACTCTTCAAGGAATACATCAAGAAAATTTGCAATGATTGGGACCTTATCAATCTTCACCTTGTCCTTTGGTTTATTGATCAAGTAAGCTACATATCCCATCTCACCCATTCTTAGTGCTTTTCTAGCCTGAATTATTGAAATCAATGTTATCTTAGTTGGCTTTCGATCTCCAATCATCTTCATTACTAATTTTTCAGGCTCACATAGACTAACAGCCTTAGAACGACAGTCAAGACGGGCATGGTATTTAGACAGCCAATCCATCCCCAAAATAACACCATAACCTTCTCTAGGTAGTAAGACTAAGTCTACAGAGAAATCTCTATCAGCTATGTGTATATCACAAGCTTTGCAAAATCTATTCATCAACATACTAGAACCCATAAGAGCATTCACTTCTAAGTCATAAAATAAATCTTCTATATGCATGTTTTTAGAATTCACAAAATGCATAGAAATGAAGGAATGAGTTGCACCAGGGTCAAATAGAGCATTTCTAAAGTGTTAGGATATGAGAATAATACCTTCAACCACAACAGTTGGATCTGGGACTCTTTCACCCTCGAGTGCAAAAACTCTAGCTGAGACTTTTAGTTTTATAGTGTTTGAGTTTCCTGTACCACATTGATTTCCCTTAGCTAAACTCGAATTCACTAGTTGTTACCTCTTCCTTGAATAGTCACAGAGATGGTGTTGATCGCTACCACATACTGAACATCGGCCCATCTTCCTCCAACACTGAGATACATCATGTCCTAAGTATCCACAATGGCTGCATACTATGTTTCTTTTCCTAGCATTGATTGATCAAGAGGTTTCAATAGGTTTGCGATTAGGGTTGTTGAACTGCTGCCAAGGTTGTTTCGCTCCTTGCCCTTGGGTCTTCCCTCCTTGCCAGTTGATTTCAACTGGACGAGATACTTTTTCAACTCTATTCATAGCCTCTAACTCTGCCAATCCTGATTTTATCTTCAAAGCCTTCTCTACCACTGTTGTGTAGTTAGGTATATCCATAGGAAGAAGTGCCCGTTGTATGTTAGGGCGAAGCCCTCTCAAAAACTTTCAAACTCATCTTAGTTCATCCTCCAGCATGTATGGCACATACTTGATTAGTCGGCTATGTTTAGCCTCGTATTGACCAACTATAAAGTTCCCCTATTGCATTTAGTTGAACTCATCTTCTCTTTGTTCGTGAACCAACCTCGGAATGTACTTGTTGTCAAATTCCTTAAGGAAATTTTTCCAAGTTTTAGTAGTTTGTTGTTGTCTCTATCTGGCTTCTATTGAGTTCCACCAATGGTGTGTCAGGCCCTCCAAAAAGAATACAGCTAGATTGACCTCCTGCTCATCATTATAATCCAGCACGCTATAAATGTTTCCAATACTCTCAATCCAAAGTTCAACTTTTTGATCATCGAGCTCCCCACTAAAACATTGAGGTTGGAAACATAGAAATCGATCAAGTGCCATATCAGAAGGTTGGGGTCCTCCTAGTTGTTGATGGTTCTGAAGAGCTTATGTGAATTGTTATATTGTTGCCACCATTCAACTTAAGGGATCGTTAAATATATACACACACACACACATATATATCATTTTTCTAACTAATATAATAAGAAAGCACGACTAGGCAAAAATAAAATAACCTAGGATAGAATAATTAATAATTTTCTAAGGTATTACAACTGCTCTCTAGGGGAGTTATCTCAATCAACTACATAAAGTCTAAAGATAACCTTGCGGATCAGCTAGCTAAAGGCGTAAATAGAGAGCAAGTGAATAAATCATCAGAGGAAATGGGTTTGAAGCCTTTAAATAATTGACTCACCATAATAGGAACACTACCTATGCGATTAGAGATCCCATGAAGTAGATTCAAATTCAAAAACAAGTTATGCAATCATAAATCAATGTAGAAGCATTGTAGGGGGCCACAACCCTCTAGCCTAATCTATTGATGAGCAGATAGTGCATCCTGCAAAAGTTCTAGGTTAAGTATTGCTTTTAATGACACTCATATCTTGATATTTTGAAGGGGGGTGCAGTAGAAGCCTATTAATGAGAAGTCACCTATGTGAGTAGGGATTGGGTTGATTCTATGAGAATTTTTAAGGCTAGATTCTCAAAGTAGTACTCATGAATACCAAGAATTGTTCAAGGCCGAAATGAATACAATAGTTAAACCACAAAACTGACTATTAAGTGGTGTTGTGTGCAATACTATTATTTTGGTGTAGACAAAAGCCGAATGGTTCAAGATATCATGTTCACTAGTTGGCAAGTTCATCCGATAATGCTCACTACAAAAGGTTCAAAACCAAAAGCTACCTCTCCCAATGCAATATCACATGAGTTGAACCTCTGTTATGAAATTGCATTCATGAGCATATATGTCAGACTATTTGCTCATTCATGTGGAGGATTGTCAAAATTTTAGCACTTAACTAAATTAATTTACCTTATTTAAGAGATATTTTAGTGCCAAAATTAATGAAGTATTGAATGAGCAAATTAAGTTAAAAAGTGGACTATGAGTTAAAATTATATTAAGACATAGGAGTGAGTGGATGTTGTATAATTATAATCTAAAAATAATAATAATTATTCAATATAATTATTATTAGGATTATTTTAAATTTTGGGTTTTGAGACCAAAATTAATTTTTCCAACAGTCATATCTAATTTTCTTGAAAAGTTGCAACCCATATCTTTTGAAATTCAAAATAAAGGTCACAACATTTATTTAATCTAACAAAATTAGGGACATGTTTTATAGGACTAGGCACTTAAGTCTTATAAATATAGGTGTTGTCTAGTGTCATTTGAAGTAAGAAAATTCATACAAGTAGTCTAGCACTCTAGTATTCTAGGTATTCATACATATATATACATTCTTCATTAAACACAAGAGATTCTAGTTAGTTCGGTTTAGAGGTTTAGCCAATAGGAGTATTGCCTTTGCTATTCAAAGTCATTGTATCTTGAAAGGTCATTCGTCAGTAGTTCTTGAGCACCAGTGGGAGGTGGATAAGATCTTGAAGAAGCTGTGTCCGTGCAGGCTTCGACTCATTTTTTTCTTTCAATTAATACATATTGCTTTCGGTTTGTTTTCTTTACTTAATTATATTTTATTTCTGTAAATTTATGTGATGAATTTTGCATGATTACTTCCTATTATATGTTGTCAAATTATGTATAAGATACTGATGCACACATAATATTCTAACATAGCCTTCACAAAACATGAAACACGTGGATAAATAAACCTAAATAAATAAAGACATCAAATAAATTAAAAAAACTAATTGATGAATCTGAATACGGCAACGACATCATCGGTGTTGAAGCGACAGCATCGGCAAGCACAGGCAGGTGGCAACTAGAGCGGTGGCAGTGGCAGAGGACAAAAAGAGGAGAATGTGGAAGAAGAAAATGAGAAAGAAGAAAAGGATGCAACCGATTTAATTAGGTTTTCCAATGAAAATTTCCATCAAAAAAAGACCTTTTGAAAAAAAAAAAAAAATTCAACTTTCCAACAGAATTTCTGTCGGAAGAAATCGTTGGGCATTTTTTCCAACAAATTTCCGACAAATAATCCATCGGATATGATCGCGCCTTTTTGTGTCAACTTCTCTCTAAATTTATTGACAGCTTTTCGTCGGTATCATATGTTCTCATAAATTGGTCTAAAATCCTTTGCAAATTTTTGACGGAAGCAATCCACTGGAAAAATAGAGTTTTTCTGTAGTATCATTTCATTTCTTCATACTTTCTCAGAGAAGAAACGCCCAAAATCAAAATCCATTTTGAACCCTTCTTCCTTTCGGTCATAGAGGGAAAATTTCCACCTAATTTCATTCTCTTCTTCCTATTTGAAAAGCAAATGGAAGCGGAGAAGCCAGTTGAGAAGAAACCCTTCACCGAGAAAGCTCCAGCGGCGGGGAAGCAGCCTAAGGCTGGGAAGAAGTCGCCAAGAAACGGAGGCGCTGCTGCCCACAGCTTTCTCAGAACTGCAAGAAGCCGACCATCACTTCTCATGAAATTCAAACTACTGTGGACAGTCTTGGCAGGTGAATTGGCCAAGCACGTCGTTTCAGAAGGGACTAAGGCGGTTATCAAACTCACGAGCTCTTGAAGGACCTCCTAGGGTTTCTTTTTCTTTATTCTCCCCTAGATCTTACGATTTTCTATTTAAGGATTATTAGGATATCTTGCCTACTTTGTGTGCATGGGTGTCAAAACTTTGCTTGAATGAATAGCAATTTGTTTACGATTTTCTGCATGATATTTTCATTTCTCTTTAATTCACAAGAAAAAATGAGGTGTTTTATGGTAATTCCAAATTTCAGGGGGGTAATATGCATTTTTCCCTTCATAACAGACTCTACAATCTAGATTGTGTATTGAATTTCAAAGAGAAAATAGAAGTTAGAAATATTCCTAGAAAATTAATTACATAGAGTTAGGTAAGTGGG
>JACGDI010005315.1:1247636-1271473 GCA_014898725.1 Jacaranda copaia | reverse complement strand
CTTTGGTTTTCCACTCAATTAAGATTCCTTCCAAATTGAATAAAGAGGAGGAAAAGAAAAAAAGAAGAAGCTAAAAGTAATGCATAAATTCCTTTGGAATTTAATCAGTGATACCTTGAATTTGAGAATTATTCTTTTTACACTCGTCGTATATGGAGTTTTGCTAACGTAATTATATTTTGATTTTTAGTCTTTCGTGGTTATGCATAATTGCATATGATTAGATACCATTTTAAATTAATAGAATTTTATCTCAAATCGTAATCAACTATTAAAATTTGTGCATAAGAAGAAAACTCTGACTTTATGACAAAAACAAGTGTGATTATGAACATAGCTCTTTATTCCCCAATTCCCATTTGTTTTAATTAAATTAATTATTTCATATTTGATATATATTGTTAATGTGGTTTAATATTTTATGCTTTATAAACACATATCACACAATATTCGTAACAATTTTTACAGTCTAATTTCACACACACACACACACACGCTATTCCCAACAGGCTGCCTCCACATATGGTTCTCCTATATAAAGATTGGTCTCCAAAGGTCCCAGCGCAAGGGGATTGATTATTGCTGTCATTACTTGCAATCTCACATGTTACTCAATTACCAGCTTTTCCTACAAATGACACTAATGATGCCATTTCAACTTCCACACCGGATATAGAGATGGAGAGAGGATGGGATGAAGCTCTGATGAGATGAGGACTAGGCAGCATTGAGGAGGAACAAGGTAGGAAGTTTTTGAAGCTTATGGTTGAATTTTATATTCATAATAAGGTCAATTCGAGTCACAAGTCTTTCGAATATTCTCAGGTCTAAAAGCCTAAAATTCAAAGCAAGGTTGTCAGAAGTTGCGGGAGGATTCCAACGAGATCCCTTCAATGCTTAAGTCAATATACTAGTGGTGGAAAAACTAGGAAAGCAATCAGAGAGAATGGGTGAGAATAATAATATATGCATACTTTAAAAATGGAGCAAATGAGGCATTTATATTAGTGCCACATACCAAATAGGGAAAAGTAACATGGCACAATCTGAATACTTCCTTCAACAAGAATGGAGGAACTAGATTAATCTAGGTGGCAGGTCGATTGAGCGACACAAGATCCAATGCATTCTAAAAGTGTGTGGATCCGTTCATTCAGTAAGGACATTTTGGGTATCCGTGGGTTAATATTGAAACTTGGGTTAATTACACAGACCCCCCCCCTAAGGTTTTGCCTATTTACAAATAAATCCAAAGGTTTAATGAAATTACAAATATCTCCTAAGGTTTTGCTCCGTCTTATATTTTTTAGAATTTGTTAGCCTCTGTCCAAAAAGATGCTTACGTCATCAAAATTTTTGCATAAAAAACTAAAAATGCCTCCTAATTACTGTTATGATTATTTGTAAGACAAAATTACCCCTGAACTTATTTGTAATATTTTTTAAACCACAAAAATGTAATTTTAACATTATTTAAATTACACATAATGAATTTTTTAAAAATATTTTATTATTAATAAAATTTCATAAATACTGAATAATCTTTAAATTTAAGTTAAATATTCTAATTAAGTTTAATTAAACTATTTATTAATTGAAATATAAAATAAGAAAAAAATAAAAAAATAAATATTGAATTCATCTCTCACATAAAATAGCTTTTATAATTTTAGATTACATAATGATTAGTGATATCAAAATAATAGTTATAATTAAAATAATTTAATTAGATTAAGTTGAAATTACTTATTAATTAAAAAATAAAATCAAAATCTATTATCTTTTATGACCATAATTTTAATAATTTTAAATTATATATTATATAATATTAAAATAGAAAATATCTAAAATAATATAATTAAATTTAGTTTGATTTAATTATTAATAAAAATAAAAATAAAAAAATTAATATCTAAAATACTAATAATTAATTAATTAAAAAGTAATATAAATGTGAAATTTAAAAAAGTATTAAATAGTGAAAAATATCTAAAATAATTTATATACATAATTTAATTGATTTAATTATATTAAATGGAAAATATATTTATTAATTGAATTACATACTATATAATATTAAAATAATAAATATATAAAAAAAATTAATATCTAACATACTAATAACTAATTAATTAAAAAACAATAAAAATCTAAAATTTAAAAAAATATTAAATAGTGAAAAATATCTAAAATAATTTATATATGTAATTTAATTGATTTAATTATATTAAATGAAAAATATTTTTATTAATTGAATTACATATTATATAATATTAAAACTAATAAATATATATGAAATAATTTAACCAAATGAATTATTAAAATAATAATCATATCTAAAAAAAATAAATTATTTAAATAACTAATATATCTAATTAAAAATAAGATAAAAAAATTTAAAATACTTTATTAATTCACAAAAAATAGGTAAAAATTATTTATTTTAATTTTGTGAAATTTTTGGACCTTGTTGTAATTAGACCAAATCTCAGGGGGGTATTTGTAATTAACCCTATGGATATATATAATTATTCAATTATTTTATAATTTTTTTTATTGATAATTTTAGTGTATTTTTGCAATTTTATTACCTGAGGTTAGTTTTGTTATTTTCATAAAACTTCATAGGTGTTTTTCTTATTTCTTATTGTTAAGATCATTTTAGTCATTGTACATTTTTTTTTTGCTTTTTTTATATATTCAGTCAAGGGTAATATAGTCATTTTACAAAAACTATTTGACTTAATGGTTGACCGTCAACCTCAGGAGGTATTTGTATTTTTGTAAAATTTTTGGACCTTGTTGTAATTAGATCCAACTAAAGGGGGTCTGTGTAATTAACCCTTGAAACTTTTTGGATCAACTTAATCTAATTAAGTCCAACCCATATTTTTAAATTATATTGACGTTTTGTGGGGCATTGTTTTCAAATATGGACTTGATTAATTTTTTTGAATCAACCCCATCATATTCAAATATAATAAATAAATTCTATTATCTTTGCATTTAAAATCCTTCCACCAAATTCAATTTTATTCTTTTAACAAGTGGAATATAGTAAGAAAATAATTCCTTTGACTCCACTTATTACATTTTTTCCCTAATCACAGTCCGTGTCATATTTGAATCATATGAGCTTAGGTTGGGCAAAAGATTTTGGGCCTGGACATCCTATTATTCGGCTCATTAGGCTTCTTGGGATATTGATGACTGTATAGCCTCCACAAAACATGAAACACGTGGATAATAATAATAATGTGTGGGTATGAACTAATTCATCAGAAGAGATTCAATCGCACTTTGAGAAAAAAACGCTCCAAGAATCGCTCTAAGAAAATTCAAGAATATGT
The DNA here is from genome assembly GCA_014898725.1 of Jacaranda copaia. Classification (NCBI taxonomy): domain Eukaryota; kingdom Viridiplantae; phylum Streptophyta; class Magnoliopsida; order Lamiales; family Bignoniaceae; genus Jacaranda; species Jacaranda copaia. Next base: position 1,268,123 of record JACGDI010005315.1, on the reverse strand, counting down.
CCCTCCCAACTCTCTCTGCCCCTCCCATCTCTTTAGTCTGCCGCCTCCACTACTCCGGCAACTGGACTTGGACTGTTGTACTTCTGGTGGAAGTTTCATTTCAAGATCGCCACCGTGCTTGGGCAAATTCTTGAACGTTGTTGTACCATAATCGCTACTGCCCCCTAATTTTGGGCTCTATTGCCTCTCACCTTGATTCGCCAGGTATTGCTACTTTCAACAACCAACACTAGGATATTCTTGAAAGGGAATTATCACCAGAGTTGCCTGTTTGAAAAATATTCAAGAATTTGCTGTGAAAACCTGATTTTGTGCACCAACCTTGCCCATTTTCAAATTTCTTTGGTTTTATTGTAGAATTCCACATACTTGTGATCGGAATTGGTTGCTTTGTCAAATTATATTTAAATCTTGAGGGATCAAGCAAGCTACACTACCAAGGCTCTCATTTCTTAGCTGAGAAACTCATTTTTTGCCCATTTTCAAGTTTCTCTGAACTAATTGATATATTCCACATAATTGTGCTCGGAATTGGTTGCTCTATTAGGTTGTATTGAAATCTTGAAGGATCTTGCAAGATTCATTGCTAATGCTCTCATTTCTTGGCCGGGAAACCTATTTTGACACCATTCTTGCCCATTTTCAGGTTTCTTTGAATCTATTATGGAATCCTACCTGCTTGAACTCACAATTGATTGCCCTATCTGGGAAAATTGAAATCTTAAAAGATCGCACAAGATACACTGCCAAGGAAGTTGTCCCTCGGTTGCAACTCTCAAACCCTAACTTGTAGGGTCTCTCGGCGCCTATCTGGCTTCACCGGCATCTTTTGCCCCAATATCTTTTGCCGATGATGTGCGCAATGATGGGTAGAACACTCGTTCTTCCCAGCCACCACGACATTCAATTTTAACGGTCCCAAAATCTCAAAGAATTAGCCAGATATCTTTAAAAATAGTAAGCTATTCATCGTCTTGTCCGAATCTGACATTCAGGCTCTAGTTGAGCCCTACCAACACACCCTAGTAGGTAAATTTTCCCATGGCTTGCTCTCAATTGGCTCAATAAATGAGCACTTGAACTCGATGAAGTTCATTGGAGATTACTCAGTAAAGCTCTAGAATCAAAGGCACATCATGATCGATCATCTTGTCTAATGCTGATGATTTTGCTAAAATTTAACTACAAAGGGAATAGTATATTGATGGCTATCCTATGCGAAACTTCAAATGGTCACCGAATTCGATTCAAGGCATGAATCTGCCATTGCCCCAGTATGGATCAGGTTGTCGGAACTACCGCTACACTTGTATAATCAAAAAATGTTATACACTATTGCTAAATCGATTGACACTCCATTGAAAGTGGACGCTGCCACTAAACAGATGTCAAAATTTTGCTATGCTTGATTGTGCATTGAGATCAATCTCAACAACACAACGCCAGATGAAATTTACATTGTGCAAGGTGAGACCGTTCTTAATGTCCCTATGATCTATGGGAACTTACCAAAATATTACTCTTACTGTAAGCATCTCGGACATGAGCTTGCATAATATTACATTAAAGGCAGTGCCCCTCATCCCGCCCCTCAAAAGTTGAATAAGGTGGCTAACCCCAAATAGAATGCTATGGATGAATCAATGAAAGGAAAAAAAAGGGAAGAAAACTGATTTAAACCCAGGTTAATTCATCAATGGAAAGAAACCTAAGAAAAAGAAGGAGATTGCCCCTATCCCAGATTCAATTGATCAAAGTGATCCCCAAGTTCCCTTATGTGAATGTGATACTAGCAGATTATCGGCTAAAGAAAAATCCCTACTTCAACAAACAGGCCAAATTCAAGTTAGCAACTCTTTTGCCATTCTTAACAACGATGAATTAATTATGGAGATAGGCGAAGTTAATGAGCCTGTTGGAGAAACTCTGAAAGTCAACAACATGGCTAACACTGTTATGACCCCCATGTCGCACAATGATAATCCGTCTATAGTCTCGCGAGAAGATCAAATGATAACCAGTGGCATCGTCAAGGAAATGGCAGCCCCTCAGTCATTGATTCTTAGCATCAAAACAGCAGATCTGTAGTAGATGCAAGAGATGCTCAAAGGATCAAAAGGCCGTCAGAGGACCATCCCTTGGTGGGCTTAAAGTTGAGCAAAAATATAACATGCTCAAGCAAAAAATTGAAAAAGATTAAGCCAACGTCCCTCCCCCTACTCCTAAATAATGGTTGAGCTACTCATTTAGAATATTCGTGGGATTGGGAACAAATTCTCCCTACGGTTGGTCCGTGAGATGGTTAATGATCATAAAATCAACATATTGGTCCTTCTAGAGCTGATGATTGAACTCAATAATAGGTGCATGTTGAGAGAGCTCGGAATAACTAAAGCCACAGCCAATTGCAGTAACAAAATTTAGCTTCTTTGCGATTATTGATATGATTTTGATATCCTTTTAGACACTGATCAATTATTACATGTTCAAATTTCCTCTAATCTTCTTGCCACTTCTGTCTTATGCTCTTTTGTTTATGCTAAATGCAGCAAACTGGGTAGAAAACCGTTGTGGGATTATTTGAGAAACGTGGCTCAATCAAACTTGCCTTGGATTGTTGGAGAAGACTTCAACATTATCCTATCCAATGAGGAAAAAAAAGGTGGTGCAGCCCTTGAATTGTCAAAAATGGAAGAGTTTGGGGATATGATCATGGATTGCAATCTTATAGATGCGGGCTATGAGGAAACCCCATTCACTTGGACAGGCAACTCTATTTGACAATGCATTGATAGAGCTTTAGTCTCAATAAGCTGGACAAACTCATTTCAAAATACTAGAGTCCAACATCTTGCCAAAGCATGCTCTAGCCATCACTCTCTCCTTATCTCTTTTGAGGAGCGCCAGATCAAAAGGGCCTCTAGCTTTCGATTTCCAAATATGTGGGTTATGTACCCAGGATTTGAGCCCCTTGTGCGTGCAAATTGGACACTCCCGATTGAGGCAGACGGTATGTGCAAGCTCTAGCTCAAACTTTTGAGACTTAAAACAGCCCTTAAAATTTGAAATTGGATGGTTTTTGGGAATGTCTTTGATAAAGTCAAAAAAGCTAAGGACACGGCCTTCCGTGCAAAAAAATTATATGATGAGGATCCCTCTATTACCAATCGCATTGCCCTCAATAAAACCAATACCTCGCTTGCCTAAGCCCTTGCAATGGAAGATGCCCTGTGAAAACAAAAGGATGCTTGTCGTTGGATCAAAGAAAGGGAAAGGAACATTAGTTTTTTCCATAATCTTGTTAAATAGAAAAGAGTGAAGGGGCATATTTTTTGTATCAATGATAATGAGCAAATGCTCATGAACCCGGGCAAAATTCAAGGATCTGCTACCCGTTATTTAAGAACTTACTAACTGGAGAAAGTGCCCAATTCAGTAACAGAGACATCGAATGGATACCTAGTCTTGTGAGCACTTTGGAGGGAGATGAGTTGTGCACTTGCCCCTCAAAGGATGAGATCAAGCAGGCTGTCTTTGATATTGACCCTACAAGTGTTGCTAGCCTAGATGGTTATAGTTATTTATTCTTCATCACTGTTGGGATATTATTGGGGATGACGTAGAGAAGGTCGTGAGGGATTTCTTTAATGGCAAGCCTTTGCCACGGGGATTCACTTCCATCACCATTATGCTTATCCCAAAAATCACCTCACCACAGTTTTGGAAAGATTATAGGCCTATTAGTCTATGTAACACTAAAAGAAAGATCGTATCAAAACTTCTTAGCCATAAGCTTTCCAATTTATTACTTAGTATCATGTCACCGTCCCAAAGAGAATTTGTGCCAGGAAGATTAATTAGTGATAATATCCTTCTGGCATAAGAAATGGATCATAACCTTAGCTTGAACAATTATAATGTGATGCTTAAACTTGATATGCAAAAGGCTTATGATAGAGTGGATTGAAACTTTTGGCTGGCAGTCTTGCAAAGACTTGGCTTCCCAGATAAATGGATTAGCTTCGTTAAGAATGTCATTTCCTATTGTTGGTTTTCGGTGCTCATAAACGGCAGCTCAGTAGGTTTTTCCATTCCCAAAGATGATTGAGACAAGGTGACCCAATTTCCCTAGCCCTGTTCATATTGGTTGCCGAAGTATTCTCTAGAGGAATAGACAGGTTGTTTGAGGGACATTCGAACCTTTATTTCAACACTAGATGCAATCTAAAGCTCTTGCATCTGGCATATATGGATGACATGCTCATATTCACCAAGGCCTCAGCCCGAGGGCTGCAGCTCATTAAGCACTTTCTAACATAATATGAAGAAATGTCAGGGCAGCTTGTGAGCAACTGCAAAAGCACTTTTACCCTTTACAAACCGCAGAACGCTACAGCTTGCCTTGTGAATAACATCATGTGTTTCTCTCACCAAGACTTACCTATCATATATCTTTGTGCCCCGTTACATAAGGGTAACAATACAAGTGCTCTATATGAGCACGTACTAGCCAAAACAAGGAAGAAATTACTTGGTTTGAACCTTTCAACTCTTCAAATGGAGGTAAATTACAGTTGATTAAAAGTTACTTAAACTCACTACCTCTTTATATATTGCAGGTCATGCACCCACCTAAAACTGTCTCGACCATGCTGGAAAGGAGATATAATAGATTCTTTTCGGGATCTACTAAGAATAGAAAGAAAATGCACTGGGCAGCACGGAACAAAATTTTCTTTCCCTATGATGAGGGTGGGCTTAATATTCGTAGCCTTAATGATACTACTGATGCTTTTGGGATGAAGCTTTGGTGGAGATTTCGTAGTCAATACTCACTTTAGGCACGCTTTCTCAAATCAAAATATTATGCCTGCTGGCATCCTATTGTTGCCAAAGTAGCCCCCGAAGACTCCTACATTTGGAAGCTACTTTGCACAATTAGGCCAAAGGTTGAGAAACATATTTTCTGGAGCATTGGCCAAGGTGTCTGTTCATTTTGGCATAACTGTTAGTGCAATGATGGGCCCCTATCCTCACTTGTGGCAATGCAAAATCTCCCTCAGGTCTCCATTAATAAATTTTGGAATGATGGCAAATGGGATCGCTAGAAGCTACCCGCTTCGCTCCCCACCAACATTAGAGATACTATCCACCACATACCCATTAATCGAGCAAATAAAGACCTTATTTGGTGGAAACTTTCACAAGATGGCCAGTTTAGTATCAAAAGTTTTTGGAAGGAAATCATGTGAACTAAAAACCGTCTACCATTCGCTTAAACATGCTGGAACAAAATCTTGACACCAACCATGTCCATTTTCATATGGTGGCTACTTAATGATTGGATCCCAATGGATGATAGGCTTCAGCGCAAAGGGATCACACTCATATCTAAGTGCTAATGTTGCTCTGCTACTGAAATAACCAAACGTCTATTCATATCTAGGCCAATTGCCCAGCAAGTTTGGGGATTTTTCTGTTCCTTATTTAATATCCCCATGCCCCAATCAAATACTATTCCATCGCTTCTTGCAGGATAGAAATCAAAGGCTGCTAAATCACCCAAAGATTATGTGAAAGTTATCATGCCAATTGTTGTCCTTTAGTTCCTTTAGTGCGGAAGAAACGATGCCAAGCATCAAATGGTCCCATTTAATACCAAAAGAACTATATGGAGAGCGCAACACCATTTGCACTAAGCCTCAAGTGCCAATCTCTTCAATCCTGCCCAATGGATGGGAGACAAAGTGATGGCACACTTGATGGGAATAACTTTGCCTGAGATCCCATCCAAGCCTTGCAAAATCGTGCGTTGGCACAAGCCACCTCCAGGCACTATCAAACTTAACACTAATGGGGCATCAAAAGGCAACCTGGGGTCAGCAATGGCAGTCGGTGTTGTGAGAAACCATACAGGGGAGGTTATCTTTGCATTTTATGAATATTTAGGCACTCAAACTAATACTTATGCTGAAATTTTTGCAGTTTGCAAAGGACTTGAGTTGTGCCATGCAAAAAATCCAAGGAACATTTGGATTGAAGTGGACACAAAGGTCGTTTTGCACCTTATTGAATCCCAACACTGCCACTGGTCTATCTACTACTTTATTAGGCGCATCAGGCAGCTTATGATGACCCTTGGTGCTCGAATCACTCACATACACAGAGAAGGCAACGCAGTGGCAGACTTCTTGGCCAACAAGGCCAGTGCCACACAACCATATATGTGCATCGAGGGAAATGAGCTTCGGGGGCCAATCCGAGGACTAATTCGGCTGGACAAATGTGCATGCCCATATATTCGACCAGAATAGGGAAAGGCAGAATGCAAATTGCCACCCCTGGTACTATGTACTGAATGCCCGCTTTGTAATAGAGGTTCTCGAATCAAGACATAAACACAATCTACTTTTGTAATAGAAAACCAAATACTAGATTGATGATGTAATAGGGCAATGCTCTAAACATTGTAATACATTATTTTGATAATATAAAATTTGATAGGGGTCCTTGCCTAACTCCACTATTGGCGCTTTTCAACCAAAATAATAATAATAATAATACTCCTTTTCTTGTGGGTCACATTTGCTGAACAGAGTCAGTTATGAGGTCGTCTTTTGTACCTGTGCATTTGTGGAGTGCCGACAAACTCTTTAATTACTCAACAACACACTACCATTTGGCCCACTTAATTTGTTGCATGTGTTTAAGACATCCATAAATATCTATTTCTCTAATGTTATGTGGCTTGTGATCAATTATGTGGGTTCAATTTATTTGTGATTTAGAAGGCAGTTGATTAAATTAAAAGTTTTTATGAACTCTTATATTTTATAAAATACTTTTTTAAACTCAGAATATGCATGATCATTTTTTTTTAAAAAAAAAAGTTCATAAAGTATTAAAATAAAATATAATTTTGACGCTTATAAGATGTTAGTAATAATAATTTTACAATTAATAAGATTAAAATTAAAAGAATTTGTTAAAGTCTTACGAGCTCCAAATATCTTGTTCTAAAAGTTTATACACTTTTTTTTAAAAACAAATATCAAACAATTATTCATATTTTATAAAATCTTACGTATTTTTATAAAATATTTTGAAAAACTTATAAGCTCATCCAAATATCCTCTCACTAGAGTTGTCTTTGACCCAATGATATTAATATTACACATAAAATATATGGCCATCGGTTCATACCAACAGGCTCTAGCGTGCACATGTATAAATTAAAAAAATAAAAAATAAAAAATAAAAAAATTAATTATTACTTAATCTCGTTTGATATTTCAACCCTTGCAAAATCAGACGTTATTGTCAAATTTGCAACCTTAAGTTAGGACTCTATGACAATTACATGATAAATGTCAAAGTAAATACAAATGAATTGTTTTTATCTGAACCCAAATGGACTTCAGTCCGCATGCGCTGACGCTGATTTGGAAAAATTCACATGCAACAGAGTTTTATATCAACATCTAACTTTTGGTTACCTTTGTCAGACAAAATCATTTGATAGTATCTGTTTTCTAGTAGGATATTTTAACTTTTTTTCTTTTTAATATTCTCAAACAATCTCTTTTTCAAATAATAATAATTTCATGCCAGAAGTGCCATCCTAGACTCTAAGTCAAAAATGAATCAACAATATTAATTTTTAATGGTCAAATTGGGATATTGGGGGTACTTAAGACATTTCATATTAAATTATAATATAAAGTAATTGCTTGCAAAATGACCTTTTGCTTATGTGGCTTTAAGACTTTCATAGACTCGCATAATCTTTTCCCTAATGGCCAAAGCGTCGCGATTCTGGCTGCATTGATTACTTTTTTTTTAATTATAAAGATTGTAATCTTTTTTTATTCAATAATTTTGGTCTCTTTCCATAGGTAGAGCTGTAAACAAATATCAAACGGATCAAATAGATTATATTTGTATCCATGTCCGTTTAAGTTTTATAGTATCCGTATTCGTATTCGTTGGATATTTTTTTCTAACATCCGAATTCGAATCGGCGGGATATTATCCGAATTCAGATATATCCGTATCCGATTATAATTATTCCAAATATCTGAATTCATTAATTTATAATAAAATGCATATTTTTTTAATAAATTTCATTAAAAAAAATAATCATATGAATAATATAATAAAATCTAGGGGGGAAAAGACAACAAACAAACAATAAAATTAAAATACTCCAAAAATCAAAAAAGCATACAAATCTCCTCAAAAATTAAAAGAAATAATAATTTTCAATACATAATACAACAATCCAAAAGAAACAAAATAAAAGTTCATTTTAATACAAGAAAAATCTTCATATAGTTCAACAATACAAATATGCTTGAACTTCTTATCTATTTAACACTGCAAAACATAATTCAATTCAAAACCTGTTGAACAATAAAATAAAATAAAAAATAAAACATATAAGAATATTTACCAATATATAAACAAAAGCATAATTCACATAATTATAACTTCAAGTATTGAGTAGATAATTCATAATCACAATTCATATAATTATATCCTTAACATTAAAATAATTTACCTTTTACAATGCCAAAAAATACAAAATTTCAAACCTGCACATTTAAATAACACATTATTGTAATTTATTAATTATAAAAAATAAAAAAACAGGGGTGGTGAGATAAAAAATAAAAAAAATAAAAATGGAAGGGGGGGTGAGGTTAGTAGCTGTTAGCCCCTCTCCATCACCAGCAACAAGCTATGGCCAGCAAAAGCTGGCCTTACAAGACCAGCTGTTGTTGGTCGCAGCCCTAGTGGCGTCCCAACAAATGCGACAGGGTTGGCCAATGAGGACGCTAGCCCCATTGCCTCCTGGCGAGAGCTAGCAGATCTGCTAGCTTTCGGCTTCAGTGTCGAGGAGGCCCAAGATCTCGCTTGTGCTTTAGCCAGCAAGAGCTGTAAAATACATGGAAATTTTAAAAAAAAATGAAAGAAAGGAAGAAAAAGAAGAAAAGAGTACATAGCTGGATGGCGCGAATGAAGGCTAAAGAGGTAAGTGAAATTGAAATAAATGGGAGGTAGAGTTTAGTGAATAGTGACTTGGTCACCCTTTTTTTTTTATATTTTTTCATATTTTATTTTGATAATTTTTATTTAATCGTAGTAATTAATTTTTTAATTTTAAAATTTAATTATTCATTGATTTTGTTATATATGACTCTAATTTATATTTTGATACTTACTATTTTTATATATTATATTTTAATATAATTTTAAAAAATTAATTTTTACAATGGCTATTGAATATTGACTTTTAATTTTAGATATGTAGAGATAACAATGTTAATCAATAAAAATATTTTCTATTATTAATATTTTGGGGTTTAAAATTTATAAAGTTGTGAGATTTAAGGATTTAGAGTTTAAGTTTTATATTTAGATAAATTTTATTGGTTTTCCAAATTATTAATAGTACAAATCTACAAAATAAAGTTATGAAATGATACGTTCATCTTATATTTTATGTATATGTTAGATATTATAAACTATTTAAAAATTGTTTGAGTGAGTTTATAAACTTCTCAAAATATTTTATAAAATGTCAGTGTTTCATAATTTTTTTAAGAAAATAACTTATGAAATTCCTAAAATAAGATATTATAAGCTTATAAACACTTTTTAAAAAAGTAAGGAGTTCTTAAATTATTTTTAAAATTTTCACAAGCTCCCTTTAATCATATTAATTATAAAATTATCATTACTAATACTTTATAATCTCCAATATCTTATTATCCAAACACTTTGAAAACTTATTTTTTTTTAAAAAAATCTAACATCTTATAAGTTCGAAAAATATCTTATAAGATGCAAGAGATCCAAAAACAAAACATTTTAAATAAGTTTAGCCAAATACCATCTTATAACATACAGAAACTTATAAAATGTTTTAAATAAATTTGGCCAATTACCTTCTACTATCTTATAATATATAGGAGCTTATCAGACATTTTAAATTCATTTAGCCAAGTACCTTTTAACCTTCTAGAAGGTACTTAGCTAAACTTATTTAAAATATTTTATAAGTTCCTACATTTTATAAGATATTTTCGAGCTTATAAGTTGCTAGATCTTTGTTTTAAAATTAGTTCTTAAAGTTTTAGATAAATAAAATTTTGGAGCTTATAAGGTGTTAATAATGGCTATTTTATAATTAATATGGTTAAAATTAAGAGAGTTTGTTAATATCCTAAAAATAAGTTAGTAATTCCTAACTTTTATTAAAAAAAAAGCTTATAAACTCTTAACATCTTATTTTAAGAGCTTATAAGTTTATTTTTAAAAAAATTTATCAAACACTTTTTGATATCTTATAAACTCTCAAATATCTTATAAGATGTTTTAAGAAGTTTATAAACTCACCCAAACGCCCTTTTAAATCTAAATATGCCCTTAGCTAGTTAATAATTTTAGTATTTTATTATTTTATTTTAAAATTAAAAAGTTAATTAGTCTTAATTTAGTTATTTTTTTATAATTACTTATTAACTTTATGATTAATTAATATTAATAAAATGACACCAATATGAATTAATTATAAAAGAAAGCAATAATAATTTTCATTGATTAATTTTATAATTTATATATTAATTTCTTAAATTTTTTGATTTAATATTATGTAATTATCATCATTACAGTCTAATTTTTTATTAATTCTTTAATTAATAATTTATACATATATTCATTTATATATAGATTATGATATTTCATATTGGAAAAACAAAAATAATTTATTATGCATAATAATATATTATATATGATAATTTTTTAAAATGTTACTTATATATATTAAAATACATAAAAATAGAATTATTATATATAATAATTTCTTAAATATTATTTATCAGATATGGATAATGGATTTAATTAAATTACAGATAATCAAATATATAAACGGATATATTCAATGATATATATTTGGAGTGGATATTAAACGGATCGAATAGGCATTTACCATATTTGTATTCATTTACAATCGAATGTCTACTAATCGGATGCGGATAATATTCAATTTAAATAGATACAGATAATAACTCTATAAATGGATTCAAATGCGAATGGTAAACAAATTTTCGAATATTCATTTACAGCCTTGTGCACGAAAAATTTAACTTTATACAAATCTTTCTCAAGTATTCCTTATTTCCTTTATCCCAATAAAAGATTCCCATCTGCATGGAAAAGAATTAGTAGAAAGTTGATGGTATTGTACTATAACTTTTAATTGGAACATCTTTAAGAATTATAATTTTAATTAAAATTATCTCAAAAAAGATGTATAAATAACAAATTTAAAATATTGAAAATACTTGAAATATGAATTTTCCTTTTCATACAGACATTCTTGTATTTGTTTGTGTTAGGCAATTAAAAAAGAAAAAAAGAAGGACAAATTTATACTGTATATAAAGCACTTGAGGTTATCTAAAATTTGGTAGTAGGTGCCCTCTAGTAGTTGTTTAACATTAGGCATGTTATTTAAGGGATTGCTTGCTCCTTGCTGAACAGATTATAATTACCTACAACCTATTATTATTACGGGTTATTCATGGTTTAAGTTATAAATGTCTGGTTTATTGAACCAAATGTATTTTTTATTAATAAATCCTTTTAGAAAAGGTAGAAATAAACATATAAATTTACTTTAATCCATTCTTAAATTTGGATCTAAAAATTAATATTTCATAATTAATCTATAAATAATGGTTATTCACATTTTAACTTTGTTATCATATTTTGTCATCACCATTTGAGAATTCATTTTCAACTACAATTTAATGTCTTACAAATCCAAATATGCTTTATGAAATACAAAAATTTACAAAATATTTTTAAAGCACTCTCAATTAAATACTATTTAAAACTCAACCATAAATTTAAAATTCATGTGTAAGGCCAATGCCATCAGATGGAATAGGCTCACTTCAATGGGACTTAATAAATATTGAATGTATTACTATACTTGTTAAGCTACTAATAATATTAGAAAATTTTATAATAAATAAGAATATAAGACGGATATAGATAGTTTGACTGAAATCAAAATTTATCAAAATTCATATATTATAGTCAACAATTCAGGAGCTGACTCATGAGATTTTTGAAATTTTTTTTTATAGTTTATACTTAAGAAAATATTTTTATATATTAAATAAATAAGAAATATAATAATAATTTTAGTAATAATTTTTTTCATTATTTATTTTTTATATATTACTAAATAAATAATAAACAAAAAATAAAAAATAGTAATAAATAAGGAAAATAAAGGCACTGTTCTTTGGAACAATTGTGACAGTGATCGTGGGCGGAGCATGGGTGAGGATTCGGGGGCATCGATCTGCCGAAAAGTGGGAAATTGTATTAAAAATAATATAAAATTTTAACAAATCAATTTACATAAAAACTTGTTGAATATGTTTCCAATATAATGCTATATTATAAATTTATTAAAAATATTTATATAATTTAATTAGTACACATAGCATTTTAATAAATGGATGTCTAAACGATAATATTTTAGACCGTCCCAAAGCACTTCTTACCCCATTTTTAATATGTATTCCAATAGTCTTTATAAAATATCATCATTGTTATTTTTTAAATTCTCATAACTACTTAGATAGTTACTTTTTCTGTTTTTTAATATTTTTCTCTAATTTTTTTATCTTTTTCTTTTTCTTTTTCCAACTTATTATTCTTTTTATTATTTATCACTAACATTTAAATAAATATAATGAAAATATTAAAAATTATAGTAACATTTAAAAAGAGTAAATTGATACACGGATATTTTAAAAAATCATTAACCACATATTAGATACCATATTAGATACAATATACTTTCAATACGAGCTCGATATACTAATAATATCTTTATAAATTAAATAAAAATAAAATATGAACAGTTTCAGTGGCAAGCCTGGCTCAGTCAACAATATATTCCACACATTTTGAACTTGAAAAATAATATTGTCTCTTCCCCTTTTTGTAAAAGAAAAATTTTTTGACATACAAAATCATAAAAGTCAAATACAACACAGTAATTAAAATTAACATGTTGTAAACATGTTAATTTTTTGCTAATTAAAAAGTGACACGTATAAAATAATATGTTAGATATTAATTTAAATTTTTTATTTATTTTTTTAAATTTATTAAATTTAACTTCAAAAGATAAATAGCTAAATTTTAGTTAATAATTTAATTTTTTATTTTATATTCAAATCAAATATTAACAAGTATCAAAGATAGAGTGTCTATTCCTATAAACCAATCAAACCAAAGATATTTGATATTATCTCTTGATATTAATATTATCTTTTAATGTTTGATCTTATCAAATTAAAGATATTTGATATTATCTTTTAATCTTTGATATTATCTTATCGAAAAGATAATTGTCGAAGAAATTCAAGTCAATCTAACAGTCTCCCATCAAGTGCCTATATAAAGAAAATGACCAAAGCTCATTCTACATACAAACAAATTCCAACAAATGAGAGGATTTTTAATGAGTCAAGCAATTCTCTCAATCAAATTTAAGGAAATCCACGGCATTCTAGGCGTTCTTCGTAGAGCTCATTATATTTTAGCATTTAATTCAGGATTAAGGTGCGAAATCATTGAATTGGCATTATTTTTTCAAATCAAATTTAAGGAGATCCACGATATTCTTTGCAAAGCTCATTAAATTTAAGATCATATTTGAAAAGGAAGAATTAAAGGATTAGATTAGAGATTGAATCCACAATTGATAGATTTTAATTTTATTTATTCATACAATATTTCTTGTCTTTTAATTTTATTTATTGCAAACAAAAAAATTTGCACTTATAAATTTTGGCACGATCAGTGGGACGATCTTTACCTCTCATCTTTTTCCTTCATCAAAATTGAAGTATCAAATGGCCACCAACAAAACTACTACATTGAAAATTACTACCTCAAATTCCTCAAGTGCTAGAGCAAAAAGTGTTGGCTTCATCACAAGAAGTATATCCAAGAAGTTGCAATCATCTTCGGAGGTGGCTTTTTCACTTGCTCTGAAAAAGCTGTTACCACATTTTATTGATATGAATAAAGATAGTGGAGGCTCAAAGGAAGAATTTGCATTATCCATTCTCCACTCAACATCAAATTCCTCAAGCATGGCGACGATGATGGTGACAAGTACTACAACTTTGGAGAAACAAATTGCAAATTTGACGAAAGCTATTAAAGGACTCGTGAAGCATGTCGAAGAGCGAAACTTTCATATATCTAAATTGATAAGCAAAGTGGACAGTCTTGATGCCAGCTACATGGTGGAGAAACAAATTGAGGCTCAAGACGAAGGTGAAACATCCACAAAGAGCAACCAGTTGAAAATAAGAACACTGCAAATAAAGAACTATAAGTTTCTTCTGATGGACTAGTTCCCATTAACCTATTGAAAGAGTTCATTATAAAGACTATCAAAGACAAGCTTAATGGAAGTTTTAAGTTGTCTATAATTTAATCCAAGTCATATACTCAAAGAATTGATAACTTGGAGATGATGATTGGTTACCAGTCCCCAAAGTTTCAGCATTTCAATGGCAAGGACAACCCAAAGCAACATGTGGTTTATTTCATTGAGACTTGTAATAATGTTGGGACATATGGAGGTCATCTAGTCAAGCAATTTGCTCGATCATTAAAGGACAATGCTTTTGATTGGTATATTGACTTGGAGGCATACTCCATTGATAGTTGGGGGCAACTGGAACAAGAATTCCTCAATCATTTCTACAACACTTGAAGGAAAATCAGCATGATTGAACTCACCAACTCTTATCAATGGAAAGAAGAACCTATCATTGACTGCATCAATTGCTGGAGAAATTTGAGTCTTAACTACAAAGATCAATTATTAGAGGCTTCAACCATTGAGATGTGCATCCAAGGATTGGAGTCTTTGCTATATACTTCAAGGAAATAAACTAAAATCTTTTGAAGATTTGGCAACTCGTGCACATAATATTGAAATAAGCATGAATTTTGATGAACAAGAAGATTCAAGTGATGCCGATGATGATGAAGATGTTGGGGGCGATTAATTTTTGTCTTCAAATTTCATATGCTTCTTGATATGAGCCTAAACTATTAATAATGTTCTCAAATAAGAGCATAAATTATCTAAAATTCTCAATTCTCCATTTCTCCAAATCCATGACTCAAGTCTCCAAATCTTCAAATTCAATACTTGAATCTTCAAGTCTCCAAATTTAAACTAGGTCTCCAAATCTCTAAAATCCACAACTCAAGTCTCCAAAACTTCAAGTCAATGCTCAAGTTTCTAAGTCTTCAATTCCACAACTTAAAATTTTAAGTTTCCAAATCAAATATTCAAGTCTCCAAGTCTTCAAATTCAAGACCATGTCTCAAGTCTCTAAGTATTCAAGTCAAGGCTCAAGTTTCGAAGTTTCCAAATCCAATACTCAAGTGTGCAAATCTCTAAATCCATGAATCAAGTCTTCAAGTCTTCAAATTCATGACTCAAGTCTCCAAATGTCCAAATTCAAGACTCAAGTCTTCAAGTTTCTAAAATCAAAGACTCAAATATTTAAGTCTTCAAGTCCAAAGCTCAAGTCTTCAAATTCCAGATGTTCCTAGATACGAGCATAAACTATCTGAAATTTTTAAATTAAAGTTTTTCCATGTGCTCCTTAATAAGAGTTTAAATTGTCAAGAAGGCTCCCAAATACAAGCATAAACTATCTAAACATTCAAAGTTTCCATATGTGCTACTTGATATGAGCTTAAACTTTCTATAAAGCTCCAGGGTATGAGTATAAACTATCTAAATATTCAAATTCTCCCCATATATTCCTTAATAAGAGTGTAAACTGTCTATTCAAATAAACTTTTTGACTTTAGTATAAATTATTAACTAAATTCAAGTGAACTCCTTGGCAAAAGTATAAAATGTCTATTCAAGTTAAATATGCTTATTGAATCATGAGCCTAAACTGCATGTTACTTTTGGTCTATATGAGTATAAATTGTATAGGGCACCCTTCTTAAAAGGATATTTACTTTAAATTATGTTATACTTGACCTTCTTATAGAGTACTATTGCTCAAGAAATGCTTCAAGAATGTTCTTATTGCAAGCACATGTGAAAAATGGAGAGAAAAGAAAAAATTATCAAATACTTTAAGCTTTGCCTCTTTTGTGGATTATTGACACATCTTTCGCCAAGTGTTAAAGTGTGAGCATTTGTAGACGTGTTAATTTTTGGCTACTTGAAAAGTGACACGTATAAAATAATATACTAGATATTAATTTTGAATTTCTATTTATTTCTTAGAATTTACGAAATTTAATTCCAAAAGATAAATAGTTAATTTTAATTAATAATTTAGTATTTATTCTATACTTAAATCAAATATTGACAAGTGTCAAAGATAAAGTATCCATTCCTATGGACCAATCAAATTAAAGATATTTAACAGTATCTCTTAATGTTGATATTATCTTTTGATATTTGACATTATCAAATCAAAAATATTTGATATTATTTCTTGATATTTAATATTATCTTATTGAAAAGATAATCATCGAAGAAATTTAAGTCAATCTAGAAGTTTTCCATCAAGAGCCTATATAAAGGGATGACCAAAGCTCATTCTATACAAAATACAAATTCTAGCAAGTGAAAGAAATTTTGAATGAGTTCAGTAATTCTCTCAATCAAATTTAAGAAAATCCACGGTGTTCATGGCGTTGTTCGCGGAGCTCATCGTATTCTAATGTTTGATTTGGGATTGAGGTGCAAAACTCTCGAATTTGTGTTATTTCTTCAAATCAAATTTAAGAAGATTCACGGCGTTCTCTGTGGAACTCATTAAATTCAAAATTATATTTAGAAGGGAAGAATCAGAGGATTATATAAGAAATTGAATCCACAATTGATAAATTTTAATTTTATTTTATTCGTACAATATTTTTTGTCTTGTAATTTTGTTTATTGCAAACAAAAAAATTTCCGCTTACACATATTTCTTTACTTTCTTATTAATATCTTTCTAAATTTGTTACCTATATATATACATATATATGGGTGTGTGTGATATACATATTACGTGTATATTTTACTTATATAATAAAAAAGATTATGTTAATTGTGTTGAATTGTGTCATATCCTAAAATTTATAAAAGTTCCTATTATTGTATCCATGTCGTATTTTATTCTTGTTTATATATCATAGTGTCCCATTCTCATAAAACATCAATCTTTTTTTAGTATACTTTCGAGTGAATACTTAAAATATCTTCACCTTTATCTTTTAATCCTCATACAATTTACACAGTAACTATTATTTATAATCAATTCACTTTATATCCCATTATGATTATTTTATCATAATTTTTTATTTTAAATTATATAATATTCAAATAAGTATATTAAAATCATTAAAACTGTAGCATCATATAAACAAATTACAAACAATACTTTATTTATTCTATACGAAAAATTAGATAAAAATCAGTAAAAATTACTAGTTCATATACGTTATCGGATGCTAGTAAAGAAATGACATAAATAAATTAGTGTCCATAATAATTAGACCTGGCAATAGGTAACTCAGGGGCAGGTAATCACGGGTTGGGTAAATTTACCTATTTTTTATTGGATATAAGTTAAGGCACCTGATACCCGTCCTCATGGGTAATGGGTAAGCCGTGGGTACTCGTTAATTTTTTTTTTTTTATATTTAAAGATAAATTAATGTCCAACTTATAACTTACATAATATTATTCAAATATTAATTAAATAAAACTTTAAAAAAAAGCTATAAATTTCAAACATTAAATTAAACAAATACCTAAAGCATATTAATAATATTGTAGTTTAAAAGTCAGGTATAATAATAATACAATTTAAGCCTAAAATCTTTTGGTCCCAGCGTCTTAATAGGACTTGTAATTTGTTGGCGTAAGCACTTACATATTAATAAAACTGCTTCTCAAAACTGACAACACTGTTAAAGAATGCATGTGGACGGAAATGCTGTGGGTGGCGTAGGATGTGGTGGCGTGGTTGGATATGAAAGCATGAAATGTATGTTGATAGGTCCACAACTTCATTTTTTCTTTCTTCTATTCATTATAAAAAGCAACGACCTTTTCGCTGTTGCCATTAATTTCTTGCTGTCACTTCAAAGCCATCATCATCAGTAGCAATTTCAAGTTGCTGGTTTTGCAATTTACTTTTGCTTTTGACCGAATCAAGAACCATTTTCGGCTCTCCAGAGAAAAAGAGGACCCGAAAATTAACGCGTGTTATCCTAACAGTAGGTTGGAACTGTGCCGATTTTTCAATTGCGTGGAGTAGTTTGACTCGCAACTAAGTGGGCGGTGTGGAGAGTGGAGGCAACGCTATAAATAGGGAGAGAGAGACAATGGCGATTGCATTCTCCGTTATTTCTCATTCCAAGATTTTTCCTCTTCTCGCTCCCGGAGAAATACCCAAGAAGGCAAGATTTTGCTCCCGAATCAGAGCTATGGCAGTTCATAATACTAGTAGTAATAGTGATAATGGCCCCTCCGCTGATGGATCCATTCCTCTGCTCACTCCCTATAGAATGGGAAAGCTTGATCTCTCCCACAGGTTAGTTTTTCCATTCACGGAATTTATGTTTTTTCTTTTCAGCATAAGAATTCGTGCCCATTCTGTTCAAGATATAGAAGCTGCGAATATGGGTTCTGATTTGAACAATATATAAATCTAACTTTTTTGTTTTTTTGATCTTATTCTTTCTTTTTACATCGTGGGGTTTGTGGGTTTTTGAATCAGCATCTAATCTGGTAATGGAATAGAATCAAGAAGTACTAATTCCAACGAATATTTCTACAAGTATTGTTCTACTTGCTACATTACTGGTTAGATTGCAGAACTAAGTACTGGCACTATGTTATGTTAGTCTTGATTATCTATTCAAAGTACTTGTTAATTTGCTGTGATTTTGATTTGGTATGACCACTATTTAAAAAAAAAAAAAGATTCAAGACAAAGAAGAGAAGGGCCCGTGAATATTTGATATATCTTTGTGTTTCTGAAGCATTCTTTTCAATTTTGTGTACAGAATTGTCTTAGCGCCATTAACCAGATCCCGGTCATACAACAATGTACCACAGCCGCATGCGGCATTGTATTACTCTCAACGAACAACCAAAGGTGGTCTTCTCATTGCCGAAGCAACTGGTGTATCAGAAACTGCACAAGGGTATGGATATCACACCTTTTTTCTACTTTTTCTAAGTTAAATGATGATATTTCATCAGTATCTTCCAATTAATGTTTGAACTGTTTGGTGATTGTCTTTGTGTGAAATAGGTATGCCTCATTTTTTCTGGTGCATGTTTAAGCAGTCTTAAAGTGCATCAAGTTATTTCAACTAATATTCCCTCACTTAAGTATTTTACTCGTCCTTTATGCTTACAATCATCTTCATTTTTGATAACTGAATCAATGAGCTAGCTAAATTGCAATTTGAATTTCTAACATGTATTAAACTAATGTTTCCTTAAGGTATCCCAATACGCCAGGAATTTGGACAAAGGAGCAAGTGGAGGCGTGGAAACCGATTGTTGATGCAGTTCATCAGAAGGGTGGCATATTTTTCTTGCAGATGTGGCATGTTGGTCGTGTCTCTACTCATGGTATGTGAAATCTTTACCAACTCATTTGAACACTTGCCCTAATCCTATTGTCTTAGAATGGATATCCTGTTGTTAATATGATCTAGTTGTAAGTCTGTCTACATAGAGCATATTGGTGAAATTATGATCCCAATGCACTCATTGACCTTTTATAAGATCAAGAGAAAATTCAATGCTATTTATCATTGTTCAAACAGTGCTTATCCTGTTTTCCCATCTTCACTTGTTTTCGTGCTATTTGCATTCCCATATAGGACTATTCTCGCTTATGGTGCATAGCAATTTTCTTACATATAAAGAACTGAATTTGTAAGAGACATCATTTGTGTTTTATTTGAGGGTTTGTTCCATTACAGGTGTGCCATATGTTTTTCAATCTGAATATACAATCTGTGTCCTCCATATTTGGTAGAGTTCAGAATATAAAAGTATCTATATGGTGTGCTTAAATTTTCTCTTTCTTATCTTCTCATTGTATACATGAGGATCGTATTGTTAAAATAGTAGCCTTACCATCTTTTTTCACATTAAAAAAAAAAAAAAACCATCATAAAAAAAAAGTAATCACAATTCTTCAATAATTTTTTGTCTTAGACTGTAAGCATCAGATTTGGATGCTTTCAAACTAAGCAGTGCCATCGGTAAGATGATATATGGCTAAAACTTTTTACCAAATATTTATGTGGATAATTGCTGCAATAGGAGATACTAGTACTTGTTACTGATAGCAGTGTGCTGATGCTAAAGTTAACTTAGTT
>JACGDI010005315.1:1223161-1247536 GCA_014898725.1 Jacaranda copaia | reverse complement strand
TTTCACCAACATTGCATGCCTCTTTAATAGCAATTGCTTCTTCTACACATGGCCAAAAAAGGAATTAAATACATAGCAACTACAACAATTGAGCTTGTATCATTCCTAACCTAACCATCATTGTGGAGGAAGAGCATGTATCTTGAAATGATATATCTGTATTGTCTTTGTTCCAGCATACTTTGGGGGGATTGCCATCTCGTGCTAGAGCAGCCACCTTTGCTTGTTTGGGCATTTGGGTATTCTTGTGTGAGCTTGTAATAGCTTGTTTGTTCTCATTTTCAAATCCCCACTTTCATTTTTATTTGAAAATGAAAATTAGAAATAAACACTTTCTCACAATTTTTTTTTGAAAAAAATATACATTTTCTTATCAAAACTTTTTTTAAATCTATCATATCATCCTACTATCAGATCAATCAAATTCAAATTTGATTTGACATAAAGTACTCATTATCATTTTCAATAAAAGCAAAATATAATTGAGTAGTACACATAACCTTATAAATTACTGTAGTTAAAAATATTAAAAAATATTTCTCTCCCTCGGGGCTGAATAAAGGTCTTTTGAGTAACATCTACACTCTTGACATCTGTAGATGCTAGTGTAAATAGGATAAATAAGAGAGTAGGTGATGTATGTAATGGAGAACTACTCGCTACAACATTTGAATGAGTATATGGAGGTATGTACGATTCCGATCCAATGTTAGATGGAAAAGTCTTATTTTTCCCTTCATATTACTTGACATCTATAACAAACACTAATTATATAAATTATAATCGATAAATGACATTAAATAAATTATCATCGTAATATAAAAACAATCATAAAGATTGCAATCAATATATTACATCAACAATGAGTTTTTACATAAATTCACATTACATAACATTAAATTAAAATAACTAACCATTATCATCATCATCATGTGCACCATCGTCATAGTCATCATCATCCTCATCCTCATCCTCATCCTCTGACTCTTCGTCATCACCTATCACTTGATTGTTTTCTAGATTTGTTTCTTCACAAGGTCTCTCAATATCAAGTAAGTCGCCAGTTGGGTCAGTATCAACAATTGCATTGACTGTGGTAAGTGGTTCTTGTAAAGCTACATTCATAGTATGACGTTTATTCATCCTATTTTTTTTGTCTTATTTTGATCACAAACCGCCAATGAACTTTGTCTCTTTTAGCACCTGGATAAGAAATATAATACACTTGATATGCATGTTGAGCAATGATAAAAGGATCAAACGTGGGATATTTTTCATTTTCTGTGATGTCAATGATATCATACTCTTTATTTATCTTGATACCATAGTTAGACACTGAATCGAACCAATGACAATTAAAGAGGAAAACTTTCTTTGTAGGTATACCTAGATACTCTAGTAGGATTACTTCCTTCAGTTTTTCATAATTTTTTGATGATCTTTTACCTTTGAAATACACTCCAGAATTACACGTCTTTTTATACTTTGCCAACGAATCTATATGAAATGCATATTTGTTAACAAAAAAACAACACCATGTCTTGACATGTATTATAGGACCCCATGTTATATCCTTCAAATATTAATTTTGTACCATATTTTTCAGAGTGTGCACCTACAAATAATAGTAAAGAATTGAACAATTAATATAGTTTTTATAGGTTAACGAAGAGAATTATTTATTTTCAATTTGCTATACTTACATAGTTTTAGAACCAATTTACAAAATGATCCTCAATATATTGCTCCACTTGATGGTCGCTAAGGAAAGGCCAATAATGTCAAAGGGATGCTTTATACATCTTAAAATATATTGAGTTTGAACATTAGTTTTCTTTTTGTTTTTTCAATTGGAACTTATTAATTAAAACAGCTTACTTGAAAAAGGCACGACTTTATTATAATTTAAAAGAACTGCAATGAGGTAGCTTTCAACTCAACATCATTCAACCATCTACTAGTACACTTTCCAACAAACCGTCCAGTCTGATTAAAAACTGATAGAGTACGTTGTTGTTGATTGTTGTATCCCTCCTTTTCATTTCTTTTACTTCTCATACTCCTTGATTGAATGTGAGACTCAAAGTAATACGATGAAAAACATATTGATTCTTGAGCTAGATATGCCTCACATATAGATTCCTCAATTCCAGCTATATTTTTTACCATGCCTTTTTAATCATGTAAGAATCTGAAAAATGAAAAAAATATAATTATAAATATTTAATATGTATGGAATATTTATGGTATTTACACACTAGATTAATTATTTACCACTCAAAAGGATATATCCATCTATATTGTACGAGCCCATAAATAAATGACTCATATAGTAGGTGTACAGTCAAGTTCTCCATTGAATAAAAAAATTTGGTAGGAATATGCATTCCAACTTACACAAGATAATCGGGATTTTTTTCCAATTGCAATAAATTATCTTCACATAATTTTATTGTGCACAATTCTCAAAAAAATTGGCTTAATTAGTTACCGGCCTTCACACATTTTGTGGTAGCAAACTAAAAGCACTTGGTAGCAACCATTGCATAAACACACGACAATCATGACTCTTCAACCTGTGTAATTTCAATTGTGTTTTTATCAATCATCTTGTTAAATTTGATGCACACCCATTGGCATTTTAAGATCCTCTAGCTAAGTACACAACTCACACCTATGGTCTATAGTTAAAGAAAAACAAGCTTTGGGTTTGACATATGTCCCATTCGGTAAAAGTCTCAAATGTAACCCCAATCTCTTACAAAATTCCTCCAAGTCAAATCTTATCTTTTCATTGGCGTTAGTCTTACCTTTAACATCCATCATGGTGTTAAGCATACTTTCAAAGATATTCTTCTCGATATGCATAACATCTAAATTATGGCAAACCACTTGTCTTTCCAATAAGGCAACTCCCAAAATGTATTTTGTTTTGTCCAATTATATGATACACCATATCTAGGTAATTTACCAAAAGTTATTGACAAGTTAGTGATTTTGGGAACATTACAAATCCTCTCCCATATTGTTAACCGGTCAATCTAGAAGGTGCCTCCAATTGTTCAATCCTTCCCTTATAAAATGCATCTCTATTCATCGTAAACATATGATCTATAGACAAGAATTGAGGATGACAATCAAACCGTGACACTTTTCTACCATTCTTTAATCTAAATGACTTAGTTTGCTCCATACAAATTGGACATAATAATTTTTCTCCAACCATCCCACCTGACAACATGCCATAAGCAAGAAATCATTGATTGTCCACATGAGAGCTACCCTCAATTGAAAGTTTTGTTGTTTAGAAATGTTATAAGTTTCTACACCCTCTTCCCATGACAACTTCAACTCCTCAATTAAAGGTTGTAAATACACATCATTTCTGCTCCTAGGATTATGTGGATCGGGTATTATACAAATCAAGAACATGTAAGGAGTTGTCATCATAATTCGAGAGGCAAGTTATATGGAGTCACAATAACCAACCATGATTATGGTGTAGCAGATTGACTAAAGGTTTAAATCCATCTGCATATAATTCAAGCCTAACATTTCTTAGTTCAAATGCAAAATCAAGATGAGTTTCATCAAAATACTTCCAAGCAAACCTATTAGAAGAATGACATAAAATACTAGAACTTTTTTTATTTTCAAAGTGCCACCTCATATACTTGGTTGATTTCAAATATACATATACTCTTTTGAGCTAAGGAATTAGGGATAAGTAATGCATCCTTTTGTAAAGAATTCGCTTTTCTATTTGATGACCTCGTACGATTAGTTTAAAGTGGGAATGATTGCAAAACTTACATTCATTCAAACTAGCATCAATTGTGTAAAACAACATACAACCATTGATACAACAATCGATCTTCATAAAACTTAACCCCAATTTTGAAACCAATTTCTTTCCTTAGTAAAAATTATTAGAGACATAGTTTTCTGAAGGATTTGAGGATTTAATAAGTTCTGCCATTCGATCAACGCATCCTTGAGATATACTGTAGTCGAATTTCAAGCACATCATTTCTAAAGTCATAGACAACTCACAATAAGTTTCACAACCTGACCACAATGGTCATTGGGTAGCACCCAACATGTCATAAAAGGCTTGAGCATCTATGTTGGGAGGTTCCTCTCTGTTTGGATTAATACATTCCTCATGATTAATTTCAATATAAAAATTAGTTCATATAACATCATAAACTATGTTTTCATACCTATTATTTGCAACATCAAAACAAAAATGAGCACTACTACGAGCTTCCTTGTGCACATTGAAATCCAGAGGTTCAATCTCCCTATGTATAGTCCAATACCAATAGTTAGGATGAAACCTATATTTCAATAAATGTACATGTACTTCATCATGTGTCAAAATTTTCAAGTTCTTACGCTATGAACAAGGGTATCTTTTTCCTCTATCTTTCGAACATTGAAGTTGGACGAATGCATAATTAACAAAATTTTTCACCCCAATAACAAACTCTCTTGTATAATCTTTTCCATTTGGCAAAAGCTTATTATACATCCAACTACGTTCAACATGAATATCCATGTTCTGTAAAGGAGTAAATTCATTAAAGTAATTTCAATTTAATAATGCAAAAGCAATTTTATTATAATTTTTTTGATTTTGATAAAACTATTTGATTATTTACTTTATTAATGTATGTTTGTTGGGAAGTAACTGCTTATAGGATAGTATAGGATAGTATGTATATTAACATTATTATTTAAAGATGAATACATTTAGCAAATAAAAAAAATGAAGTATAATCGATAAAAGGATGAAAGAATGATCTAAGAATTGAAATGGATAAACAAATTATTTGGGGTATGTTTGATTTGAGATATTAACACCTACTATGGCTTTTAACATAGGGTAATCTCTTACTTGATATGGAATTTGAGATTTGTGGGCCGGTTCGCAATATATCCAAAGCCCACATTGTAGATGAGATTAATAACTATTGAATTAGTGGGTTTGAGGGTGAGATTATATAATCTCAATGCTCTTCGAAATTTGATTAGGATATAAATATCAAAATTATTCCTCAAATTCATGTATTATTCCATTTATGCAATTCATGATTCTTATAGCAAGAATTTTTCATGAAGGACTATTTTATCATCACAAAGATAATAATGTGTACTAAACACCTCCCTAAAATAACATATCCAAATTACCCAAAAAAGAAGACTCAACATAATGAGTAACATCATTTAAATTGAAAATAATTAATAATATTCGTAAATACATAATGGCAAATAAATGCTCTCCCTTATGTTCAATATCATCATGCAAGCAATTAAAAATCAATTAGCAACAAATGAGAAGGTTCCACCCCTTCTTCCAACATTGCATCCTCCTTTCTAATTCCACCAATCCTAAATATTTCTAATGTATTGTACTAAAAAAATATATAAAATCAAAATAAGATATGCAAACTTACCTCTAAATGCTCCACAAAACTCAACACTCACAAAAGGTATCCACCACAGTCGAAATAGCCTACATCATTAGGCACATGTTATAAATGCACATATTTATTCATAAATCATAATTCCATAAACTAAATTAAAACTTAAAAATTTAATACAATTCAATATACAGTACCATAAAATCTAACTCAATTAAATTTCTAATAAAATTTTTAATTCAAATAAAAACATAACTCTAACAAATATAACAACATTTAACACGAATATAAAATTTAACTTAAATTTTAATTAATGCATAAACTATTATTTATGTTAAATCAAATTATGGTACTAATAAATAAATCATTGTTTGAGTTTAAGTATAACATAAATCAAATTTTAACTAATGGAGATAACTAAAACATAATCAAATATAATCAAATTTTAACATAATTAAAAAAATTACCTTAATTAATGAAAATAATGCAAAATGCAAACTCTCTAAACCTGAAACAATAAACAAACAACAACTATTAGCATTTTTTAAAATTAAAATTAAATTTTAATAAATAAAAAAAATTAAAAAAGTAATATTCTAGATCTGGTCGGTGACCAACATTTGTTGGTCTTGCTCTAGCAATAGTAGGTGACGTTGGCCACACCAATGGCAAGTTGGTGTGTAGCTAGCCGATGACAACCCCATCAACCAACCAATTTAACATAGAACTTATTAAAAAAGAAAAAAAGAAGGGGAAAGAAAACATACCTTTTAGGAAAGTGGGAAATGTTGGTTTGTCTGGGTGGCAAAGTTAGGGTTTTATTTCCCCACCTGATAATTTAAATCTGTCACAAATGATTTTTATTTTTTTCAATTTTTTCAACTTTTTCAACAAAAAAATCCATAACAAAAGTTAAGTTTTGTGATGGATCTGTATTCGTTGCAAAATTTCTGAACTTTTTCAAAAGTTTTGCAACAAATTTAAGCCCACTGCAAAACTTCACATTTGCGACAGATATTTTCGTCGTAAAAGTTGCATCTTTGTTAAAAGGTTTTGCAACGGATTTAAATCTATAAAAAAAACTTCACAAAAATCCATCCCAAATGATTTTTAAATTTTTTTAACTTTTTGCGATGGATTATGCAACAAAAATTTTGTTACGCATTTTCCGTTTCAAATTGTGATGGATTTTTTCCATTGCAAATTTTTTTTTTTGTAGTAGTAGATGAAGCTCTGATGATTGTTGAGATGAGGAGTAGGAACGTTGAGGAGGAATATGGTAGGAAGTGTTTGAAGCTTATGATTGAATTTGATATTCGTAATAACTCAAAATTATTCTGATGTGCGGTTAGAAGTGATATTTCGAGCTGGAGATCAATTCTAGTCACAAGTCTTCCATATGTTCTCAAGTCTAAGAGCTTGAAATTCAAAGCACGATTGTTGGAGGTGGCAGGAGGGCTCTAGCAAGACCCCTCTGATGCTCAAGTCAATGTGCAAGTCGTGGAGAGATGAAGAAGGCAATAAGAGAGAATGGATGAGAATAATAATATATACAAACCTTAAAAATGGAGTAGATGAGATATTTATACTAGTGCCACATACTAAATAGGGAAAAGTGACATGGCACAATCCAGGTGCTTCCTGCAAGAGAAATGGAGAGACTAGATTTATCCAGCTGGCGGGTCAAATTGAGTGACACAAGATCCGGCCCATCCTAAAAGTGCGCGGATCCTCCCAATCAATATGAACATTTTTGGTGTTTGTAATTCGGCTGGTGAGTCAAATTGAGCGACACAAGATCCGGCCCATCCTAAAAGTGTGCGGATCCTCCCATTCAATATGAACATTTTCGGTGTTTTTAGGTCAATATTGATACTTTTTGAACCAATTAATTCATTTAAGTCCAACCCATATTTTTAAATTATATTGAGGTTTTGCGGGCCATTCTTCTCAAGTATAAGCTAGATTAATTTTTTTTAATCAACTCCATCATATTCAAATATATTAAATAAATTCTATTATCTAATAATTTAAAATTAACTTCCAAATCCTTCGACCAAATTTGATCTTATTCTTTTTAACAACTGTAAAATAGTAAGAAAATAATTCCTTGACTCCACTAATTACAGGCATGAAACCTTTTTTCACCCCTAATTGCAATCTTGGTCATATTTGAACCATATTAGCTTAGGTTGAACTAGGGATGCAAACAAGTTAGCTTTGCCCATTCTTTTAGGCTCAAGCTCAACAAGCTTAGGAAATTGAGGTTTGAATAAAATATAATTTTGAATAAAATATAATTTTGGAACTTATAAAATATTAGTAATGATACTTTTATAATTAATAAGATTATGATTAAGGGAATATGTTAAGATCTTACAAGCTCATAATATCTTATTTTAAATAAGATCTTTTTTAAAAAAATCTATCAAACACTTTCTAACATTTTATAAGCTTTTAACCACTTTTATAAGATGTCTTAAGGAGTTGTGAGCTCACCCAAACACCCTCTTACTTGAATGGCCTTAAACCCAATGATTTTAATCTTACACATAAAATATAAAGTCATTGATTTGACCCTAACAAACTCTGATGTGCATGTATATAGAATATAAAAACAAAAAAAAACAATTATAACTTATTCTCATTTGATATTTCAAGGCTCGCAGAATCAAACTTCACTGTCAAATTTGCGACCTTTAGGAGTCTTTGACAATTATATAAACAAAGGCAAAGAGAATCCAGATGAAGACATTATGATTGATTCACAAGACCCCTACAAAGTTAATAGTCAATGGTGGCAAATTGCTAGTCTATTTGCAAAACCAAAAAACTTATAGGCCCAAGCACTAATGCAGCTCAACTCAAATTGTGTTATGGGACCATTCAAACCAAGCTTTCTTACTTAGATGTGCAATTATTATATTATTGTATTATTGTCTGTTTGTGGGATAGAAATGTTAAATTATTTGTTCTTTGTGAGTCTAAGTCTTTAAATTATTGTACTGTGATAAGTCAACCAAGTCCCAAATTCTTTAAAAAATTGTCGTTGTGTAGGTCCAAGTATTTAAAATTATTGTATTGTAATTATTGTCCTAAGTCAGCATGGGTTAGTCTAATTAAATTATTATCCTAAAAATAGTGTCGATTCCCTTCTATAAAAGTGAAGGTCATTTGTAAGTTTTGGGGCAAAGTGAAGCTAAGTTTAGAAAAGCAAAGCCAAGTTTGAAATAATATCCTCGTATTTTCTTAGCTTATCTTTTTTACCCTCCTTTAACCTATCCTTAACGTTTGAAAGATAAGCATGCTCTATAGTTGCCTTGAATAAAGGACCCTCTATATCAAAACAATTTCAAAACTAGCTTTGATCTTGGAAGGACCTAATGTATCTTAACATAAAAGGATTTATCTTTGTTGTTGCCCACAGTTGAGGCTTGTTTTCAACAGAGCCATACCTTGTTAACATACCATGTTCTAGCTTGGTATCCGAGCCATGGATAATTTCTTTCCTAGGCCTTCTACATCTTCTTCTCTTTCTACCTTAACACCAGTCCTAGTTTAAGAACCTCTAATGCTTCAAAAGTTGATTCTCTTCATGAAATAACTTATCTTCTAGATTATGAAAATGTTCCACTTACTACTATTCCTACTATATACCCTTATGTTCCCTTTTCCAAATCTAAATCTTCATTTACTCGTACCATTAAAAGTATTATTAATCCCCCAAAAGTCCAAGTCAAAGAGTTTGTTCATGCTTCTTCCTTTTACCAATATTTTCTTCCTACTATAAAAAAGGAACAACTAGTTCCCATTGAACTTCCTGATCATCTTCCTAAATTATGGCTTGCTAAAAAAGTACACTCACATCCATTTTAGTGTAATATGATTTTCTCTTACTCTTCATGGATAAAAAAGCTTAGCTACAACTACCAGAATTGCTCTCCTTGACACTAAATTCTCTTATTATTAGCATGCTTGTATTGGCACAATCCAAACTACATTGAATGATGGAATAGTTCTTGTAACTATGTTTTCTAATTTCAATATGGCAATAGCAAATCCTTGTCTGACATTAGCTCCAAAGCTTCAAATTTAAATATCTGGTGATTTACCTTCTACACCAACTTATTCTGCTACCCTTCACTATTAGAAGATGTATAGGGTACAAAATCATTCCATTGATTTGTACCCTATACATCTTCTAATAGTGAAGGGTAGCAGAATAAGTCGGTGTGATTTTGCTCTACCTCAGGAGACTAATGATACTTTACTCATTTCTGTGGATTCCAAGCATATCCCTAATTGCACATATGTTCCCAAGAAACTTCTTTGAGAAGAGCTATAGAAACTTATCCCAAAAACATGGATAATACCCTATGAACAAAGTCATCAAACATTTAAAGAATCTAAGCCAATCCAATCTACTAAACTGGCTTTTCACAAAAATCAAGATGGAATGGTAGAAATACGATTTAAATAGCAGAAGGAGACAAACAGCATTCCTAAGTGTTTCAATCCTACATATACTATTGAATCCATGACACCAATTTATAGATTTGATAGTAATAGATCTTGGTCTACCAAGCAGAAGTTGACAAAGAAATTCTTAACAAACATCAAAGAATTTCTAGGGATGATCCACATGTTGACACATTGGGCAATCATTAAAAAAATTTGACTATTTAGTCAAATGTACTCCTCCTCCACCAACACCAAACCAACTACTTATTCTAGATAGGATTATGATGACTTTCCTAATTGAAATCCACCTAGAAAAGATGATACCTTTCAATAGTAATAGATTATGATGATGGGATCCTCATCTACTCAACAATTAAGATTTTCACAAGAAGAATTCAAAGATAGTAACTACAAGCATTCTTAGAAGATTAAGAATCCAACTTTTAGGAATATAGATGGATCTCTTGTTGATATCATTCGTGTAGAGACTACCTTGAATTGTTAATCTGAGAATGTTATGGCCCAGAATAAAATGTTGCAAAAAATTACTTTAGGTCAGGATGAAATTGAAGCCAAGATGAATGGTCAGCTTACAGTATTAATCTAATCTCTAAAAGAAAGGATTGATATTATCCACCATGATATTTTGAGAATGATTCATGATTCTCAACTATTCCAACATAAGGAGCAGGAGATCAACTTGTTGAAAACTCAATTAAGATCTTTGGAAGAACAATATCAAAGAGATACTGTTTAGAATAAGCTAGACACTTCAATGATAGCTTTTCCAATATTCTCCCAACCACTCCATGGTTTAGAAAACTTCAAGAGAATGTTTGAGGGTTTATCTTCATTCTTTTCTCCCGAAGAATTGAGAAGGAAAATCAAACCGCAAAATATGGAGATTCCAAGAACCTCAAAGGAATCTAAGTCAAAAGGAGGAGAACACCAGTAGTTTATGATGCTAGGAAATATTAACAAACCCATTGACTAAATTCCTTAGGAAAGCTCTAGATCATGAATATAAAAAACCATCGAGATTGTGGCTAGTCATTCCCATTAAAGAAATCAATAATTCTAAAGATCTTTCTGAAC
Organism: Jacaranda copaia; assembly: GCA_014898725.1. Taxonomy (NCBI): domain Eukaryota; kingdom Viridiplantae; phylum Streptophyta; class Magnoliopsida; order Lamiales; family Bignoniaceae; genus Jacaranda; species Jacaranda copaia. Next base: position 1,236,554 of record JACGDI010005315.1, on the reverse strand, counting down.
ACATGCCTCTGCTCTTCATGAATCAACCACCAAAACATACTAATGAACCTATTGTAGATGATAATCCAGAGACCAATCATAGAAATCAGTATATGGAAGAACTAGGTGAACTTATACAGATAAATTCTAAAACTCTGTTCACATTCAATGATATTCTACCATTGCAATGGAGAAATATGGTGCAAGAAATAATATCATGGTGTATTTTAGAGTTGCAGAAATCAAATTCCACACTCATAGGTGTTATAAATGACTTCATTGCCAGAATGACTGGAACTCTAAAGAAATGGTGGTTTGCACTAGGAGAATAGAGGCAAAATCCAAGCAAGGAATTCTCCAAATATTGATTGTTTCATGAACTATATATATGCTAAATTTCTTGAAGTACAAAATCATTTGGATGCTACAAGAGAAAAAATTTTCAAGATGAAATGTTGCTCTTTCCAAAGAAAAGATCTTGAAAAATATTTTCAGATGATGTCACAGAAATATTATATTTTGGGAGGAATGGATAGTCCGAATTTAAATCAGGCTTATTGTAACACCCCAAATTTTTAAATCATAAAATATTAAAAAATGTGGAATCAATAAATTTAGCTCGATTAATTCCAGGTTGATTTAATTCCATTTTAGAATTAAAATATTTGTAATCGAGAGTTTGGATTACAAATAAAAGAAGGCCTTGATTGCATGAAATTATAAAGTTTTGGGGGTTAAGGTAAGACAAAGAAAAGCTCATAAACTTAAAAATAAATTAGTTCGGGCTTAAATGATCAGAATTAAGAAATTTTAGGGGTTAATGTGCAAGAATTAAAAATAGAAGGACTCAATTGAAGATTGTGGACCAAATTGAAGGTAGTTAAGAATTTTTAGGGTAAGATTGAAGTCGGTCAAGAAATTTTGGGGTCAATTTGTTAGAAGTTGAAAATTATTTCTATATATACAATTAAAGACAAAAAAATTTCAAATTTTCAAAAGCCAACCCAACCTTCTCCCAACATCGGTTCTCCTCAATTTTGCTCAAAACCAAAAATCAAAGGTACCATTAGCTTCCTCTCAGCTCAAGGAACACAATGGTACCAAGAACAACCCAAAATAACTGACAAACTATTGGAATCTTCAAGCACAACGGAGCTCCAAGGCGGTGGTGATGGGTTTTTGGTTTTTGATGACATCAATGGTGAAAAGATGGTAGGTTTTCATGGGCTCATTGAGAGGAACATCTTGGTACCATTTAATTAAGTTTTCGACGACTGAAGACAGAGTAATTGAGATAAGAAAATAGCAAAAGCGCTAGGGTTGCAGCAGCAGTTTTTGCCCAATTCGTCAGCAAAGAGGTGGTAGATAGAGAAATTAATTTAGGTGTATTAACGAGCTCGATGAGATGCACTAGTTGGTCTAGGCCGTTTGCACCCAAGCAGCGGCCGCCGGTGGCGACCGACGACGAATAGCCGTGAAGCAGCAACAGACAGGTAGAATGTGTGAAATCTAATTTCGAACTGGTCTGAGCTATTCTTGGTCGATGACTGAATTCTGATTTGACCCAATTTGGGTAAATTTCAATAATCGAATTTTAATTCAATTAAATTATTGAATGTAGTTAGATTTTTTGATTGAGGTATGACTTCAGCATGACCACAAAATTATAGTTTAGTCTAAGTTGTGAATTAATCTTATTAAGTCAAGATTGTTAATTATAGTCGACTCAAGCCAATGATTTAATTTTATAAGTCTTGAGCTAATTATTAATTGTAAGACCCAATCTTGATAAGTTAAGGAAAATATAATTTATATTGTATCCTTGGACCTAATAACAAGACCTATTATAAATTAAATAGGATTATGTTCAAATTCAAGCCTTAAGTTGGGTGAATGTTGGGATGAAAATAAGTTATCAGATTAATGTTGAGACCTTCCGTAAGATTTTAACAGCCAGTTTACTGACATGGCAAGTTATGAACCCTGTAGACCATCCCCATGGGGGTGGTGAAAGGAGAGCCCCAATTGGTAGAAAAAAACCCACAACCCCTTGGGGTTATCCTACACTTGGAAGAAGAAGTAGAAAAAGGAATAAATATAGTGATTGTCTTGCATTTCTGTGCGACATAAAATTTGAGAATTATGACTGAACAGTTAGAGTAATTGAGGAACTTGAGGAGAATATTTAAACGTGTTAAAAATTATGATTTAGATATCGTAATCGATGTTGGGTTTAGAATATTTACTTGGAATTTTAAATCAATTGGGAAGCAAGATTATGAACTGTTTAAACATTTAAGCACTATTAGGACTACGCCAAAATACCTTTGAGTTGATAAAAATGTTCGTTATATTTATAGTTGAGATCTGAGAATTGATAAAATGATAACTCAAGTTATCTTGTGACAGTTCCCGAGCTAACAAGGAAGCCATGACTTGAGCAACCACGAGTAGGAATTTCTTTGCATTTATTAGGTGAGTTTATACTCCGTAGTATGGGATTCTTTGCTGGGAAAAGAATATAGATAGTTGTTACTATATACTGTTCATTTGCTTTCTCTCGATTTATGTATTAGAAATAGTACTCCACATTGCCTTTTCATATTGAGCACTTTTATTATCTTTGATTAACATCACTTTATCTAACATTGACGATTGTGTTGAGGAAGTTGAAATGATTTCGAAATATATATTTTATTGCCATGTCTTCCTGAAAACCAGCCTGGTACTAAGTCAGTTTTATGGTAACATGACGACTTAATTTGTGTTATAAAATGCTGTTGAGCACTGATTATTGGTAACTAATACTGAAATACCCTTGGGGGTGGGCCTTGGGATCGGTACCAAAAAATGACCGAGCGGTACGGACCGATGGTGGCTAGTCTCCGGCCAATACCCTATTCTGGTTATCCTGTCTCCTAGTCGATTAGAGGTAACTATCTACGAGCAGGATAAGGCATGTAGCTGGCCATGCCATCTGTTTATGAATATCTGAGCCGATCACTCGAGCTGGAGGGATAAGGATTTTTGTGTTGTTTTTGAAAGTGGAAAGACAAGGTAGGAGAACTACCAACAGTATGTTTTGTAAAGGTATTATGGATTTCATTTTTAGTGTTATTCAATTTGGTCTTTTGTTCCCTAACTATATCCGTTATTCGAGTTCTCAGCTCAATGTTTATATTTTGAAACCTCTGTGTGAGATAGTGAATTTTGTGAAGTCTCATAACTGGTATGGGACGGTGATGGGATGAATCACCCTTAAATTTTGAATAAAACATTCTCTCACAATTGCTAAAAATATTTATATTTCTACTTATCTCTACTATTTGTGAAATTGTCACCTTGTTGCTACGGCTAAATTACCTCACTAAGTCATTCAGACTTACGTTGTATTGTTGTTTCTTTCATTCTTTGCCCCATATAGAAACACATAACGAAGATAGGTTGACCCAAGCAACATGAGGTAATGAAGCTTATAGAAATGCTAAGTGCCATTCAAGATATGTTGATTCAGAACTCGACATTTGATAATTATTGTTGTAGAAGTTAATTATTTTGAAGATTTTGAGGAGTATATTTTCTTTTATGATAAGAGTGGTGATACAAGGTAGGTAGCACCTCAGCAGTAAGCAAGCACCTCCTGGCCGGGGCATTACACTTATCTCAATTCTATTCTAGAATCACTGGGATAAAAAGCATTGTGATTAATTGAACTAAGAGCAAAAACACTTTTTGACACTACTCTTGGTGAAATTTATCAATATGTTTTCAAAGCTCTTGAAAAGCTCTACAATAATTGGAAATTCTTGAAAGAATTCCAAGAGATAGTGAAAAAGATTGGAAAACGAAGTGAAAGAAAGGACCTTCGTATCAAGTGCAATATAAAAAAATGCCATTGTCTAGGAAAATCAAAAAACCATTTAGAAGGTCAAGAAAGCATTATCAACAATGGATGCCAAAGAAAAGAATGAGATTTTTCAAGAAAAAGTCCTCAAAGTCTAAAGGAGATAGATGCCACATCAATCGTAAAAGAGGCCATTGGGTGAAAAATTGTCTAAACAAAACGAGAGACAAAATATTGAATCAAATTGCCCAACTGACTCAATGCAACATAAGAAATGACAATATTGAATCATTATTTTCTAAAGAAAATGAATCATTGAAACAAACCTTATTTGCCTTGGAAGAAAATTCAAATGATGATGCTTCGCCAATAGAAAAGCCTAATTCAGTTGATTCCCAATTCCCTATCCTTAGGATATAGATTATTGGATTAGCTCTTTCAATACCTCTTATACAAGTACAAATTATTCCTCAAAAATTTGATAATCCAATTAATGTTGTTGGTCTTCTTAATATAAGAGTATCTATGCCCATTCTCAATCCAAGGATGTTTCCTTCACCGTTTTGGAAGAAACATCATGAAGTATTCCAAGTCGCAAATAGTGATACTCTCTCATTTAGATTGATCATTAAACTAGTGAAGATTCAATTTTTCCCAAAGCTCTCATTTACTCATAAGTTTCTTGGATCTTCACTTCCAAGAAAAGACATTATTATTGGGTTTGATATCATAAAGCAATTATAGCAAAAAAAAAGTTTTTCCTAAACTAGAAGGACTCAAGTATAAATCTTATTTCCTTCCATACATCAAACCACAATCTTGTTTTTTCATGGATACTATCCCAGAAATCCAAGCCAGAATAAAAAGAGATTGTTGTGCAGAATCTCACTCTGAATTTCTCCAGAAATGCACAAACCTACTTTGGAAAAACCCAGAGTTTTTCATTTACTTACCCTTGAAAAAAGATGTCAATGTTAATCCAACTAAAGCCAGTCATCCAAGAAGGCCCCCTGATGAACTTGAATTGGCTATCAGAGAACTAGCCTAGTTACAAGATGAAGGGCTTATTGAAGCTACAAATTCTCTATGGGCAAGCCAAGCCTTTTATGTAAATAAAGAAGTTGAGCAAGCAAGAGGTAAACTGAGGTTGGTTATCAATTACAAACCTCTAAACGTCTTTCTTCTAGATAAGAAATTCCCACTTAAAAATAGGAATTGTTTGTTCTCCAATCTAACCAGAGTCAATATCTTCTCAAAGTTTGATCTCAAAGCAAGATTCTAGCAAATTAGAATTCATCTAGAAGATAGATTCAAACAGCCTTTTGCTTCCCAAATACTCATTTTAAATGGACTGTTATGCCTTTTGGACTCAAGATAGCTCCATCTTTGTTCCAGAAGGCTATGGTCAGTATCTTTGAATCTTTATGCCCAAATGCTTTGATCTATATAGATGATATACCTCTTTTCTCTAAAGATATGCACATCTTTTGCATCAATTTGAGGAATTAGTTCGAAGACATGGTATTATGTTGTCCAAAAAGAAAATGTTACTCTTTGAAAAGGAGATAGATTTCCTTGGAATGCATATCAAAGATAGGCAGTACACACTCTAGCCCCATATTGCACAAGAATTGTTAAAATTTCCTAATGATCTCAGCTCAAAGCAATAGATACAACAATTTTTGGGAATTATTAATTATGCAGCAAATTTCATTCCAAGACTTGCATCAATCATAAGACTTTTATAGGATATGTTGTAAAAGAATCCTCTAGAATGGTCTTATACTCAAAGGAGAGTTGTTAAAATGATAAAGGACCAAATCCAGAAGCTTTCTCCATTGCAAATTCCTCCAAATGGCAAAAGAATATTGCAAACAGTTGCCAATCAAACCTTTTCGACAACAATTCTCCTTGAAGAAAAAGATAGGTGAAGAAAAGTGTGTAGATATAAAAGTGGATCATTCAAACCTACTGAATTAAGTTATCATTCCACTTACAAAGAAATCCTTGCTGTCAAAAGAGGTATTGAAAAGTTCCAATTCAATATTATTCTGCATCATTTTATAGTGGAGATGGATATGACTACTTTTCCAAAGATGGTAAATTTTAACCAAGACATAATGTTCCATCAAAGCAGTTGTTGAGATGGTCAGAATGGTTTGCATAGTATTCTTTCAGTGTAAAGCATCTCAAAGGCAAAAACAACATTCATATTAATTTCTTTACTAGGCCTTAGCTTTGCCAAATTCCCAGAAAACACATTCCGATCATTTGCATGATATCTTCTCTAATGACATCAAGATTCTCATCAATCCATGAGTTTCCTCTTGAAAACCTTCCACCTGAATTACGTGATCTTATCAAAACCAAGACTCTAATCCAGAGCAAGAGAACTCATGCTCAAATACCAGTCTCTTACAGTAAGAAAAACTAGTTTTCATACATTTGGAGGTTTGGGTTTTCATCCTGATTATCCATTTTTCACATTGTTCAACCTGTCTTCACCATTTCATAAAATGTTTTCCAAAGAGTTGTTATGCATGATTTGGTACTTACTTGAACAATGGATAATTGGTGTGGAATTTCCTATTGATCAATCAATTCAGTGGATTGCAGGATTACACAGTGGATGGTTGGATGATTATGATGATAATCCTTGTGCTAGAACCTTTCTTAAATGGTTCTATCCATTATCAACGTAGATTAGAATGTTCAAAATTCTTCAGTCACAACAACTTGGTAAAACAAACAAAGGGATTTCTGTAGTTTATCTATTATCCAAACAAAATTCTCCTCAAATCCATAATCATCCATATCTCTACATAGTCAAAGAATATGGAATTTTTTCATATCTGCTCAACAAAGAATTTTATGAACATGGAAAGAATATAAGAGACTTTCAGAAAATAATAGCAGAATTGAACTCAACAATCCCTCCTCAAATTTGGCCAAGATTTGATAAAGATGCATCATAAGGACAATTACCAGTTGATTATGCTCTAAATTTGCAAGAAGACTCTAGAATAAACAATTCTATTCACAGACCAAAAAAGCAACTCCAAACACAATGTGGGGAGATTCCGAGGATTACTTTCAAAAAAATTAAAATCAATTATCTAACTATGTGTCTTAACAGAGCTCAAATGTTCAATCCACCTCTTCAGTAATTATTGCAGATTCAAACGAATTGTTTCTATCTGAATACACATGCACTTCAATCCACATGCGCTGGCGCTGGTTTAGAAAATTTCACATGCAACGCAGTTTTATATCAACATCTAACTTTAGTTACTTTTCTCAAACAAAATCATTGATGTAGTATTATCTTTTTCCTGAAAGGACATTTTCACTTTTTCTTTCTTAATATTCTCAAACAATCTCTTTTTCTAAAATAATAATAATAATAATTTCATGCCAAAAGTGCCATCCTAGACTCTTTGTCAAAATGAATCAACACTATTATTTTTTAAGGGTACTTAAGACATTTCATTTTAAATTATAATACAAACTAATTAATTGCAAAAAAAATATTTTGCTTATGTGGCTTTAAGACCTTCATAGACTTGCTTAATCTTTTCCCTAATGGCCAAAGCGTGGCGATTCTGCCTGCTTTGATTCATTATATAAATATATATATATATATATATATTTTTGAATTATAAAGATTGTAATCTTTTTTGTCCCCCCAATAATTTGGTCGCTTTCTACAGGGAATTTAACTTTATACGTATCTTTCTCAAATATTCCTTTATCCAAATAAAAGATTCCTATATTCGTGGACAAGAAGTTGGATAAAATTGTTGGTATTATATTATAATTTTTAATTGGAACATCTTTAAGAATTTTAATTTTAATTAAAAATATCCAAAGAAAGATGTATAAACAACAAATTAAAATATTGAATATACTTGAAATGCATATTTTCCTTTTCATACAGACATTTTTGTATTTGTTTGTGTTTGGGCAATTAAAAAAGAAAAGAAAAGAAACAAGGGCAAATCTATACTATGTATAAAGCATTTGTGGTTATCTAAAATTAAGTACCCTCTGGTAGTTGTTTAACATTAGGCACATTATTTAAGAGACTACTTGTTACTTGTTGAGCAGATTTTAATTACCTGCAACATATATTGCCGGCTATTCATGGTTTAAATTATATGTGTCTGGTTTATTGAGTCAATTGTATCTTTGATTAATAAAGCCTTTTTAAAAAGTTCCAAATAAATACGTGCTCCATTAATGAAAAAGACTTAAGTCTATAAATTTACTTTGACCCATTCTTAAATTTGGATCTAAAAATTAATATTTCGTAATTAAGCTATAAATAATGGTTGTTCACATTTTAACTTTGTTATCATATTTTATCACCATTTGAGAATTTATTTTCAACTACAATTTAGTGTCTTACAAATCCAAATACACTCTGGGCTAGTTTGTTTTGAATGATGTGATTATTAGTGATATATAAACAAATGAGTTTATTTTAAGTCTATCAAGAAAAATCAATACAATTTCACACTTGGTTGGTAAAATTAATTAAGAAGTAAATTAAATCAAAATATATGATTTTACAATTATAACCCTTTATTATTTGTTTTAATATATTTTTTTACACTCTAATCAAGGGTAATTTAGTTTTTTTGAATCTTATCCAATCCCAAAAAAATGTATCAAACATCTCTCCTCTTGATCTATATTTTAACTTAATAACAGGTCAATAATTTATCATGGGCCCTATATCGAGGCAAACAAATAATAAATTAGGAATAATCATGCACCTATCAAACATAATCAATTATAGCAAATAAGCCCTTTATGAAATACAAAAATTTACAAAATATTTTTAAAGCACTCTCAATTAAATACTATTTAAAATTAAACGATAAATTTAAAATTCATGTATAAGGCCAATTCCATCACATGAAATAGGCTCACTTCAATGGGACTTAATAAATATTGCATATATTACTATGCTAAAATTCAACGTCAAGCGACTAATAATATTAGAAAATTTTATCTTAAATAAGATTATAGGATGGATATAGTCAGTATTATAGTCGACTCGCGAGATTTTTACAATTTTATTTTTTTGTTTATATTTAAGAAAATAGTTTTATATATTATATAAATAAGAAATATAATAACAATTGTAATAATAATTTTTTTTCATTATTTATTGTTTATGTTTTACTAAATAAATAATAAAAAAATAAAAAATAATGATAAACAAGGAAAATAAAGGCACTATTCTTTGTTCCAATTGTGACAGTGACAGTGACCGTGGGTAGAAAGTGGATGAGGATTCGGGAGCATTCATCTGCGGAAAAGTTGAAAATTGTGTTAAAAATAATATAAAAATTTAGCATATCAATTTACATAAAAACTCGCTGAATATGTTTCAAATATAATGCTATATTATAAATTTATTAAAAATATTTATATTATCTAATCAGTACACATAGCATTTAAATAAATGAGTGCCTGAACAATCATCTTTTAGATGACTCCAAAGCATCTCTTACCCTCTTTTTAGTATATGTTGGAATAGCAGTGTTGCTAATTCCTCCAACGATACTTTACCTTTATGCCCTGCAGATGTATTTTAATATTGATTGAGCTCGCTTTATAATAATATCTTTTACTTTTATTTTTACTTAAAAAAACTCTCATAACTACTTAAATAGTTATCTTTTCTCTTTTTTGATATTTTTCTCCAATTTTTTTAATTTTTTCTTTTTCCTTTTTATCTGTTTTTTTTCTTTTACTCATCACTAACATTTAAATAAATGCAATGAAAATATTAAAAATTATAATAACATTTAAAATGAGTAAATAAATATCTATAAAATTTTAGCACACACATCAAATGTGTCAAAATTAGTAATAATTAAGCAATAACTACATTCATTATTTAAAAAGATTGTTCAAACACCCATCAATTACAACATCCAATTTCAAACTCATTAAAAGTCAGTATTAGTAGAGGGTCATCTTTATAATCCTTATGATACACAGATATTTTAAAAAATTATTAACACCATATTAGATGCAATATGTTTTCGATATGCAATTTAAATCTTTTATTTCATTCTCTATTTCATATCTTATTTCATTTCATAAAAATATGAAATTTGTATTAAATAATTTTTTATAAAATATTTAATTAAAAATTAAATACATTTGGCATAAATACAGTAAATTGGAATAGAATATAAAATAGAAAATAAAATAAAAGAGTCAAAATGTTCAATATGAGCACAACATACTAATAATATATTTATAAATTAAATAAAAATAAATTATTAACACTTTCAGTGGCAAGCCGGGCAAAATCAACGATATATCCCACACATTTTGGACATGAAAAACAATATTGTCTGTTCTATTTTGTAAAAGAAAAACTTTTCTACATGCAAATCATCTAAGTCAAATGCGATACAGTAATTAAAACGAACATGTTTCTTTACTTTGTTATTAATATCTTTCTAAATTTGTCGCCGATGCATATATATATATATATATGGGCGTGTTCGATATATATATATATATATATTACATAAATATTGTACTTATATAATAAAAAAGATTTTATTAATGAGCTCATATTATTGTATCCATATTGTATTATATTTGTGTTCATGTATCATAGCGTAATATTCTCTTAAAACATCAATCATTTGTTAATATGTTTTTAAGCCAACATTTAAAATACTTTATCTTTATCTTTTAATCTTTTGTATAATTTACATAGTAACTACTATTTATAGTCAATCCACTTTATATTCCATTATGATCATTTTATTATAATTTTTTATTCTAAATTATATAAAATTCAAGTAGATATATTAAAATCATTAAATTATAGCATCGTATAAATAATTTAAAAAAATACTTTATTCATTGTATACGAACAATCACATAAAATGAGTAAAAATTACTAGTTCAATTACGTTGTCAAATGCTAGTAAAGAAATTACGTAAATAAATTACTGTCCATAATAATACAATTTAAGCCTAAAATCTTTTGGTCCCACTCCCGGCGTCTTAATAGGACTTGTAATTTGTAATATATTTTGTAATTTGTTGGCGTAAGCACTTACATATTAATAGGACACTGTTAAAGAATGCATGTGGACAGAAATGCTATGGGCGGGGTGGCGTGGGGTCGTTGGATATGGAAGCATGAAATGCATGTTGAAGCTCCACCACTTCTTTTCTTTTTCCTTCTATTCATTATAAAAGCGCAACTACCTTTCGCCATCGCCATTAATTTCTTGCTTTCTCTTCAAAGACATCATCATCAGAACAATTTCAAGGTGCTCGTTTGCAATTTACTTTTGCTTTTGACCGAATCAAGAACCTTCTTCGGCTCTCCAGAGAAAAAGAGGGCCCGAAAATTTAACGCGTGTAATCCTAAAATTCGGTTGGAATTGTGCCGATTTTCCAATTGGGTGTAGTAGTTTGACTCGCCACTAAGTGAGCGGTGCGGAGAGTGAAGACAACGCTATAAATAGGGAGAGATAGACAATGGCAATGGCATTGGCATTTTCAGTTATTTCTCATTCCAAGATTTTCCCTCTTCTCACTCCGCGAGAAATACACGATAAGGCAAGATTTTGCTCCCGAATCAGAGTTATGACAGCTCATAATACTAGTAGTAGTAGTGATAATTGCCCCTCCGCTGATGGAACCATTCCTCTGCTCACTCCCTATAGAATGGGCAAGTTTGATCTCTCCCACAGGTTAGTTTTTCAAATCACGGATTTTTTCTTTTTTTCTTTTCAGCATATGAATTCGTGCCCTTCTTGTTCAAGATATAGAAGTTGCGAATATGGGTTCTGATTTGAACAATATATAAATATAACTTTTTTGTTTTTTAATATTATTCTTTCCTTTTACATCGTGGGGTTTGTGGGCTTTTGCATCAGCATCTAATCTGGCAATGGAATAGAATCAAGAAGTACTAATTTCAACGAATAATTGCTTATTTCTACAAGTATTGTTCTACTTGCTACATTATTGATTTGATTGCAGAACTAATTAATGGCACTATGTTATGTTTGAGTCTTGATTATTTATTCAAAATACTTATTAATTTGTTGTGACCACTATCTTTTTTTTTCCCCAAAAAAAAAAAAGGTTTCAGGACAAAGAAGAGAAGGGCCCCTGAATATTTGATAAATCTTTGTGTTTCTGAAGCATTCTTTTCAATTATGTGTACAGAATTGTTTTAGCGCCATTAACCAGAAACCGGTCATACAACAATGTACCACAGCCTCATGCGGTATTGTATTACTCTCAGCGAACAACCAAAGGTGGTCTTCTCATTGCTGAAGCAACTGGCGTATCAGAAACTGCACAAGGGTATAGATATCACATCTTTTTTCTACTTTTTCTACGTTAAATGATGATATTTCATCAGTATCTTCCAATTAATGTTTGAACTGTACGGTAATTGTCTGTGTGAAGAGGGTACGCCTCATTTTTTTCTGGCATATATTTAAGCAGTCTTAAAGTGCATCAAGTTATTTCGACTAATATGCCCTTACTTAAGTGTTTTATGCGTCCTTTATGTTCACAATCTTCAATTTTGATAACCGAATCAGTAAGCCAGCTAAATTGCAATTTGGATTTCTAACACGTACTAAACTAATGTTTCCTTTAGGTATCCAAATACACCAGGAATTTGGACAAAGGAGCAAGTGGAGGCATGGAAACCGATTGTCGATGCAGTTCATCAGAAGGGTGGCATATTTTTCTTGCAGATGTGGCATGTTGGTCGTGTCTCTACTCATGGTGTGTGAAATCTTTACCAACTCATTTGAACACTTCCCCTAAGCCTGTTGTCTTGGAATGGATATCTTGTTGTTAATATGATCTAGTTGTAATTTCTCTACATAGAGCATATTGGTGAAATTATGATCCCAATGCAGTCGTGGACCTTCTATAAAATTAAGAGAAAATTCAATGCTATTTATCGTTGTTCAAACAGCTATAAAACTTGTCACAAAGCATTGTTGCATATAATGTGTGCTTATACTGTTTTCCTATCTGCACTTGTTTTTGTGCTATTTGCATTCCCATATAGGACTATTCTCACTTATAGTGCATAGGAATTTTCTTACATATAAAGAACTGAATTTTTAAGAGACATAATTTGTGTTTTATTTGAGGGTTTGTGCCATTTGTTTTTCAATCTGAATATACAATCTGTGTCCCCCATATTTGGTAGAGTTCTGAATATAAAAGTATCTATAGGGTGTGCTTAAATTTTCTCTTTCTTATCTTCTCACTGTATACATGAGTATTGTATTGTTGAATAATGGCCTTACCGTCTTTTTCCACATGAAAAAAAACCATCATAAAAAAAATGTAATCACAATTCTGCAATAATTTTTTGTCGTAGACAGTAAGCATCAGATTTAGATGCTTTCAAACTAATCAGTACCATTGATAAGATGATATATAGCTAAAACTTTTTACAAAATATTTATGTGGATAATTGCTGCAATAGGGGATACTAGTACTTGTTACTGATAGCAGTGTGCTGATGCTAAAGTTAACTTAGTT
>JACGDI010005315.1:1159434-1195666 GCA_014898725.1 Jacaranda copaia | reverse complement strand
CAGCACCTTGTCGAACCTGTCCATCAACCATCATCTCCCACGGTACCTTCTTCAATTAATTTTCATCGATAGCGTAGATCTAATTTTCGATTTAACCTTACAAACCCACTTCCACAAAAAAATGTAAGCACGTATTCTCTCTCAAAGGAGATTCAAGCCCCGTTATCGTTCCACAAACATACCCACTTGCTGCAAGCAACCAAATGAATGAAGGTAGGAACAGCCTTTTGTTGTTGCTTTCTTCTGGAGTATAAGTGAGTTTATGTTTTGTCAGACGAGTGGGGATGCAACAATTGATTCTGCTGTTCCTCCCGTCCATCAATTAAAGTTTCTGTGTGGTACCATGTGTGCAACAGATAAGGTTTTCGAAATGAATTCGTTATTTGGACAATATTGGCTTTTAGTTTCATGGAGACCTGGTTAATTCCACATTATACTGGACGGTATTAAGGTTTGTTTATTGTCCGAATGTATGTTCCATTGTGTTTTTTAGAGGAATTAGCCGCTGTTTGGTTGCATTTTTTGAGAATGTTTTTCAATTACAGAGGCAGTTGATGAAAAAAAATTTGATGGCTGAAATTTTTCGAGTGTCTTCTTTGGTCTCCTATACTTATAGGCAAAATTCACTTAACTTGAAATCCGAATTTCAATTCGTAAAATTGCTAGTACTTCATAATTGGTTTTTGATAATTGTCTTTAAGGAGAGGAATCGTTTGTTTTTATTGTCTGCTCTTCATAATAGAGAAATCTTTTACTTTTGTCTAAGATATCTTATCTTGTACTGAAAAGCTCCAATAATTTAGATTTCAAAATATTATTTTGGAATGCAAATAGTTGTCTTTGTTATGATCCGAAGAAATCATCTTCTATTTCTTTATGATTGAAAGTTGGTTTGTCTTTGTTTTTAGCAACCTTTGAAGTCCTTTTATTTGGGGAAGATTTTTCTTCTTGGCTAATCCTGTTTTGTAATTTCGCTATGACAGACTTATTTCTTGTGGAGTAGTAGCCTATGCTATAGCTACTTCTTGTTGTTGCTTAGTCATTTGGAATTGCTCTTCATTTTTTGTCATTGAAGTCTTCTTCATGAACTTTGGATGTTGTTTAATCCAAATTTGGATTGTAGAAATTCTGCAATTGTCTTGATTGATGTTTTTCCACCACTTGATTTTTGTTCTTTTTGCCAAACAAGGAATTTCGTTGAGTTCTTATAAGAAAATCTGGGATTAAGTTTTGAAAACCTTTGATATGTTCTATATCAAAATCAAATATAGATAAAATAGCCTGACATTTGGTAAAGATCTGTTTTGAAGCAATATTTTTAACATTTTTTGTCAAAACTTCTTTGGTAGATTTGTAAGCAACTCTTAAGAGAAAATTTTAATTTAAAAGATCATTTTAAAACTTTATAATACATAATACTATGGAAAAAAGTTCTTCTTTAATTGTGGAATATTTTTGTTGAGCTCTCTTCTAGACTCCAAAATAATATCCAACTATATGTTCTTTGTTGTCAATAATTTGTATAAGAATCCCTCTATATCCTATCTCTGAAGCATTAGTTTGTACTATTTTTGGGAGAGTTTTGTCTACAAATACTAAGACAGGTTAATTTTTTAACTCTAACCTTAATTTCTTTGACTATTTTGGTGTGATTTTCTGTCCAAGGTTTTAAGTTTTTCTAAAGTCTTTCCAATAGGGGTTTATAAGTTTGCCTAAGATTGGGAAAGAAATCAGTAACATAATTAAGTGATCATAAAAATCTTTTTAATTGAGTTGTCTTTAATTTCATCTGGAAACTTTTATCCAAAAGTTAGTGCTCTTTGAATCGGCGTAATTGTTCCTTTATCTATTTTGCAAAAGTTAGTGCTCTTTGGAAAAGTTTAATCTTTTTTGCATATACAACTAATCCATTTTGCTATATGATTTTTACAAATTTTTGGAGATGTTTCCAATGTTGTTCTATAGATTTCCTAAAAACTAATACATCATTAATATAAGTTATAGTATAATTTGTATAAGGGTTAAATATGTCATTCATAATCTTTTGGAATTCTGAGGGGGCATTTTTTAGTTCAAATGGCATTACATTCCATTCAAATTGTCCAAATAGTGCAATAAAGGCAGTTTTGTATCTATATTTTTCTTCTATTTATATTTGCCAAAATCCTAATTCATATAAAATTTGGAGAATACTTTTGCACAAGATAAGCTTTTGACTAGATCTTGTTTGTTAGGTATAGGATAGCTAATCCATTTTAAAGCTTTGTTAAAGGGCTTGTAATTTATCACTAGTCTAGGTACTCCTCTTTCTATTTTGGCTGGTTTTTTGTACATAAAAGGCTAAGTATGACTGCGGAGATTTACTTGGCCTAATTAATTTTTTATTTAATAGTTCATTAATTTTTTTATTGCAATATTCTAACAATTCTTGATTCATTTGTATTGATTTACCTTTAGGAAGGATTTTGGATTCATCACATTTTTCTTCATAAGGTACAAGTTATAGAATATTCCCTTCTATTCAAGAGTGCATTTGGTACGTCAGAACATATTTGTTTTTTTCAATTTTTGTTAGAATTCTTTTATTTTTTGTTGAAATTCTTCTTTAATTATATCTTCTTCAATTCTTCCCTGTAGGTAATTTCTTCTTGTAGAAAGTTAATTTGTTTTTCTTTATTTCTAATATTGATTTTTTTTCTTGTAGTAATTTAATATATCTTTCTTGGACAGGAAATTGAAATTTAAATAGTATTTTTTGTCTTAAGGTTTGAATAGGAATACTTTGGCTATCAATAGTAATTGGGTACAAAATTTGAAAGAATAGATTTCATAGGGCGATAGGAGTATTTAAGTTTTTTATTAGTACGAAACTTGTCTTGAAGCATAAATTATCATTACATACATGAGCATTAGAAAGTTTGTAATTTATTTGTAAATTTGAAGAATTAGCAGTAGAAAGTTTTCTTTTGTTCTATCAAAGAATTTTATAGGTATTAAACCTTCTTGCATGCAATTCATATATGCTTCTGAATCCATTAAGGCAATTGTTTCTAATTTGCAATTTTGAATTTTTATTTTAATTTAATATACCATTTTTTATAACTAATTTTTGAAATTGCATTTATATAAGTATCCTCTTATGGAGTTACATTTCCTTCTTTCATGGTTTCTTCTTCTAGATTCTCTTGTTCAATTTTATTCTTTAATTTTTTTTAATAATAATAATAATAATATATCTTGTTTTATTTCATGATTTTCTCTTTTTATTTGTGAAAATTCTCTCTTGAGGGTTTTAACTTATTCTTGTAATTCATTAATAATTATTTTTTTTATGCTTTTGCCTTAAACATATTCATTATATCTTTGAACTCTGTTTTATGAATATGAATCTTTGTTCTTTCTTCATCGGTTTCAATTAGATTTTTTATTTATTTTAAATATTATTCTCTAATTTCTTCATTTGCAATTTGTTGAAATAATTCTAATAATTCACTGTATTTACTAAGGACATTTATATTTTTGTTTTAGAAGTAGATTTCTGCCTCAGGAGTACAATTGCAATCATAATTTTGTTCAGATTTTGAAGTAGAAGAATAATATTGGTCACCTGATTGGATTTGTTTAAGATTTTAATTATCTATCCCTTCTTCATATTCACTAAAGTCTATTTGGTAAATATTGAAGAAACAAAAGATGATTTATTTGGATTATGTCAAAGACAACTATTCAGATTTCAAAATAATATTTTGAAGTTCGAATTATTGAAGCTTTTTAGTACAAGGCAAAATTTCTCAAACAAAAGTAAAAGATTCCTTTACTATGAAGATCAGTCAATAAAAGCAAAAGATTCCTCTACTTTAAGAACAATTATTAAAAACCAATTATAAATTACTAGCAATTTTACAAATTGAAGTTCGAATATCAAGTCTATGGATTTTGCCTATAAATATAGGAAACCAAATAATGCATAAGCATAAAACAATTTCACCCATCAGAAAATTTTTCACCAACCACCTTTGTAATCAAGTGCCCAAATCCTTTAGATTAGCAATTTCCACTTCATGTATTTTCTTTTCCTTTCTCATCCCAACTATACAAAATTGTAGCAGACAAAGTCCTAGTGTGAATTCTCTTGTACAAATACTTTTGATCAATATAAGTAAGTCTGAGTTCATTTATTTGAGTTCAATTTTACAAAATCTTTTATCAATTTTCTGTAAATTTCTTTTAAAAATGATGTTTAAATTATTTTCTTCGTATATCTTGGGACAAAAAGGTTCAATATTAAATTATAGAAAAACAATTCCTTAGTTAGTAATAACAATACTATACAATTACTCTCAGCAAAAGATATTAGACAACATCTTAAGAACAAATATAGATTTATGTGTATAGGATTGATTCAGGTGGCAATTAAACTTACAAGACAAGGATTAAATACCAATATATTCTTAGCCCTATGAGATTCTAGACACCTCAAATATGATAATTCTTTATTAGGAGTAGTTGAAACAAGTCTAACAAATAGAACAATATATTTTAATTGTTTCCCAAATTTTACAGTTGCTTTACAAGATCCTTATATTTTATATGTGTAACTTCAAAGATTAAAATTCACAATTATACCATGAAATTCAAATGTTTAGATTATGAAATATTTTATCGAATCCGTTACAAAATTATGAATACAGGATTAGACACAAAAATCATAAATAGAAGAATACCAAGAAATCAAACAACTTTTTGGGAAGTTAGTAACCCAAGATCTAATGTTTCTCCACCAAAAATGATAAGTTGGAGAGATGTAACATTTCCAAAAATTTGGGGAATGCTTGAAGGTACTACGAGCAAACCAACCATAGAAAATAAAGAACTTAAATATATTATACAAAATATAGATGGATTCGTAGAAATAAAGTTCATGAGATCACAATCTGAAAATAGATCTAGATTAGAAAAATTAAGAAATAGCTCTTCAGAACTAGAATCATTACCAAGATATTCCACAAGATCAATCCAAATTGAGCCACCACAAGCTCTTAGAAAAGACAAAGGAATGGCAGAACCAATCTACTACCAATTCACTAGCAAATCTGAAGAATTTGACCCCTCATCATCACAAATAGCTACCTCAACAAAATTGGAAATTAATAAAGAATATCTAAAAAGTGATTTCCTCTCCAAAGAAAATTACTATAAAAGAAAAGCCTATATGAAGAACTTTACACTTGAACAAAGGGAAGAAATAGAAGAATGATACCAATATATGGAAGAAATAGAAAAAAAATACCTTTATTTGAATATATAGAATCCAAACAAAAAAATGTTCTTACAAAACAAGAAAAAAACTGGACAAAAGAAGATGGTATAAACCATCATTAGAAAATATAGGAAGAAACATTGTTGACAAACTATCTTAGCAGATCACCTAGTAAAACTACCAAAGGATCCAAATAATACTAAACCATAATCAAATTCTACTATAAAGCCATCTAATTATACTAATACCATGCTATACACCATAAGTGAACAACCAGATAGAATAGAAGACAAAATTAAAGAGGAAGGGGGGGAAAAGAAAGAGGGGAAAGAAAAACATCATATTTTTAAAGAAAGACCCATGTGTAATATTAATAGAGATAACAATATTACAAAAAATACCATTTAAAATGCCATAATACAAACCATCATTAAGAAAACATACTAAAGAAGTTCTTGATGAAATTAGAAGACAATTAAAAGAATTAAGTAAAGGCAAAAATAAAACTGAAAGTTTGAATGCATTATAAGAAAATAATTCTACAACAAAAGAAACATCTAAAGACGATAAGTTTATAAATCCAATCATGCATAGAACCTTAGACAACCATACACACAACAAAAGAATTATTATTATAGACCAACTCATCCAGACTTACAAATAGATGAAATACAAAATTACATATTATTTTCAGGAAACTTTGTATATGAATGGACAGTAGATGGATTATCATAATATCATATTATAACCCTTTCAAAACAAATGACTATAATTACTAATATATATAAAGAAAAGAACAAAATATTTGAAACTGATGCAGCAAAGAATTTAATTCTAGGATTTAATGAAATATTAAAAAGTTAGTGGGATAGTATTAAAGATGAACACAAAGAAATGATACTAAAAAGCTACAAAAAAGATTCAAAAGGAGAAACAATACTTGATCCAAACAATAGAGCACCAATTCCAAATGCAGCAAAAGTTCTAATCTATACAACACTTCTAAGTTCTATTGGAGATCCCCAAATGTATGGACAAAGAAATTCCCAAATACTATAAAATCTAACTTAAATACTATAAAATCTAACCTGTAAGTCTCTTCAAAACTTCAAATGGTATAAAGATACATTCTTGACAAGAGTTTATTGATTAGATGATGCAAATTCATATTACTGGAAAGAAAGATTCATAGCTATTCTACCAAAAGTATTTGTTGAGAAAGTCAGAGATCAAATAAAAAACATAGAAAATCAGGACTTAGGAAGTTTATCCTACGGAGAAATAATTACACAAAGAAATATTGTAAGAATACAATTGTGTAATGATTTCAGACTAAAATCCCAAATGAAAAAACAACAAATCAACTCTAGAAAAGAATTAGGATAATTTTGTGAACAATGTAGATTTGAAAAGATAAGATCACCTAATACACATAGAAGACCTAGAAAGAAAAATAGAAATAAAATATATAAAAAGCAAGATAATAAGAATCAAGAAAATTATAAGAAAATACCCACTAAGAAAAATTATAAGAAAAGTTATAAAAAAGACAAATATCAAATAAAATGTAAAAACTGTGGAAAACTACGACATTATGCTAGTACATGTTGGACAAGGAAAAGGATAAATGAATTAGAAATTGGAACTAAAAAAACTGGAAAGTATTAAAACACTTGACCAAATAGACTTCAATGAATATGAAGAAGGAACAGACAGCGAAAATCTTAACCAAATCCAATTAGATGACCAAAATTATTCTTCTACTTCAGAATCTGTAATTGGCCTCCTGAGGCAAAAATTTGCTTCTGTAACAAAAATATAAATGTCTTTAGCAAAAATAGTAAAATATTCAAATTATTTCAACAAATTGCCAATGAAGAAATTATAGGAGAATATTTAAAACAAATAAAAAATTTAATTGAAACTTATGAAGAAAGAACAAAGATTCATATTCATAAAACAAAGTTCGAAGATATAATGAATATATTTAAGGCAAAACCACAAAAAATAACTATTAATGAATCACAAGAAGAAGTTAAAAACCTTTTCACAAATAAAAAGAGAAATTCATGAAATAAAACAAGATATATTATTATTAAAATTAAAGAACAAAATTGAACAAGAGAATCTAGAAGAAGAAACCATGAAAGAAGAAAATGTAACTCCAAAAGAGGACACTTATATAAATGCAATTTCAAAAATCAATTACCAAAAATGGTATGTTAAAATTACAATAAAAATTCAAAATTACACATTAGAAACAATTGCCTTAATTAATGGACTCAAGATCATATATGAATTGCATATAAGATCATTTAATAACTACAAAATTACTTTGTAAAAACAAAAGAAAAGCTTTCTGCTGCTAATTCTTCAAAATTACAAATAAATTACAAACTTTCTAATGCTCATGTATGTAATGATAATTTATGCTTCATGATAAGTTTTGTACTAATAAAAAACTTAAATATTCCTGTCATCATAGGAAATGCATTCTTACAAATGTTGCACCCAATTACAGTTGATAGCCAAGGTATTTGTGGTCAAACCTTAGGACAAAAAATACTATTTAAATTTCAATTTTCTGTCAAAAAAAGAGATATTAAATTACTAAAAAATACATCAATATTAGAAAATAAAGAAAAACAAATTAAATTTTCAAAAGAAGAAATTCCTTATAAAAATATTGAAGAAAATATAATTAAAGAAGAATTTCAACAAAAATAAAAGAATTCTATCAAAAATTGGAAAATCAAATATGTTCTGACATACCAAATGCATTCTGGAATAGAAAGAAACATTATGTAACTTTACTTTATGAAGAAAAATTTGATGAATCCAAAATCCCTGCTAAAGTTAGACCAATATTGATATGGGATAACCAAGTAGGCTCAACAGGCCCAACATCAAGTTTGGGCCAGATCGCCTATCAAGGATCATTTGGTGGACCTGTATCGACCATACTTGGCAGGATCCGCGGTCGACCTGCATCGACCTCAGGATCACTCTGGATGTTCTAACAGTCAAGTCTAGTTGACATGTATTGATCTCAAGATCCACTCCAGTGTTGACTTGGATCTCTGCCGTATTTATTAGTCTAACAAGCAGCATGCCTCCACATTAATGATGAGTGACAACTGATACAGTCGTTGATACCAACTCTGCCAACCATGCCACCACCTTTGGTAGGGAGACACCTCCAAAGGTACTATTCACCCTGGAAAATAGGAGATTCAGCCACCTAGAACAGTACTGAGATCTGGACATGGAATGATCATCAACTCCTTGGTAAAGACAAAAGTCAGTACACCTGATAAGGGCACTATGGTCAAATCATGCCTGGAGAAGGCTATAAATACTTTATACTCAATCAATCTCAAGGTAATGCCAAATACGCTATAAACCTTCTGTACTCTCAGTATTCTGTTCGATTACTATATCATGACTAAAACTAACTTGAGCATCGAAATGCCTTAGTTGGGGGCACCTCGACTAGTCTAATATGTGTTGTGGTTGCAGATCTCAGACCTCGAGAGAAATACAGCTTTGAATAGTCAACCTCCCTGGTCGAATTCATCCCAAACACTACTTTTTTCACTATAAGCGAGTTTCAGCTGCATCAGTTTTGGCATCGTCTATGGGAAACTATTGAGATTGCAATGAAGAGATGGTGAACACACAAAAAAGCAGCATCCGGAAGGGAGGAGAATAGGAGATCCACTTTTTTGCCTCCCTCCAACCCCCAGTAAGGTATACATGCTTTGGGCACCAGTGCCCCTCGGGAGCAGGTGGTGACGCTCACGATGCCCTAGTTAATGCAGCTGATAAATGAGCAAATTTTAGCTCAAATATCAGCCCATCTATCTGCCGCTTTGAACAGATACATTACAGTGCCTGCTTATGCTGCCAGTGAACTCCACAGCCGCCCCCCAAAGAATAGGTCTCCTGAGAATAGCCGCGACCGCAGAGAATCCAAGCAACCACTCGCCAGGCATGAGATCAGCCCAGATGCCCACAGGAGAAGAGGAGATGACAAAAAATGCAGGAAGAGATAGCAGATTCGGTAGATCACATCAGACCTAATTGAGCTGTGCAACGCGATAAGGTCGAACGGTCTAGGTGTGACTACCACGAAGAAAGGGAAGAATCTATAAACCTTGCACCTCGGCCCATTCAAGCCTTGCAACACAATAGGGCCAAGCGTGTTAGATCGGGTCTTAATTAGAATACCACCTAGACAGATCGAGATGAATGGAAAAAAGTGTCTCATCAAGTCCAGCAGTTGAGCAGCATCTTGATGAGATTTTAAGGAGAAACATTGATAGAGCACCAAACTTGGATGCTCCTTAGATATCTCATCGGGAAAGAGGGTCCTCTTTTATTCAGGATATCATCAACGAGCACATCACCATTGATGCCAAAGTCCCAACAGGTCTGTCGAGGTATGATGGCTCTATCGACCCCAATGAGCACCTCATGCAGTTCGAGCACATGAATGCAGTTACACGAACACAACGAATACATCCATGTTAAGATATTAGTAACTATCTTCCAAGGCATCGCACTGGACTGGTTTGTGAAGCTTGAACCCTTATCGATTTATTTTTATGATCAGTTGTATGACAAGTTCTTGCACTAGTTTGCTAGCAGAAGGAAGGAAGGTGAAACTCCCCCATACCCACCTCCACACTGTCAAGCAAGGTGAGGAGGAGTCTCTCTGTGATTTCTTCACTAAATTTAACACGAAGGTCCTGAAAATAGATAATCGCAAGATTGAGTTCTTGATCGATGTGTTGTTCCTGAGGCTCAGACACAAAGAATGGGCCAATGCATTGGTGCAGGAACATCCTAGGTTAATGGAGAAGCTATTCGACCTGGCAGAAATGTACATGACACAGGAGAAAATGAACAAACTCAAGTTTGGATCCTCTAAAGTCAAGAAGAAGAAGAAGGAAAGAGACAACCAGAAACATAAAGAGCGAGGTCAATCTCTGATCAAGCATTTCCACTACTATACACAATTGAACATCCCGAGAAAGGAGGTCCTTTACGCCATCCAGCATTATAATCTCCTTAAAAAGCCCAGAAAGCTGGCGGAGACTGAAGCCATGAAGAAATCAAAGAAATATTGCCACTTCCATAAATAGAAGGGACATGATACAGATGAATGCTTCAATCTCTAAGATGAGATCGAGAGGTTGATCAGGCAGGGCCACCTCAAAAAATACATAGCCATGGATGCTCAGACTGAAGGGGGTAAAATCGATTGGACTCTACGTAAAGAAAGGTCAGTTAGCCCTAAAAGAGAAGATAAAGAAAAAAAGCCCATCCAGGAAGATCGCCCACCCATCAAAGGTGTAATTGATATGATCGCAGGAGATCCCACTAGGAGGGAATCTAAATCTGCTCAAAGGCAAACACAAAGAAAACTTGAGTCCAATAAAGCTTCGCCTGTCGAGACAACTTTTCACCTCACAACAAGCGCAAAACCCATCTCCTTTACTGATGCTGACTGGACCATCTTAAGGGCAAGAATGTTAATCATAAGATAGATTGTTTGATGGTAGTCTCTGTGGAAATTGAAAATTTTGAAGTGCGCAAGGTTCTGATAGACAATAACAACTCGGCGAATGTTATCTTTCTATCTACCCTAAAGAGGATGAACATAGGCAAACTAAAGTTCAAACCTGTACACACGCCGCTAGTCAGATTTGGGGAGTCGGAGATCATACCGGAGGGATCGATCAACTTGTCCACATCTTTTGGAGAGGTTCTTTGGAGGAGAACTTTAATGCTAAACTATCTGGTGGTTGATGCCCCATTTGCCTATAATGTCATCATAGGCCGACCTGCACTCAATGACTTTCATGCCATTGTGTCTAGTTATCACCTAAAAGTCAAGTTTTCTATCTCAATAGGCATGGGCGAGCTTTTGTGCAATCTGAAGGAGGCTTGGAAATATTACAACATCTTGATCGAGTCAATCGAGAAGAAAACTCGACCACAACTGAAGCCTTCGGAGGACGCCTCTATAGTGAAACCCAAAGAGTCTTAGGTCAACAAGAAGCAAAAGCTAAAAGACACTAGAGTGGAGCCCATTGAAGATTTTAAAGCCATTGAGCTCAAATAGGGTAACCCCAAAAAGATAACCTGCATTAGAATAGACTTGGGTCCCCACTTAGAGTGTCTCATGGTTGATTTTCTGAGAAAAAATATCAACATCTTTACTTGAAAAGCATCCAACCTCCAAGGGATCGACCCCAACATTATTGTGCATCACCTCAACACTGACCCCGTGTACAAGCCGGTCAGATAAAAGACAAGGACGTTCAATGCCGAGAGGACCCAAATTATCAAGGAAGAGGTTAGAAAACTCTTAGATGCAGGTATATTGTAGAAATTCAGTATCCTTTTTGACTTTATGATGTTGTCCTAGTCCCAAAAACTGAGGGACAATGGCAGATGTGTAATGATTTTACTGATTTGAATAAAGCATGCCCTAAGGATCCTTACCTCCTGCCTCAGATAGATTTACTAATCGATTCAACTGTTGGGCTTGAATTATTAAGTATAATGGATGCATTTCAAAGCTATCATCAGATCTTCATGGCACCCGAGGATAGGGATAAAACATCTTTTGTTGTTCCTAAAGGGTTATAATACTTTTTTGTCATGCCATTTGGATTAAAAAATACCGAGGCAACTTATCAGAAGTTAGTCAACTTAATGTTCAAAGACAAGATTGGAAATTTGATGGAAGTTTACGTTGATGACATAATAGTCAAGATAAAAAAAGTTCAAAACCACTCGCTCGACCTCAGTCATACTTTTAGGATTCTAAGAGCATTTGGATTGAAACTAAACCCGAACAAATGTATGTTTGGGGTCCGAGGAGGAAAATTTCTAGGCTATATGGTCAGCCAAAGGGGCATTGAGGCAAATTCACAAAAAATTCAAGAAGTTTTAGATGTCACCCCTCAAGGAAAGTTTAAGACATTCAGAGGTTGATAGGGAGAATCGTAACTTTGGGAAGGTTCATTGCAAGATTGGCCAACAAAAGCTTACCTTTCTTCAAAATTCTCAAAAATACCAGGAAGATGAGTTTCTAATGGACGGAGCATATGATCGGGCGCTCGTTGAGTTGAAGCAATATTTGGCCTTACCCCCATGTTGGCAAAACTCGAGTTAAGAGAAGTACTTTAGATATATTTGGCAGTCTCTAAAGAATTGATTAGTTCAATACTAGTATCAACCCAAGATGGCAACCATCAACCAGTCTACTGTTGCAGTAAATTGCTCCAAGGGCTAGAATATAATTATTTGGAAATTGAGAAATTTGCGTTAGCCTTAGTGACCACTGCTCGAAAGTTGAGATAGTATTTCTAGTCTCATTTTATCATAGTGCTAACCAACCAATCATTGAAGTAGGTGTTGGCAAAGCCTGATATATTAGGCAGATTGACCAAGTGGGTGATCGAGCTGGGGGCGTTTGATATTAGTTTTCAACCTTGAACAGCCATCAAATCGTAGGTTCTTGCCGACTTTATTGCAGAGCGAGTCAACTTCCCCGAGAAGAGTATCCCAGCCCATCTTGTTTGGACCTTGCACATCGATGGGTAATTGACCACATCTGGAGGGGGAGTAGAGGTCGCTCTTCACTCTTCAGATGCTGAGGAGTATGATTTTGTAATCAAATTAGATTATACAGTTACAAACAATGAGGCTGAGTACAAGGCCCTACTGACAGGAATGAGAATGGCGCTTAAGCGAGGGGTAAAATACTTGGTTGCGATTACGGACTCCCAGTTAGTAGTGGAGCATATCGAGGGAAATTTTGAAGCCAAAAAACAATTGATGACCCAGTACCTGGCCGAGGTAAAGAAGTTGCAGCAATCATTCAAAAGATTTACTCTCACCTAGATCTCTTAATCTGAGGATAAACGGGTAGATGCTCTCTCCAAGTTTGCCAACTCTATTAGAGGAACAAGAGATAAGAAAATCACATTTCTGGTCTTGGATACGCTGTCAATTACACTCTTTGATGAGAATCTGGTAACAACTATTGAGAAGATGACAGTTTCTTGGCAGACCCCAATAAAGCTATATCTCAGCCAAGGTACTATCCCTGACGACAGGAACAAGGCTCAGCACCTTCAAAGTCAAGCCTCTAAATTTACCCTCGATGAGCACGGTCAATTGTACAAGAGATTCTTCGTCGAACCCCCTTAAGATGCCTAGATCAGGATCAAGCGTTAGAAGTATTACAAGATGTTCATGCAGGCATGTGCAGCAACCATTCTGGAGGGAGGTCCCTTGCCCACAAAATAATCAAGTATGGGTATTTTTGGCCAACATTATTAAAAGACTCTGTGGATTTTACACGCAAATGTGCATCATGCCAAGTCCATTCTAATCTACCATACTAGTCGACCGCGCCAATGGTTATTGTCAAGATTTCCTGGCCGTTTGATCAATGGGGAATCGATATAGTGGGCTCTTTGCCAAAATCAATAGGGCAGTGAAAGTTCATAATTGTAGTGGGTGAATATTTTACCAAGTGGGTTCAGGCCTAGGCTATCCCTAAGATAACGGATGCGGCCATCAAAAGTTTTATATGAAAAAATATTATTTGCCATTTTAGCCTACCCAAAGTTCTTATTTCAGATAACAGCACTCAATTTCAAAGTAAGAGCATGAGAGGTTGGTGCAAAGCCTTAGGGAACATTTCACCTCGGTGGGCAACCCTCAGTTGAACGGGCAGACTGAAGTAATCAATTGAACTGTCCTCGACCAATTAAAAACTAGAATTCAGGATGCCAGTGCGAATTGGGCAGATGACCTACCCGGCGTGCTATGGGCTTACAAGACAACTCCTTGAACAGCCACTGGTCATAGCCCTTACAGCCTAGTTTATGGGTCAGAAACAGTTATCCCTTCAAAATTGATCCAACATACTACTCAGGTCATCCGTTTCCACCAACTAAGAAACACATCAAAGAGGAAGCTCGATCTTGAAACTATTGATGAGCATCGACAAGAGGCTTATAACATTATGTAGCATTATAGGTCGAAGATGGCCCAAAATTATAATAAAAAGATCAGAGAGCGCCGTTTCAATATTGAAGACCTTGTCTTCAAAAAAATGGAGGTCTCCAAAAATATGGGCACGCTCGAACTAAAATGGGAAGGGCCATACTACGTTATCAAAGTAGCAAAACACAATGCCTATAGGTTAGCCAACATGCAAAGAGAGAAACTCCTCCGCCCATGGAACGCCATCAATCTTAGAAAGTTTTATATTTGAAAATGTATAGTACTCATCTTTGTAGCCCTGTGGCTTGAATAAAATCTCAATTATATTAGCTTGATTGTTATCTTTAATAATTTTAGTCGACCCCGTAGTCGACAACTAAGCAGCCCCTTGCTGCCACCTAAATGGCTCTTAGCCGTCCAAGCTTTCAGTCAACCCCATAGTCAATGAACAAGCAACCCCTTGTTGCCACTCAAACGGCTCCTAGCCGTCCAAGTTTGTAGTTGACTTGTAGTTGATGAACAAGCAGCCCCCTGCTGCCACTCAAATGGCTCCTAACTGTCCAAGTTTTTAGTCAACCTCGTAGTCGATGAATAAGCAACCCCTTGCTGCCACTCAAACGGCTCCTAACTGTCCAAGTTTTTAGTCGAGTCGATAACTAAGCAGCCCTTTGTTGCCACCTAAATAGCTCTTAGCCATCCAAGCTTTTAGTTGACCCCGTAGTCGACAAATAAGTAGTCCTTTGCTGCCACTCAAACGGCTCCTAGCCGTCCAAGTTTTTAGTCGACCTCCTTGCTGATGAATGAACTTTTCTAGGCAACCATCCAATTTTTATCGACCCCATAATTGGCAAAGGATAAGATTTCTTCTAATGGGCAGTTAACTCCAAGGGTCGAACAAATAATCGACTATGAGTATTCATCAATCAACGACACAGTCATACAACATAATTGCTACACAACAGGAAATCAAGTATTCTCATCATTATCACAATGGGAATCAAAGGCTATGAATGGCACAACATAATAGAAATGAAAAGGAAAATATGCCTTTATTCATCATTCACTGGCAGGTTACAAACAAAAAAAAAGACAACAAAAAAAAAAGAGACAAAGACTGGTTCAATTCTGGCTCAACTCTTCTTGGTCACCTTCAACCCATTTTGAGTTTGGTTCTGGTGCCACACAGGTGAGTGAAGAGACTGCTTGGGGAGGTTCAGAAGGTCCCATGATGTAGCTCATAAAGTTAGTCGACTACAGCACGTACTGCACCAGATCGACCTCTTTCTCCTTCATTTGGGCTACGAGGTCTTCCACAAATACGAATTTAATGGATATTTACTCTAGCCTAACATCGACCTCAGCCTTTTTTTTTATGCCTCAGTCAGTGGCGCATTAGGTGCAGCAGCGGCAGGTTCAACCTCTGGGGCCTATTCGGCGCCACCCTCCTTTGGGTCTGGGTAAAGCTCTAGTCTCTCGTTTAGCGTGAAGCTCATTCTGCTCCTATCCTTAGCTCAAAAAGTATAGTCCAAGTGCTCGAGTTGCTTGATGGCCCTATGGAACACTTCACGAGCATCATCAAGCGAGGCAACCACGCTGGCATCTTGAAAGGCTGTACTCACCACAAATTGTTCAACAGCCTCACACCACACCACAGGCAAATGCCAGAGGAAGGCCTCTTTAGCTTGGCTAGTCACCTCCGTATGACCTTGAGCCCGACCAGAACTATAGCTCACCTGTAGGTCCAGCTGGGCCTTCTTTATGATGTTGTCCATTCGACTCTGATCCTTGATGGCCTGGAGCAACTGTTGATCCTTTGAGTCGAGCTGCTCCTGGAGGTCAGTTATTTTCTTATTCAATTGCTTGACTTGGAGTTGGGAGGGCTCAAGCTGTACCTTAAGCATTTCTATCTCCCTTCCCGCCTCCAACTTTTCCTTAGCAGCCAGTGCCATCTCGAATTGTTGGTATGTGTTGTAGCCCAATTGTCCTATTTGAAACATAACAATATCATTTTTCAATTCAATATATAAAAGGAAAATTGCGGTCGAGGCTATCGATCTCATAGTTGCCACATTATAGTAGTAAAACATTGCTTTCATTATCTTGAGCTGACTGACGCTCATCAGCTTTCTTTGGTCGGTAACGAATAGCCCTGACGTCATCCAATTTAAAGCCTCAGTACCTATTGGCCCTCCTTGGATGAAAGATATCGAGTCGATTATCTCCTTGTTTAGGTCGGTGGTGAATCGAGGAAGAGACAACTGAGGAAGCTAGAACATCGCACCGTCACCCAATTTCCCAAACAGGTCGTAACCTATCACAGCCCTCTGCTTCCCCTTGCCCCCTAAGGCCTTTTTTGGTGCCGAACCTCCTTGTTTGACTAGTAAACTTTTGCCCCAACCCGTGGGGCTGCTGCGTACGGGCTCTTGCCAGTGAGCATATTAAGTTTCAGTTGCCTGCTCAATTTATGGTGGGAACGGTGCAAACGTAGACCTTGTTGAACCTACCTGTTCAGCAGGAGCACCTTCTCATGGAGCAGCAGCAACTCGACGGCGTTTCTTGACCTTCAGCACCCGAACTTGGGATTTATTGCTGCTGCGGGTCATTACTTCATCACAATCTGCACGAGCAAATAAATTAAGCAAACATCAAAATAGAGCAAAAGATTAGTGTTCAATCAAAACAATCGATGAAAAATCTCTACCTAGTCGATTGCCCACAGGTAGGTCGAGTTGGGCAGGTAATAGGCCAGCCAAAACCAAACACCTCTCTTCGATCAAAACTGAGGCCTCTATTTGTCCAAATCTGACCAAATCCTAGATGAATATATTAGGCCAGCTAGGTGTTTGATTTTCGAGCATCTCTATAGGCTCTCTCCATGAACCCCTTGGAATGGCAGGAACCCCTGGCCCCCAAACATAAAAGAAATATTTTTTCCACTCTTGCCCATAAGAAGAGGCAAGGGACACCAAAAACTTCCGCCGGGGTTAAGTAGTCAGGTAATAAAAACCAGACTTTTCAATGCTACTCGACTTCTGGGACATTGGTAAGTAGAATAAGTTTGAGAAATTGGCAAAAGGCGTAGGTTGGTGGTACAATTGCATTAGCACAGTAAAACTATATAATATGGTAAAACAGTTTGGGAGTAGTTGGGTGATACAAACTTCTAGACCTAGTAAGAGGTCAACTATTGGTTGGGCGAGCGAAAACCTAAGGCCGCATTTTAACTGCTCCTCAAACATAGTTATATATCCATAGGGAGGTCGATGTATCCTACCCCAAGTCCCTGGCGCTATCAGTTCATATTCTTCATGGATGTGGTACACTGCCCTAATACGGATCAAGTCAGTAGAAGTTATTTTAGAGGCTATTTCAATGTAGTGATCGGGGATATACAATCGGCCTCGGGTTACAGGCACATCACTGGGGCCTACATCCCCCTCTAAAATAACTCTAACATTGCTCAAGCTACTGGAACTGCTCGAGCTAGAGCTATCGCTAGTGAATGAACTCGAATCACTCTCACAAGATGTTTGAGATATACTTTTCGTCCCAATCTCTCCCTCATAGGCCACACTCCCTGACCTAGTGTCATCACTATCTGAACTGGAAGACATGCTTCTACAAATGAAAAGATAGAAAAGAACAAGAACAGCAGAGGCACTTACAAAGGAAATCTCGAAAAGGTAATGCGCATGAAAGCTTGAAGAGCTTCAAAGGTAATAATTCGACCAGATGTATTGGCAGTAAAAGTATAAATGGAGTTAATTATCCTGCTATTTATAGGCGTTCATGCGTAGGAATCCAAGTAACTGTTATGATTACAGCCTGTCCCAGTACTCTTCGTATTCTACGCACTAATAGGCACATTAAATATAGAGAAACTGCCTCAAACCCTAGTCGGCAATTCAAAAACCCTAGTCGAATATGGTACTATTGTAACTAAATGCAAATTCTCTGCTTCTTCTCATTAACAAGCTCGATCAGGACCACAAGTTGGGGGGACTCGTAATATGGAATAACCTAATAGACCCAACAAACCCAATATCAAGTGGGATAACCTAAGAGGCCCAAATCAAGTCTGGGCCAGATCGCCTATCAAGGATCATTTGGTTGACTTGTATCAACCATACTTGGCAAGATCCACGATCAATCTACATCGACCTCAGGACCACTCTGGATGTTTTAACAGTTAGGTCTAGTCGATATGTATCGACCTTAAGACCTACTCTGGCATTGACCCAGATCTCTGCCGCATTTATTAGTCTGACAGGCAGCATGCCTCTGCATTAATGACACGTGACAATCGATACAATCGCTACCACCAACTCTGCCAATCATGCCACCACCTTTGGCAGGGAAGCACCTCCAAAGGTACTATTTATCCTGAAAAATAGGAGATTCAGCCACTTGAAATAGTATCAGGATCTGGATATGGAATGACCATCAACTCCCTAGCAAAGACAAAAGTCAGTATACCTGATAAGGGCACCATGGTCAAATCACACTTGGAAAAGGCTATAAATACTTTATACTCAACCATGCTCAAGGTAATGTCAAATACGCTGTAAACCTTCTGTACTCTCAGTATTCTGTTTGATTACTCTATCTTGACCAGAACTAACTTGAGAGTTAGAGTGCCTTAGCTGGGGGCTCCTCAGCTAGTTTAACGTGTATTGTGGTTGCAGATCTCAGACCTCGAGAGAAATATAGCTTTGAGTACTCGATTTCCCTAGTCGAATTCATCCCAAACACTACTATTTTCACTATAAGCGACTTTCAACCGCATCAAATACAAATGAATCAAGAATTATTAGAATATTGCAAAAAGGAAATTAATTAGGCCAAGTAAATCTCCATGGTCATGCTTTGCCTTCTATGTACAAAAACAAGCGAAATAGAAAGAACAATACCTAGATTAGTGATAAATTACAAGCGCTTAAACAAAGCTTTAAAATAGATTAACAAACAACATCTAATCAAAAGATTATCTCATGCAACAGTATTCTCCAAATTTGATATGGAATTAGGATTTTAGTAAATACAAATAGAAGAAAAAGATAGAAACAAAACTGCCTTTACTATACTATTTGAACACTTTGAATGGAAAATAATGCCATTTGGACTAAGAAAAGGCCCTCTAGAATTCTAAAAGATTATGAATGACATATTTAATCCTTGTACAAATTTTACAACAGTTTATATTGATGATATATTAGTTTTTAACAAATCTATAGAACAACATTGGAAACATCTCAAAAAATTTGTAAAATTCATAGAGCAAAATGGATTAGTTATATCTGCAAAAAAGATTAAACTTTTCCAAACCAATATTAGGTTCTTAGGACACCAAATAGATAAAGAAACAATTACACCAATTCAAACGGCACTAACTTTCAGAGAACGATTCCAGATGAAATTAAAGACAAAACTCAATTGCAAAGATTTTTAAAATCACGTAATTATGTTCGTGATTTCTTTCCCAATCTTAGACAAACTTATAAACCCCTATTTGAAAGAGTTAAGAAAAACCCAAAACCTTGGATAGAAAATATGTAATGCCTTAGAATTTCTTTTTATATGTAATTAATTATTTTATCTTATTTTATTTTTATTTTATATATTATTTTACAAAATAATATATATACACATATAGCATTAAATTATCTTTTGATCAAATAGTGATAATTATTATTTAGGTTCATATATATATATATATATATATTAGATATTTCAAATTTTGGAAGAATAAGTTGTAACTTCACTAGAATTAATATTATATTGTTGTTAAGAATTAATAATTGAAACTTTAGAAATCAATAATAAAGACATTAGATTTATACAATTATTCTAGTCCTAGAGGGAAAAAAACTAGAGTTCTAAATAAAATAAATCACTTTTTTCATATATATAGTCCGTGTAATCTAAAACTCTAGCCACACAATCAAATTAAAAAGAAAAAGAAAAAAAGAAGGAAAGAAAGAAAGTAAAAGGAAAACAGATGGAAAAGGAAGAAACAAAAAACAGGAGAAAGTAAAGAAGTCGGCGATAGATTGAAAATTCCATAGACAAAGGCTACTGCTACGCAATGTGTGTGTGGTAAAGTGTAAAAGAAAATTGGTAGGATTTATGCTTTAGATTTTGTTCGTTCTATGATCGAGACATCGAGTCTTTGCCCCTTAAGGAAAAAAAAAAAAAAAAAATATATATATATATATATATATATATAAACACTTGCGACTAGTGCTATTGAAATCCATTTTTGTCTTTTCCACCTGATGGGGGTTCAATCTATATTATTTTAGTGTGTGCATATACTAGAGTGACACGCATGTTATTCAAGGAATGATTTGTAGAACTTTTGCACCATGAGAAATTAGGCAAGTGGGACCCGGGGGTTTAGCATGCCAAATTATAGCAACTTGTGGGGTGAACTTGTACCATCTTTATGTGAAGGATATTTATGCTGGTAGCTGTTCCACTCCCATGTGATTTTGGTGTATTTGTAGTCTTGAAAAAAAAAAAATCAATGAGCAAAGATGATTCTTTCTTTAGAATTAATGAACAAATGGGTTGTTATGAATCTTGCAAAATCTTGAGTGGTTATGTATGGATGAATATTCCTTTTGTTATGTATCTATAAAAATCATGGGTTCTATTTGGATTTACTATAAGTTGACCAGGAGATCTGAGTAAAGGTAATATATTGTTTGTTAGTTGTCAAATTATTGCATCTTTGATTGAAAAACCGTATCACCAGTTTGATGCTTGCATGTAGGAAAAATTAATTTAATTAGGAATTTTATATTCCATCCTTGTATAATAGTAGTGGAGGCTTTGTAATAGTTAGGAAGCAAAAATTTAGAGTCGGACATTATATTAATTGCTTGGAAGGATATGGAATTGGATCTTATGGATTAAATTGGGATATTTATTGAGATGAATATTAATTTTGTGTTAGCAAGTGACGTGAAATTTAATACATCGGGGTTGGTCCTTGATCCTATTGATAAACATAATGAGTGCCAAAACTTATAAATATTATATGATATTATGTTTCCAAAACTTGAAAGGATATACGCTATAGTATAATTCACTCATAATTTGTTTTCAACGCACTGCACTGTAATTATATTCCACTGCGCACATGAATTTCTTTATTTTATTTCATGATGCAACAAAAATAATTTCTTTTAAAGCCATTGATATTATTTTAGCATGATTTTAGACTAGCAATTAAATATAATGATCAACACTGATGACTGGATTTATTATTACTGTTAGTTGAATCCAACTTGGTCTGGATGTGCGAGGGACTTTATCGGGCCGGCAACAGGCTTCTCAGTTAAACCCCAAGCCCCTATGACCTAATCCCCTCAGCACACAATTGAAGCCTTTTGTGGCTGAGGTGGGTCATAGGATTTCCAGATGACCTAAGCTCATATACTATTTAGGTAAGGTCTCACATTGCCCAAAGTGATAGGGGACTATTAAGGTGGGAATCATAAGATTGATTGGCTACAACAAACACTGTTTAATCATCACATTTAATTGTTATCCTATGAAATGTTTACTAATTCTCATTTTATTACTGCTTAGCACTTGACTGATTTCTACTTATATTCTTCTCGAATGTTTTATCTTAGTATCATTATTATCATGTTAATTTCACGAACTTACATTACACATACTTGGCATTTACTGAGTTTTTTACTCACATTATGTTTTTTCTTTAATTTCCTTCTGGTAGACCTAGACCCTAGCCCTAGTGACAAGTTGGATCCTACTTATGATGAGAATCAAGACTAAAGTCTTATTTTGGACCTTTGTAGTAGAATAGTTTTATTCATTATTAGCTTATTAGCTTTTTTTATGGATTTTGTTTCGTTTTTAGTTGAGGTTAAGTATTGACACTTTGAGTCTTTATATTGCAAGATTGGCTTGAATTAGTTTGAGTGCTTGGAGTTCTTTTATCTAACATTATAATTTTGGGATAGATAATCTTATTTAGGATTGAATTTCATGCTTTGAGACTAAATTGTACGGTTTTATTTTGGGGCATGACAAAACCACACCAAAATAGTCAAAAAAATTAATGCCAAAGTGAAAAATTTACCCTGTCTTAGTATTTGTAAACAAGACTCTCCTAAAATAGAACAAACCGATGCTTCAGATATGGAGGGATTCTTATACAAATTATTGACAACAAAGAACATATAGTTAGATATCATTCTGGAGCCTGGAAGAAAGCTCAACAAAAATATTCTGCAATTAAAAAGAAATTCTTTCTATACTATTATGTATTACAAAGTTTCAAGATGATCTTTTAAGTAAAAAATTTCTCTTAAGAGTTGACTGCAAATCTACTAAAGAAGTATTGACAAAAGATGTTAAAAATATTACTTCAAAATAGATCTTTACCAGATGACAGGTTATTTTATCTATATTTGATTTTGACATAGAACATATCAAAGGGTCTTAAAACTTAATCCCAAATTTTCTTACAAAAGAATTTTTATAGGACAATAGCTGACAAATCTTCTTCATCCACTGCACCTGACAAAAAGCAAACCAAAGAGTCTTATGTTGTCACCATAAATACCCCATCACCTAAAAATCCAATAAAAACTTCATCATCTAGACCAACATTAGTTAATTTAAGCTAGTTCTCATCAAATTCTCCCTATTATAACAAATTCTCACCATTAGCCAACACTATTCCTTCAGTTCAAACAACACCTCTTACTTATAAACAAAAGGCTCGAAATTCTGATTCACCCAAATCGACCATATCCTATTCTTCTCTTGACAAAGTTGATGATTACATTCTTATAGATTATTTCTAGTTCAAATGTTTTCTTGAACCATAATAGGTCAATAAAGATACAAATGCCAAGAGAATCGTTGAGAAAATGATCAATAGGAATTATTTCTGTACCCCTAATGATCCTAAAAAAATACAAAAGTTTTATGAATTTATTTTGGTAAACTCTGAGTCTATCCAAAAAACTGAAAAATTTAACAAAAACAATTCACAAAATTAACTTTCAAGAAAATACAGATTTTGAAAATTATTACTCTATTAGAATGGGGTAATCCTTATACAATAAAAAAAAAAAATTCATTCAATTTATCTCTCAAAGTTATTCCAACTGAGATTACATTGAGGTATGGCAAAAAATTTTGTTCCCTATTTGTTTCTGTCCTGGTGGGAACATCTTGGCTCTAATCTGGTGGTTTCTCCCCCCGGAAGTATTGAAAGTTTTTTGACTATTTAAAGCAAATATTCTGATACCAAGTTACTTGACCAATACAACACCACTTTATATGTTTGTCACCTGGATTCTGATGATAGGACATTTTATCATGGAGCTCAGCGAAACTCCTCGTTTGGCAAAAAGAGAAAAATCTTGTGATGGAAAAACACCAATAAGGACAACTGTAGAATTCCTACAATTCAAACTTGGATTAGGTAACATTCAGGGTTCATGAAGAAGACTTCAATGACAAAAAATCAAGAGAAATTCTAGATGACTAGGCAACAACTGCAAGTAGTTAATGCACAGGCTACTACTTTACAAGAAATGATGTCTCTCATAGCATAATTACAAAAAAGGATTAGTCAAGAAGAAAAATCTCTACCAAATGAAGAGACTTCAATGGTTGTTAAAGATAAAGACATACCAACTTTCAATCTTGAAGAAACAGAAGATGATTTTTTCAAGTTATACAATTATTTGGATTCCAAAATAATATTTTAAAGTTCGAATTATAGGAGCTTTTTAGTACAAGACAAGATTTCTCAAACAAAAGCAAAAGATTCCTTTATTATAAAGACTAGTCAGTAAAAACAAAAGATTCCTCTGCTTTAAAGACAATTATTATAAACCAATTATGGAGTGCCAGCAATTTTACAAATTGAAGTCCGGACTTAAGTATAAGAGACCGAAGAAGGCAGAGGCATTGAAAATTTTTCATCAACCACCTCTGTAATCAACTACCCAAATCCTTTAGATTAGCAGCTTTCAATTCATGTATTTTCTTTTCTTTTCTCTTCCCAACTGTGCAAAATTGTACCGACCATGGTTGTAGCAGACAAAATCCTGGTGTGAATTCTCTTGTACAAATAGTTTTGAACAATATAAGTAAGTCTATTTACAAAATCTAAGTTCATTTATTTGAGTTTCAATTTTTACAGTCTTCTATTAATTTTCTATCTATCTATCTATTTAAATATGTATATCTATATATATATATATATATATGTTTATATTTCTGCAAATTTCTTTTAAAAATGATATTTAAATTATTTTCTTACTGAATGTAGCCTCTTTACTGTTTTGTTTATTATGATTTATTACTTTTTATGAGGCTACTAAATTATTCATAATGATCAAATCTTTTATATCTATTTAAAGGGTCACTACATATTCCTTTGGAACATTGAGTTGGTACTTTTCTTCTTCTCTTTTTCTAAGAAATTTTCTCTTTGTTTTCCGACAAAATTTTTATGTTTTTGGCAACGTGACTATTGACTAGTTTCTAGTCTTCTCGTGATCGTGCACATGAGATCAGACACCGCTAAGAGCTAATAGAGTTTTATTTTTGAGTCTTGATGAGCCATTCGAACCAAAATGAAGGGAAACAATTATAACTTTAGAATAGTAATAAGTGTCGCGACTCATCATTAATCCAACTCCAATTTTCTCATTGCATGCAATTTGATTTATCACTTTCTTAGTAATTGTTTTTTGATATTATGATTACGTGAACTATTTTTACTTTATTTTTATTGTTTAAATACAAATCACTTAATTATCCACAACGCCTTTCACATCACTCATTTATTCCTCACTCTCTCAATTCACTTCACTCATTCACACACGCACGCACACACACACACACATATGTATATATATTTACATATGTGAAAATATTAAAATTTTATTAATTAAAAGATTTTTTGATTTTTTTCATTTAGTTATAAATTTAACCAGAAAAGTTAAATATAGTGTGATAATTTTTAAATAGTTTAAAATATTTAATAAAATATTAATCAACTAAATTAAAATAATCATACAAAAATATTTAGATTATTTAAAAAAACCTTTTAATTAAAAAAAGGGAAAGACAACACTACACAAAAATATTTTAAAAAATTAACTGTAAATCAAAAATATTTTGTAATTTTAAACCAAAAGAATTAGTAATTGTTACCTACTTTTATTGTGCTTATGAGAAATTATATATTAATCTATTTTTTTAAGTATAATTTCATAAATTTATATAAAAATATTATTTTTGAAAGAAAAATATTATTTTATAATCTTACTCAATTCAATATTTTTTTAATTTTTTTAATTTTCTATAATCTTCTACCCCAAAAAAGAAATTAATAAATAATTATGAAATATTTCACAAAAACTTCAAAATAATTATGAAATAAATTTATTACATCCAATAAATATCATACTATGACTTGATTAATAACATATTAATAACTTAGTAATTAAATATTAGATTTAATAATTTACTAATTTATCTTCATTCTATTCATCTTTGCAATTTTGAATTAAATATATCATTTACCAATAATTAGTTTATAACTTAATATATTATTTACTAATTACAAAGTGAATATGTTAAGTATATTACATGGTTAGGTTACTTATTTTAAAGTAAATATATTATTTTAATATTTAATTTATTTTTTTTAATTAAATATTTTATTAATTGGTTCAAAAATAATTTATTTGATAGTAAATATATCAATAATTACAAATTTACATTAAAATAGTAAATATATTATTAATTACAAATTTATTAAAATATTAATGTTATCAGTCTTATATTTACTAGTAAATATATATTTAATTATAGAGCTATATTAAAATCTTATGAAAATATTATTTAAAATAGTAAATATATTATTGATTACAGAAATATTACTAATATTATTTCAAATATTACTAATATTATTTCAAATATTACTTTATTTATTACTATTTATATTATTAATTACATAAATATAAAAAAATTTATTTAGTAAATGGGCATAATAATACTAAGAGTGTCAAATGGGTGGGACGAGTGTAGGGATAGCCCCCGTCCCGACTTCCCCGCAGGCAGAGGAGTATCCATGAATACCCACGGGTTTGATTTAAAATTTATAAAATTCATAAAAAAAATTTAAAAATAAATAAAGTACTAAATTTTTTCAATAATGTAAATTACTTTCAAAGTTAAAAGATTGTCAAACATAAGTACATGATACATGATATTTAATTATATTTTACAATAAAATATTAAAAGATAAATAATATATAAACATAAATTTCAAAAAAAGCATAACAATTTTTCAATTCCTCCAAAGAGATGGGGGTGCTGTGGACGCTAAGAGAGTAGAATGCCAAGGATGAAATGAAGTGAATAAAAATAGCATTTGACATATATATAAGAAATTAATAATAATTTAATTATTTAAATAGGTAATGAGTACCCACGGGGCGGGGATTGTGATCTCCGCCCCCACTCTATTTAGCATTTTGTGGACTGAATTGTTGACAGTCCTCGCCCCGCTCTGTTTAGCATTTTGGGGACTAAATTGTTCCCGTCCCCATCCTCGCACGAAGAAAACGTTCCCCAAATCCACCTCGCCGCGGGGAATTCCCTATGGGTATTTATGATAATGGGTAATTTTGCCATTTCTAAATAATACATTTAAAAATTTTCTTTTACTTTATATTCATTAAATACAATTTCATAATCAAATATTATTATTTTATTTTCATAATTTTTATTTATTTCTTCAAACTATTATGTCAAATAATTTCTTTAATTATAAAATATTTTTAAATAAATTTAAAATTAAATTAATTACACATCATTTCACCATAATCATATATCAATAATTACAAAATACATACATGCATCAATAATTCATATATATATATATATATATACATATATTTATTAAATTTGTAAAAATAATTTTACCCTACCCTACCAACAAAAAACATAATCAATTTAACATTTACGGCAAAATTTGTCTCCTCCAAAATATTTCAAAACAAACAATTTCACTTTTCATGTTTTTTTAAAACAAAAACAGACAGTTAATACATTCCCTAAATTAAACCCCTAAAATACGATTTCCCATAATGTTTTTCAAAAAATATCCAAAAACCAACCAAACATGGCCTTATTATTTTGACACGAACATGTATTGTTTAGGGGGTATTATTGAGTCGCACTTCCTTGCCCATATGTTCAATTAAGCATTCTTCATTTTGAAGTATTGGGGTTTAAGTATATGACAAAAAAGTTTGGTCTGTTTTGATGTCATGTGCTACCAATCTACATGGTAAAGCCTGAAAGGTAGTCATGGTCACAAGCATAAACTATAAAATCCAGATTAGCAAGTTCAATGTTGTAGCAGTGAATATACGAGCAATCACTCCCAATGCAGATAGCTTGGGAGGTCTAGAATTGCTCGTATCAGGGCTCAATGCAGATAGCTTCAGCATGCAAATCCCACTGAGCGTCGTGACTCCTACCTTTGGGGATCCTCTCGAGATTGTTACTCTAAGAGAAAAAGAAAAAAATTAGGTCTATGAATTGGTAACTACCAACACATAAACAGAAAGAGAAATACGAAAAAGCTAAAGAAGGAGGAGAAAAGAAGTGAAACAAATGTGCGAGCGAATTGAGATTGAAAATCGCGAAAATAGGTTTGCTGGTTTCTTCCTCTGTTGTTCGTTTAAATCACATGAAAAGAAGCAAACACCCATAAACTAATGTAAATATATGAGGACACATTGTCTTTGGCAATGAAGGAACGTATGAATCAAGAAAGCTAATATTTGTGAAAATATGTTTAGTATCTTATGCAGACACCACACCTTTTGACCTAATAAACTTGAACAGGCAGCTTCTCCCCTCATGTAGCTCGAATAGGAAGGCTGAGTTGCAAGAGTATAACGGTTTGCTCACCCCTTAAAGTCCTGAGGTAGATGTATTATCAGGAGAGGAAAATGATGACAGTAATGAAGAGCATAGCATGATATATCTTCCGAAGGTTAGGACACATATCACAACTACTATATATTCATGTGGGCTTTGATGGAATTAATATCACATTTTTTGTGTATTGTAATTTTCAAACTATTTGAAAAAGAAAAGCTTCCGATAGATATGCTAACA
Organism: Jacaranda copaia; assembly: GCA_014898725.1. Lineage (NCBI taxonomy): Eukaryota > Viridiplantae > Streptophyta > Magnoliopsida > Lamiales > Bignoniaceae > Jacaranda > Jacaranda copaia. The sequence goes on along the minus strand of JACGDI010005315.1, from coordinate 1,167,174 downwards.
ACTTTTTATTCGGACGACACCTTGCATCTATAACGATAGTATTAGTTGAACACAAATGCTTATTTTTAATTCTGCGCAGATAACTTGCTTTTTTAACATTAGCTTATTTAGTTTAATGCAAAAAGGCTTTGGCTAAAGTTACTTGGAAGGCTTTGTATTTTTGACATTAGAGCTATTTAACTTGGCAAAAAGGCCTTTGTGAATTTGTTTTAAAATCATTTATCTTAGCACGAGGGACCTTTGTATTTCTAGCATTAAAACCATTTAGATATGAAGGACTTAAAATATAATCTCACCTCAAATAATTAAGTATGTATAACAGTACGCATCTCTTGAGCGAGATCTGTAAATGGTGTTGAGGGAAGGGGCCTAACCTTTAACTTGCACTTGCATTTGAGGTCAAGAGTGTAGTAGTTATCATCTCAAGGAATGTTTCATTTACGATGTCCTTGCACCCTGAAAAGATGGAATTTGTGGAGCTGCTGTGGTAGTGTCAATGGCTAAGATTATTGTTCTTGTCAATTGAACCATGGTAAGGTATTCTTCCTCAACATGGTGCAAATGTGCCATGGATTGATTAATCAATATTGAGGAATTCTGGTCACTGCAAACACGTGCCATATTCTCACAACTCACTCAATATTTTCCACAAACCGTGCTAATATTGTGATCATACAATAACTAATACCAAATGAGAAAGACAAAATATTTTATTTCTTTTTGCTGAAAAGAATTACTCACTTTTTCTTTACATTTGACTTTTTCATCTCTAGTTATACTAAATATTTATCACGGTATAATTCCTCTAATATACTTAATTTTGATAACAAATAATTTATACCACTCCTTACTTAATAAGCTCGTGAAAGGGGAGTTCTATTGAATGCAGAATAAAAAATTAAGGCAAGAGTTTTATTATTTTAAGAGATTTTGAATGAATAATTCTTTAGATAGCTCAATTTGATCAAATCAAAATTAACGCAGTAAATCGTATTAGAATATATATATATATATATATATAATTATCATAAAAGCATATAAAAAGTAAAGAATGCATTTCTAACATCTTGTCATTTTGAGAACCAATAAACATTGATATATTGCATACAAAAAGTAGAACCTTAAATGTATTTTGTTAATAAACAAGTGCTTCACTTGCTAATATTTTTCAATTAATATTCTTATAATGGGGCAAATTTATCAACGGTTGCACCTTCATTTCAAAATCCCCGACAGCATAGTATCCCACCCGAAGCCGGGAAGAACATTCACCGTAAAGGCCGCCACGAACGAAATGCCAGCTAGGCTCGGGCAGGCCCGAGCCTCCAGCTCCGTCAGCGTCACATGCCAGCCGTGTACAGCCTGTCTGAACGTAGAAAATCCCCTTAATTTCCCAACTTAATTACTTAAGATACCCGCACCAAGACAATGATAATAGTTAGTGTATAAATATTCAACACAGGAATTATAAATACAGCGTAATATTTTTTTATTTATTTATTTTCCTGATATTTGGATTTATTGGCTGGCGACAGGCTGTCAGCAACAAAGTCCCCACTCTCTCTCTCTTGGAAGACGACTCCCCTGTGCCTTCCATTGTTCCCTTCTCTTTCTTCCCTCGCTCGCTCTCTCTCATTCTTTTTCCCTTCTTTTTGGCTTGAATATTTGTTTTCTCTCTCGCTCTAGGGTTTTTCTGGCATTTTTTTGGGAATTTCAGATTTATCGTCATAGCTCGCCGGATCGTTGATTCGCAAGTCGTAAGCTTTCTGCTTGTCTTATTAGTCATTATTTTTTTGGTGTTAGTTTCTGAATTTTGAAATTTTCGTTTATTGGCGTTGAATTAGAGTGATTGTTTGTGGGTTTTGCATTTCCGTATGAATGCGAGTATTTTTGTCTAGTTTTTTGGTGTTCTTTTCTTCGCTGCTCATGCCGATGTCATTTTCTTTTCATGGTGTTTTGGTATTGGGAAAACTGCCGTGCATGTTAAGGTTTATGAGTAAGATGGTTTATTGTAAAGCTATTATCAATTAGGCTGGGCTTTTGGATATATATATTTTACTGGTTGATTAATATCTTGTTTCATGAAGTTGGAATCTGTAGAACAGAGAGGCTAAGTATTTATTATTTATTTGTTTGTGAAGTTCGCTAGGGGAAATTTGGTAGGGGTTGATGTGTTTGCATCAGTGTCTATGGCAGAAATGCAAATGACATTTTATTTAAGTAATTTCCGGAGTCAGATTAATGAGCTACATATTTGCATTTTTAAGTTATTTTGATTTAGGTGATTGGTCTGTTCACGACAATAATAACTTTTTTGAGTTGTTCGTATGACAAGTTCAAACAATATGTTGAAGTTACTAGGAAGGAGATCAGATATTGGTGGCGGTGAGAGATTATTAGACTTCAGCAATTGTTCATTGGACAGTTTCCAGATGTTAGATAAGTTTTTGGTGCACAAGAGTTTTAAATTACAATGTGGAATCTGAATAAGCGGTTTGCTGGGTGCAAGGACGCTTTTCAAATTTAAAAAGGTTGACTGTGTGTACAAGTTGTGAGAGTAGTCGTGCTGTACTACTATGTTATTTGGCCACCTGGAGCATATGCGGACCCACTGAATAAAATATTATTGAAAATATTGGCAATGTCACTTGTAATGAATTTAATAGGAAAGCCTGGATTATGAGAATTTATGTTACAGCAGATGCCTAATAATGATGAATCAATCTATTATATCTTGATGATGTGTTCCCTATTTGGCATTTCATTATTTTCTGAATTATCTTCATGTGTAGCAATTTGATTGCTTAGTTTACTTTGTAAAAGGAATGTGGGTTTATTGTCAATTTTGCCGACTTTTATTGAATGAGATTCTTTCATGTGTCTTTTCTGTTTCGCTTATATATCTCTAAATGCTAAAACAAACTTTGGGTTCATTACAGAGCTGGTGCAATTCTGACCAGTAGGATATTTTTCGTGAGAGGGCAGTAGTTTCTGTCGCAAGCACACATCTATATGATAACAGCACTTATATATATGTGTAGTAAGCTATATGATAATAACACTTAACTGTTGGTTATCTTTCCCCACTTTTGACTTATTTTCTTGACATTGCTTAGCCAATACATCTCTTCTCTCTGGATGAATCAATGATCTTATGTCCCCTGTGCATGTTGCAGGTTATTACGCTGGATTCTCTATCCTGAATGGTTACTTGTCATAAATTCTTCTTGTTCACAAGTGGATTTAAAAACTGAGTTGCTAGGAAAGCTGAAAATCATTTGAGGTTGGGAAGTTATTAAGAAACTTCTTTTGCCATCCCCATTCTTCGCTCAAGGATATTCTAATCAATCTCTCAAGTGGCCGTATATGATTCTTTTGGAATTGATAGGAGTCTTCAATAATTGCTTTCTAATATTGTTGGGTTGCTCGGTGTTTCTGAGGAATCCTGTACTCAATAGACGATTTTCTTGTGTCCATGCTGGCGGAGAGCATGCGTGGAATCTGTGCTTTGGGTAATGCCCCTGACGAGATTTGTTGCTGATGCACTTGGTGTGGTGACAATTTGTCTTGTTGTTGTATTGGTCCTTCTGGGTTTGTTTTGTATTGTATATTCATTTTACTTCCGCAGTCGAATCCGTGGGCAAGGTCTTGTTCAGCTCAATTATTTCAGTGGTCCTTGGATTATCAGGATCGCATACATCTTTTTTGCAGTCTGGTGGGGTGTTGGTGAAATTATCCGGTTGAGTCTGTTGAGACGCAGCGGAAGAGTCTTAGATGCCCTCACTCTGCAATGGCAGGAAAATGTTTGCAAATGCTACATTGTTTCAAACCTGGGATTTGCAGAACCATGCCTATTTCTGACACTCATTTTTCTTCTTCGCTCATCTCTACAGAGGTCTGGAACGTTAAGTCAGAAGTGGAATGTGAAAACAGCCGGTTTTGTTCTTCTTTATTGCTTCCCAATGTTTGCCCTTCAGCTGATAGTCATTTTAATGGGACCAACTTATAAGAAGGATCACAATCCCAAACTACCTTCTTATTTTATCAGAGCAGCTTCTTCTCCCAAGACAAGGGATGATATTGCCCTCTGCACTTACCCTCTCCTGAGTACGATCTCTCTTGGTCTTTTTGCTACCATCCTAACTGCCTACTTGTTCTGGCTTGGTAGGCGAATTCTTCATTTGGTCATCAATAAGGGTTTGCAAAAGAGGGTGTACACATTAATCTTTTCTATTTGTAGTTTCTTCCCATTAAGGGTTCTTTTGCTTGGTTTATCAGTCTTATCTGAGCCAGAAAGACTTGTGTTTGATGCCATAGCATTCTTGGCTTTTCTTTCCCTTCTATGTTGTGCGGGGGTGGGTATTTGCTTGCTTGTATACCTTCCTATTGCAGATTCTTTATCTTTGAGGAGCCTGCAACGAGATATAGAGGCTGGGAGGGGGACTAGTAATGAATACAATGACACCATTTCATTAATTGCTGATCAGAGCCCTGTTGAAGGAAGTATGGTGATTAGTCCTGGGAGAAATTCGGCTGGTTCAGCTAAACGTGGATCAATTTCTTTTCGCACAATGGGAAAGGATGAAGCCTCTGGAGCAGCTTTTGTGGAATTAAGCCTTTTCAATCCTAGCCAGCATTCATCACCCTCCGGCTCACCTAGACTTCTTGGTTGGCCTATGATGTCTCCTGCACAGGATCAGGGATCATCCTAATGCTGCCAAGAGGCTGCTGTGGTGGCAAACATTTTTGTGGTGACTCAAAACTGTTTGTAAAGGATTTAGTTTTTGAATAATGATTGCTAATTTTGGTTTTGGTTTTGGTTTTGAGATAGTTGTTTGCTTGTTATCCACCTTATTTTTTTTGGTGGCGCTCTTAAATTCTGTTTGCCTGTGACAATTTTACAGCCCTGCTGATGATGGAAATGCTGCTTTCATATTTTAATTTCAGTATTTTCTGCTGTGTTCGTAAATTGTCATTGCTGTGTCATTACTCTTGCGGCAGGTGCCATGGCTGTGGTTAGTGCATATGAGTACTTGATGATGTGGAGGCTGTTGTTAGTACGGATGAGTAGTTGATGATACGTGGAGGTCGGCGGTGGAGTACAAATTGCCAATCCCTTGTTCCAAAAGATGGTGGACTTTGTTAACACAAAAGGGGTGGGAAACTTTCATGCTAATTACTAGGATGTTGCCATCCCAGTTCTTTTTACCCCCTCAGAAGAATTTTGTGATTGGTTTTTCAATCACTCTTTGTATAATTCGAATTTGAGATCGATCTGTTTGGTACGTGTATTTGGTGTCATTACATAAAACGAACTTTTCAAATCTTATTTTCCGACGCATTTTTTCTTTTAGTGTTATAAATGAGAATGAATCGTATCATGTATATTTTCAGCTTAGCTCATAATATGATATAGTAAATTTTTATTTTATTTTCTTTTGTGCCCGCACGGATATTAGAAGTTTGATTAAGATTTGAATTCCCGCCTCTCTTTTTTATTTTTTTTTATTTTTACATTATATGAAAATTTTATGTTATTGAATTATAGGACACCGGATATTATAAAGTTTATAAAATGCATTTTTCATGCCTTTGACCAAGTCATTGAGGCACTTTCCACCTTGAGAAACAAAAACTGCTTACATTTTTGCATATATCCACATTAACTTTTTCAGCTTGAAACTTGCTTGAAAAATGAGTATCACATTATTAATGATGAAATTGAATTCTTTGAACGAAAATGTTTTCTTAAAATTTTTTACATGATTAAATTTCACTAAGCATAGTTTTAAGTTTAATATTGCATATAAATGTTTTCTTTAAGTTGTTTTGGTGTTTTAAAGATATAAAAATGGGAGATGAGGTTATGATTGGTTGCGAAATAAAATATAATGATTATGATAATGTGATGGGTTGATGCTATGTAAGATTGTGATTTATTGTGAAATTGCTTTTCAGATATGTTTGAAGAGTTATTTGAGATAATGAAATTATTTTACGAGTTTTGGTTTTTGGATTTTTTTGGGATTTGGAATTTTCAAAATAATAGATAAATTTAATAAATTGTATTTTCTTGTTTATAAATGGGCAATGAAGTAATTTATTAATTTAGAAAATTATAATTCCAACTAGGTAAACAACAATTTATTTATTTATTATTCATAAAACTCATTTCAACAAATTCTTTATTAATCAGACTAATTAGAAGTTTGTATGCTTATAAATAATTCATAAAAAATGTGTATCGACCAAAATTTATTTTTAAATTTTAAAATTTTTATTTGTTAAATATTTATTTGTATTTCTTAAATCCTTTTGGCAAATAGTTTTTGTCAAATTTTATGCATATCAGCAGAAATTCTTTTCCATTAGTTACTTTAGAATAATTTTAATAAAAATAATATTTGTCTTGTATGTTAAATTTGAAAATAAAGATTTGGATAATATTAGTGAAAAGACAAATTTATGTTGTTAATTTAGTTTTTACGAATTAAAAATTTTAAAAGAATTAGTTTTTAAAAATTTAAAAAGTGAAAAACTAATCTTTGTTAATTTATTGTAAGTAAATTACAAATTTTTGTTAAAATTAAAAAATCAATTTTCATTTATTTAGTTTTTATTAATTAAAAAAAATCAAAAAATGAAGCGTAGAAGTGGGAATTCAAAATCAAGCGTCTGTGAGAGAGATGATGGGCAAAAAGAGAGGAATGCATAGTCATGTTTTTGAGGCGTCTGCCCCTTAGGCCTTAGAAACCAAACATTTATCGTATAAGCAAGCCCGTCTTTTGACGTGCTTTGTGTTTCAGGAATGCACGATGCGGGATTTACTCTATAGGCAATCGCGGCCTAATAGTCTCAAGAATTTAAAAAGAATAAGGCAATGCTTGGTTATGTTATTTTGTATGATTTTAATATGTGTTAGAATGAATGTTGAAAGCGATATTAAAGAATGTGAAAGTTGTGTGGGGGAATATAAGGAATTTTTGGTTATGTTTCAAAAAATAGTTAAAAATTGATTTTGAAGAGTTTTGTTATATTTGTTTATATTTTGATATGAAACATTTTTTACTAAATCAATCAAATTAACGCTTTTTTATTAGGTTTTTGATATGAAAGTGGAATTGAGTGTATATATAATAGATGAATGTTTATATTAGAAAATGATGAAATTTTGAGGGTGGGTTAATGATGGTCAATGGATAGGAGATGCTAATTTGAAAAAACTTTTTTGAATATTTTGGAGGGAAAATGAGGATATGCTTAGTTATATTTCTCCAAAATAATTTTGTTTAAGGGAAATATAACCAAACATTCCCAAAGTTTTTAGTTAATTGACATATTGTTATGGAGCTCAAATTTTAACATAAAATGACCAAATATTTGACATGAAAAATGATCATTATTATTGGTATTTGGTACAATCTATGGCTATATTCTCTTATGTTTTTCAGAAATATTTTTCAACGAGGCACATCTTCAAATTTTTTCTCAAAATACTCAAATTTTATCCCTAAAAAATTCCTCCCAATTCACCCAAAAAATCCTACACTTTATATATTTTCCAACTTTCAAAAAAATTTCAAAATTAATTTTTTCCCCAAACACTCATGTTGTGTTCTTTTATGTTTTCCCAAAAAAAATTTCAACCTCTAAAAAAATTTCAAAATTAATACATATTCTTTAAATTTTCTCTCAAAACATTCAAATTTTATCCCCAAAAAATTCCTCCCAATTCACCCA
>JACGDI010005315.1:1132371-1153429 GCA_014898725.1 Jacaranda copaia | reverse complement strand
TTATTATTATTTGTTAATTAGTATGTTTAAATGTTGAATTTTAATTATTTTGTTTAAAACTTCAAATATTGAATTTAGTTTATTTTTCGTTTTCTAGTAACAAAAAATGGAGAATTTTGAGGTTTTAGATAAGAGTAGAAAGGATCTCGGGTGGAATCATGGCGTATTGGTGAATCTAAATAAAACCAGTGATGGGATTAAATGCAATTACTGCTCCAAAATCACAAAAGAAGGGATTTCTCGACTTAAAGAACATCTTATTGGGGGATTCAGAAATGCAACAGCTTGTAAACAAGTTCCTAAGTTTGTGAAGATTGAATTGAGAGAGTTTATGGAAGCAAAAAAACAAGCAAAAGCAGTCATGGATTCAATTCCTCATTTTGATGATATTGATGATATAGGACATGGAGAAGAAGATGAACAATTACGAGGAAAGAGACATATATCTACCTTAGAATTCTCAATTCAATCAATAGCCCAACAACAAAAAAAATCCAAACAAATGGGGTCAATCAATTGGTATTTCAAGAAGGATGTCGAAGCAATAAAAATTAAGCATCAAGGTGAGGCAAAAGCACAATATGTCAATACTCAAGAGATTGCGGGATGATGCGGTTCAAAAATTTGCAAAGTGGATGTATGATGCTGGGATACCATTCAATGTGGTTAAATACGATAGTTTTAGTCCTATGATTGAAGCAGTTGGACAATATGGTGTTAGCATGAAACCTCCAACATACCATAAGATGAGGGTGACATGTCTAAAGAAGGAGGTGGAACACACTAAAGCGCTTTTAAAAGGGCATGAGGACGACATGGAAAGATCTGGTTGTAGTCTCATGGCAGACGGGTGGAGAGATAGAAAAGAAAGATCACTCATTAATTTTTTGGTGAATACTCCTAGAGGAAGTATGTTCTTAAAGTCAATTGATGCATCGAGCTACTCTCATACGGCTGAAAAAATGTTTGAGCTATTTGACAAATTTGTACATGTTGGAGAGAAAAATGTTGTTCAAGTTGTCACCGATAGTACAAGTTCGAATGTTGCAGCCGGGAAGATGTTGATGGAGAAATATCAACACTTGTATTGGTCCCTATGTGCGGCACATTGTTTGGATTTAATGTTTGAAGATATTTTCAAAATGCCAGAATTGAAGAGGACACTTGAACGGGCAATAAGTGTCAGTGGCTACATCTATAATAGAACTCAAGTCTTGAACATGATGAGAGAGTTCACTGGTCAAAAAGATATGATTCAGCTAATAAAAACTCGCTTTGTCACTGCTTCTTTGACTTTGAGGAGCTTCCATAAATACAAAATGAGTTTGAAAAAGATGTTCACTTATGAAGAGTGGAACAAAAGCAAGTTTGCAAAGGAGCAAGGAGGTAAACAAGTGCAAAAAATCATATTAATGCCTTTTTTTTGGAATACCATTGTTTATTGCATGAAGTTTGGTGGGCCCTTGATTGAGGTTCTTCGGTTAGTAGATGGTAAGAAGAAGCCTCCCATGGGCTATATTTATGAGGTGATAGATAAATGTAAAGAGAAAATTGCAATTGTTTTTGAGAAGAGTGAGACAAGATACAAAGAAGTTTTTGATATTATTGACAAAAGGTGGAATTGTTAGCTCCATTAGCCCTTGCATGCAGTCGGCCATTTTTTGAACCCTGAATTTTTCTATAGTAATCCAAACATAGAACAAGATGCAGAAATTATGTCTGCTTTATATGATTGCATAGAACGGTTGGTGCCAGAAATTTCAGTACAAGACGAAATTAACAAAGAGCTAACAATATATAAGAGAGCTGAAGGCAATTTTCGATCTGCGATAGCAAAAAGGCAAAGAGCACTACTAGCACCAGGTAAATAATTATTTTATATAAATATGTTATTATGTTAATGGCTTAAACTTTATAATGTCTATAACTTATTATTACATAAAAAATATTAGCTATCTTTTTATCTTTTAATTTTTTGTTTATTGTTAATTGATAGCTGAATGGTGGTCTTCCCTTGGAGCCTCAACACCAAATTTGCAGAAGTTGGCCATAAAAATTTTAAGCCTTACTTGTAGCTCTTCTGGTTGTGAAATAAATTGGAGTGTTTTTGAGTATGTAAATAATTTTTAACTAAGTTATGAGTGGCTTTATGCATTTTCAAATTATTTTTGTTGTGCTACACTACTACTAATTATTAATTAAATTAACTTATTATTCTACAGCTTCATTCAAAAAAAAAAGAAATCGGTTGGAGCAACAACACTTAAATGACTTGGTGTTTATCACATATAATAGAGCTTTGTTGCGGAGATTTGACAATCGTGATCGCATTGATCCAATTATTTTGGAGAGTCATGCAATAGATGAAAGCAATGAATGATTGGTGGGGAGAATGCAAGAGGAAGATGAGGATGAACTTGTCTTTGATGATGAGAATTTGACTTGGCGTGATTTTGTTGATGCTATGGGAGTTGATGAAGATACATATGGGTTTAGATCTCGAAGTTCTCACTCTACGGTTCCAAGTTCATCAAGAGGAAATAGAGGCGGGTTATTAACTTCCAAAGCAATACCAAAAAAGAAAACATCAAGTTCAATTACGTCCAAGGTGCCACAAAATGAAGAGGAGGAATTTGACATCAATTTAAGTGATATGGAGGAGGAAGAAGAGTGGGATAATGAGGGCTATAAATCTCCCGTTGGTGATGAGGATGGTGATATTGATCTTGATGATGATGAATAAAGTTGGGAAAATTTGGAGTTTAAAACTTTGGAAGAATTAGAAATTTTAGTTGTTTATTTTTCAATTTGGTTGCTTATTGCGCATTTGTGCTTGATTTTGAATGATATTTTTGTATGAATTTGTTTGATATATATTTACTTGTTGCACAAATTTAGGAATTATCATTATTCTTATGATGATTTGGTTGTTTATTCTTTACAATATATGAAATATGTTAGTATTTTAGGTGCATGGTAGAAATATATACATATATATATATATGGTGCGCTTTATTTCAATAAAGTGCGCGCTATGCACTATAGCTCTAGGGAATCTTTGCACGTCGCTGCGCTTTGCGCTCTTGACAACAATGCTTTTGAGAGTGACACCTGAAACAGTTGAGCTGTGAGGATTTCAATTATCAGGTCGCACGATTGGAGTGCCTGATGGTGGTTATTCCATGTAACTTAGAAAATTTGCATCTCATGTCTGTGTATTTTATTAATATTGCTTTCGTTTGGTATATGGCTTTCCGGCATCCTGGTTGCTAAAGATTTTGAGGTTGAGTTTTAGGCATGCCGAGACAAAATCAAATTGATTGAGTATAGACGATCATTCTTCTGAATTGTTGATGTTGTTTTCGGACATATAGTGTTGCGCTGGAATTGCAAGAGATTTCATGAAGCACCTGAAAACTTGCGATGCAGAGAATGGTGTATGATTGATGAAACAAGTTCAATGCACAATTTGACATTGGTGTCTGCAGACTAGACAGAGGTTTTCCAGAATTACAAGGCTGCTGGAAATGATTGAGATTGTCTGGCTTCATCGTATGTAAGATGTAAATGTCATTAACAACTTTGCAAGAAATCTGATTGCCCAAGTACCATAATCCGATCAAGTTGGCTTTTCTTGGCGGTATAATTATCATTCATTTTGTAAGGAAATCGAAATGTTAGTTAGAGTGTCTATTTTTGTTATCTTGTTCGTGTAAAGCATTCAATTTTTCTTTTTTATGGTAGTTTACACATGTATTGTGGTCCTACTTATTCAAAAAGTAACATGATATGTATTTATACTAGAGTCTAACTTAGTATTGGATTTTATTATTATTTTTTTTAAAAAAGTCATACCAATTTAGATACATGCACAACAACAGTGCATTAGATTTGAATTTTTAACCTTATATTTTATACGTGAGATTAATGCCACTAGATTAAGAATTACTCAATTAAAATCACACTAACATTTGAAATTAAAAATGAAATATATTACAAGTAAAATTACAAACGCCAAATTTAAATAGGCATTCATCACCAAGTTTGAATAGACATTCATCACTTTTTAATCGTCCCGCAAATTTTTGTTAGAAGAGTTGGAATTGTAAAATGAAGACATGGCCAGATTAGTCTGCGGAGTTGATATTTCATTTTGAAAAAATATATGCGATTTATTTATTTTTAATGTAAAATTAAGAAGTATTGTAAAAGTTATTATTATTAATATTATTATTATTATCATTGTGTTTTAAAATGAGGTATCTATTTTTGTAGCTAATCTCAGTTTTATTTCAAAAAAATGGAGTGAAGCATGAAAACGTATATTCCCCTTGTACTAAGAGAAAAAAGAGGACAAGACGTACGGTTGTTCCGCGGCCATCAACTATTGACCAGTCATAGGGGCATAATTGTAATTTGACAAGGTGGAGCGACGCGTGCCCGCCGCCTCAAAGCCACGCTCCTTTTAATGTTCGCCTCCAGGAATGGTAGAAGCTTCTCGTTGCCTTGCTTGCCTTTATTCATTCATCCCCACTCCCAAATCTTTGCCCGAAATTTCTCATTAGGTTTTGTTTTCCCTGGTAGTAAATTAATTCAATGGCGTCATTCAGCGAAGCTCCACCCGGCGATGCCAAATCAGGTGAGAAGATCTTCAAGACTAAGTGCGCTCAATGCCACACCGTCGACAAGGGCGCCGGCCACAAACAAGGTCCGTCTCCCCTCCCTTCAACACCCCCCGCCCCCCCTCCCCAAAACAAAAGGAACAAACCAATAATTCCTTGTTCAATCGCATAGCAGGTTTTATTACGTTTTGCTGTGGTTAATGTAATTGTGCCCGATCTGATGTGATGTTAGCCTTATTTGTATGAGATATATATCGGTGCAGACCTCGTGTTATTTTTCTTTTTAAATGGTTTTGGTTTGGATTCAGTAGCCTTGATGGTGGTGGTGGAATGTAGCAATGCGTTCCCTCCTCTGTCTGAAATTTGATATATACTGTAATAAACTAAATCTACTTTCATGTGCTAACATTTTCGTTTCGGTATAATGGTGTTTTTGTTTGACTTGGGTTCGTGTTTTGTTTTGTTATTTGGTACTTTTGAATAATCGAGCAATTCACAATTTAGTACAGCTTTATCTCCCTTCTATTTGCCACGATAGAAATTTGTTTCATGTCATTGGATTTTGTGGTCTCCCTATGTCTAGCTAAATTGGTGGAATATATTGACTCGAAGTGTTCAGCGTCCATCGATATTTCTTTTAATTGAAATTTAAGTAGTGACCCTGAAACTCTCTGTTCTATTTATACCTGTCTACCAGCTGCCAATTGATGGTTGGTTGTCTATGTATGCTTTCATTATTGGTGGGGGCTTGTGATCTTGTGGAAATGAAATTTGCCTCCTCACTCTGTTCTCCTTTTTTCCTACAGCAGTGCCGATTCTATTCCTTTACATTTGTTCTGTCTTATGCTTTGGGGATGTTCTCATGTCTTGAAATTTCCAGGTCCCAACTTGAATGGCCTTTTCGGAAGACAGTCTGGTACTACCCCTGGGTATTCTTACTCAGCTGCCAACAAGAACATGGCTGTCATCTGGGGAGAGAATACACTCTATGATTACTTGCTTAATCCTAAGAAGGTACTTGAATATGTGTGTGAACATTGGTTGTTTTAATGAAGGAGTGTTAATTTGTGACGTTTGTTCTTGAAGTTTTTCCAGTTTTCCCTTATTTTATTCTCAAGATGAAACTCGATTCTGGACCTATGATTGCATGCTCTGTTGGCATGTTTAATGCATTTTTTCAGATTACTTCATATATCAATGGATAATTTTTAATTACACGGATGTGAGTCATGTGACCATAGTTGTAAATAGGCATAGTGCAGCCCTTGTGCCTTGTGCCTTGGGTTCCACAAAGGTGCGGGCATCAGCGTCATTTCTGGGCTATAGCCTAAAGCATAAGGTGTGCTCTTTCTGGGCTTCACGAACATCAGGGCTTCATACTGAAATTTAGGGTAATGTGTTGCTTTTAGTATTATAACATTTGAAAGTACGGTTTATCTTCTATTTTCCCAACCAAAAAAAGAAATAAAAAAACAACTTGCTGTTGCATCTTGTGTTAAACAAATTCTCTTCTTATTGTTATGTTTTAGGTCTATTTGTTTGTATAATAATTGTTTAAATTTATTGGCATTCTTAGTATATAGTTGTATTATGAAGATAGGGAAATATGTTCATATGGTTAGTGTTATTTTGATAAAAAGCGGCCTTTGTGAATTGTGTCACTATAGCCCCAAAAGAGCATTGTGCTGTAGTGTCTTTTGCACTGTTAACAATTATGGCCGTGAACTCTCGTAGTTCCATGGAATTTGTTTTCTAATTTTCTCTTCTTCAATAGAATTATTTTATTATTCTCCTAAACTTGATGAGCCAATTAATTTAGGACTTGTTTGTTTATATTTTGGGGTGTATTGCCAAAATATTTTGGGAGAATGGTTTTTGGGAAGTGGAATTGGGGAATGTGATGATTATTTGTTAATATTTTAGGTGGTAGATGGAGAATATTTTGGGAGAACATTGTTTGTTTGATATAGACAAATGCTATTGTAGATGTCATATTAGTCACTTTTTTGTTGGATTGTTGGAGTGAAATAGATATTTTGACATTGCTTATAAGTATGTATATATAGATTGTATGATTGGTGTATGTATATATTTTTGTGATGATGAATTTAGGGTAGGGTATTGCGGAATGGATTTTAGGGTGAATTTTTAAGAGTATTTTGTGGATTATTTTGTGTGTTTTAGGAAGTGGAATTGGGGAATTTGATGATTCATTTGTTTAAATTTTGGGAGTTTGTAAACAAACAGGACCTTAAAGTCTGTTTAATTCACCCTCCACCCTGCACCCACCCTCACCCAAAAAAATAAAAAAATTCATATTGTTGAGTGTATCCATTCCAAATTTCAGTCCAATCAAATGATCAACGGCTGCCAATATGTCTCGTGGTAACAAAAATGTATTGTTCTGGGGTATATCAAGGTTCAGTCTTTGGAAAAAGAGAAAAAGAAACAACAATGAAGCTAATCCATTTAAAGGCAATTGTAAGAGTTCAATAACTTCTGTTAACATGTGTCTGTAGTATCTTTGCATAGAAAAAGCGTATTGTGTGAAAACTCTGAAGAGTATTGCTCATTCATCTGGGTATCTGTGTAGATCATCAACTCGAATGAGAGTGTTGGGGTTTATCCATAAGCAGTAGGTGTGATGCATGTGGTTTGATTCACAGGTTTTGCAGTCAGTTTGTTGTGATTCTATTCTGTAGAGGTTAGAATAGCTGGTTACTTATCAGCGTAGCATCAAATATGTGCACAGTTAGTTGTTCCTTACCTTAAACCTTTTTATCCTGACCATACTGGCCTGGCATAAATCTGTATGTATGTATTACGTTTAGTATTTTTCTTTGTTCTTTGAGTGTTTATCACCTGCCTATTGAGTTTACTTGTTGGAGTGCCTGTAATGTTTATATGATATCCTAGTTGCTTAAGTCAGAAAATAATTCACTACGATTTCTTAAATGGGCACCATCTTTTGGCGTAGTACATACCTGGAACCAAGATGGTCTTCCCTGGATTGAAGAAACCTCAAGAGCGTGCAGATCTGATTGCGTATCTCAAGGAAGCAACTGCTTGAAGATCCTTTTTTGTGGAGAGCAATTACATTTTCTGACGGAGATATATTTGTCATTGTTCCCATTTTGGGGATTTTTTTCATGTCTACGTAGTCAAATGATACTTAAATGAATAAGAGCATATTTCTGTGCTGCACTTTTTGGGTTCTTGACATATGTCAGCGGTAGAGAATTTTTATTGCCTTTGGAGGCCCTGATTCTTTTTTCCCATATAATTAAAAATTTGTCAATGAAGATATAAATAAATTGCACCTTCATCAAAGTGTGGTGCTTTTATGACTTCCAGTTCTGGTTGTTTAGACATGTTCTTGGGTGTTCTCTAAATTATCATTGGAGCTACATATGCTGGGCTGTTGGGTTGAAAAAATCTTGTGATTATCAATGTTCCCCCATTTAGGTGTTCGTTGAGGTGTTTAAAGGCTTGTCCAACATTGGGCAATTCACCAGGATGCCTGGAAGCTGCCTTAGTAGGAAATAGTTACTAGCAGGATGAGGTCTTAAAGGCCACATGTCCCACCGGTTCCTGCTAGTAATATGTCCTCTCAGTCCCTGAATTTGACGCTTTAGTTGCTTGTTGAATTCCTTGTCAGATTATGTTTTTGGCGTTTAGAAGTAGAGCTTTTTTCATTGACTCGATCCTTCATGCTGGTTTTATTGCGTACCTACTCTTGCCGACTTGGTTGTTTAAGATTCACATTGGCTTGAAATCATGGATGTTTTTTGTGCTATATTTCTGAGGGAAGAAGTATTAGACTACTTAAGTAATTTGCCCGGTTTGTCCATATAATTCTGTTCTCTGGAATTATGCAATTTGGTGGTGCAATCAAGATTCTCATTTTGCGGGAAAAGGACAAATAATTCTGTTCTCTGGAATTATGCAATTTGGTGGTGCAATCAAGATTCTCATTTTGCGGGAAAAGGATTTAACATTATGGTTTAAGGCGTGGAGATTCTCTATAGGAAAGCCGCAAACAAAGGTTGTTATCAACTATGTTTTGCCAATAGTAATCATGGTATCATAGTGAAGCAATTTGAGGAGTCAGTGCTGTTGGTTTGGTCTTATGTGCTATGATCACGTGTGTTTGCGGATGGCTAATAAAATTGTTTAGGTTTTATGTGCTATGATTTGGGGTGTATGCGGATGGCTAATAAGATTTAAATTCGTATATGTTGGTTGACGAAAAAGTAAATTATAAATGCATTGGGAATGTTTGATTATGTTTTATGGATGATTATCTTATATGTTTTGGGGAAATGAATTTTGGAAGTGGAGTTGGGGAATGTAAAAGTGGTATTTGAGAATGTGATGAATTTTTAATATGGTTTGGACAATATTTAGAAAATATTTTGACAAGTATTTATATGTTGATATACATTTTGAGAGGAGGCATTTTCTTATTGTAGTGGTTAAATTAATGTTTTTTTATGAGTGTTCGTGATGAAAATAAAATGTTGTAATATTTTTTATTTTATGAATAATAATAAAATATAATATATATGTATGCATATGAGAAGATGGGGCGTTGGGGGAATAATGAAGGAAAGAAGAGGGTCAAGAGCTCGTATCATTGTGAAGTTAAGAAATGATAAAAATAAAACTCAAATAGATAGATGAAAATAAATTGGGATTAAGGAAAATAAAGTGTGGATGCAATATGCGTAAATGTGTGGTAGTCAAATTGCGTATGAGGTTATAGTATGGGCGGCTACTAAAATGTGATTACATTGGTTAAAATTTTAAAAAATTGATAATTTTAGTGAATTTGAATGGATGGATTGTACTTTTTTTTTTTTTTTTAATTTATAAGCACATATATCAAAAGTTCATTAAAATTTAAATTTATATCTTCACACTTTATGTTAGGGGTGTAAATAATATGAGACGATTTGCAAATGATTTAGATTCAGTTTGATGGAAATTTGTATTTAGCTTGATCTTTTTGAACTCGAGCCAATTCGAGCTCAAGCTCATTAGTCAAACGAGCCGAATTGAGTTCAATAATATTTGACTTGAAAAGCTCGCAAGCCTAAATGAGCTTGTTTTATTATATATACACATATATAATTATAATCTAGGCCCATATAATAATAATAATTTAATTTTTTATTTTTAAGAAAATATATAACAAAATTTTTTAAAAAGTTCATAATTATAGATTTTGTTTGGAGTCTAAATAAACTCGAGTTAATTCAAATCTATACGAGCCCGAGTTCGAGCTTATCCGAAATTATATGAATTAAGTTTTTCTGTTTTTCTATGATGAGTCTTATTAAGATAAGTTCAATAAGGTTCGCCAAGCTTTTGTTTATTTTAACGAGCATAGTTTGAACTTGACTTTTTAAGCTTGATCAAACTCAAGTTTAAACTTACGAATTAATAGACGAATTGAGCTTAAGCATAATAAATTCGGGCTTGGATCGACTCGATTATGTCCTTCCTATATGTATGGAACTTATAACATTACCACTTGGCAATGAATTGGGTGCTACATGACTTGGTTTTCGTTGTGTATGTCAACACAGCTGATGCACGATATGATGTGGAAACTGCCGACCACGCGGAGATTATTGCTCATGATGCCATCAAACGGGGCCTATTTTTCAGACTTGTGTGGGTGCCCATCTAATACTTAGGCATTTGCTCCTTTTACCTTTAGGAAATGGTCTATAATGTGTTACTTACGATTCAGGTCTAGCGCAAAGCAAAATGGGATTTTTCCAAAAGTTTTAAGCGACTACAGAGTAGAATAGCATGATTCACTAGTTACATCAATATAATGGTAAATTTTATTCTGATCATAAAATGAAAATGGTGTCGTAATTAAGTAAAACAAAATTTTATGAGGTTTTTCATTTCAATACTTTCTTCTTTTACTAGGAGCATAGTAAAGAAAGATGGGACTGCAAAGTTTAGAGAAGTACTAATATTTTACTATTCGAATATTATTGTTCATAGTAAACTTAGAAGTCATTAGACTCTCGAGTTATGAAATTTTACTAAAACTTCTTCTTGACTTTAATCATTTTATAATGGTCACCTAAAGAAAACAATATTTTGTTGCTTACAAAGTGATCGCTTGCAAGTTAACATTAGGGTTGCTTTGTGTTTGGGTGAAGTGTAGGATGAGAAATGGATGAAAATTCTTGTCAATAGCTAAACACATATTGATAACAATATCGCTTCTTTATTTATTTTTTGTTTTTAATTCTTTTTAGTTGGCGAAGAAAATTGCATTTCAAGAAAGTTATATAAACTTAACTTGAAAAGGACAACAACATAAATCAAACAACAACGCACCCATTTAGGTAATAAGTTTAATACGATTAGAAAACAAAATAAATACTGTATGCATCAACTTTACTACTATTATATATTATTAATCATATTTGCTTCTAATTGCGTGTCCCTCTCATTCTACAAAATAGAGAAAGTGAAAACAACTATAAATATTCTAAAAAGAAATGTTATTTGTCATTTATTATGTTTTTCCTAACTTAGAATATATATGAATGCTCTTAATCATATCAAATAACAAATAGCACATGACAACAATGGATAACAATTGCCCATAGGAATTTGCCACTATAAGCACAAGTTTTCCAATTTCAGAGACCCAAGAAGTTGCGTGGATGCAGTGCGCTTGAAGTTGATGGCAATGTCTGATTCATGGTTAGAACCTTCGGGGAGGTTTTCTTTCTATTAGTAGATTTTTTCTGAAGAACTCTATTTATTCTGATGTGGATGGCAAGCACGCCTATATTTCCTATTTTTATAGAACTGTTTCCATCTCCTATTATCTATAACAATCAAGTCATTAATAACTCGACAAGTGAAGAAATCACCCATCATATGCAAAATTATAAAAAATCTTCCTTAAGATCAAATAATTCGATCGAATTAAATATGTGTGATAGCCTCTACCATACCAAGAAACTGGCATATTGCAAAACTTTGTATGCATTGCAAACCCAAGCACGGAAGAATATGAGATGGGGCATCGCGTCTCGTAAAACATTTCCGGTTGAGTTAGCAATGCATCAGTAAGAAAATCTCTTCGCTTTTTCACTTCAATTCATATCTCCATGCTATACTCATCCTTTTCCGCCTTACTGTGATGTGTTAGGAGCTGATAGAGCATGCACCATATATACTTGTGTGTTGAAAATTAAATTTTGAAAACAAAATATTGAGAGGGACTTAAACATATGGAGCTATAGTTACATAAGAAATGAACCCACTATTTCTTGTATATCATGCATAAATAAAGCATAAAATTAAATGAAGCACATATACATAAACATATATTATAAGAAAAAACCCACTTGAATATCTTGAAATGAAATTAAAGACACTTGAGGTAGGGTTTGTTGCTTCAATAGTGTCTTTAAAGCTTTATTTGGTCCTCTACACCACCTAAGGTCCTCGACAAATGGTCTCTCAAAATACAACGATTTTTTTTATCAAAGGCAGCAGTCCAATTGACCAAAACGACGAACTAAATTAACTTGAAACTCTTTTTATGAAATAGGCAGTGAGGTGAAAGTGCATAGTGTAGTGCTCAAACAAATGCTAGTATGTTTTTCTTGTCTTCTATTTGGTTGGTTTCTAGGCACTCATTTTTATAGTAATGTAATGCAATTTTGATGACGAGACATAATCCTTTATTAGGATCATTATTCTTTCTTTTAAAGTCAACCAAAAAAAAATAAAAAAAAATAAAGTTAGAAGCTCAAGTTATAGCTCTAGCTTTTGAGCTAACTTCTCTATAGGGGTGTGTCAATTGGAGTGCACTAAAAATAAACTTTAACTATTTCATTTATACATCCACACCCTTTATCTAATGTGGATAGGCTCATTCTATCCACTAAAATGTCCTTAAATTAATTCTTTTTTTAAACTCAATTTTCTTATTCAATTATTTAATTTTAGCTTATAAATATGCGGAAATTTCACACATTGTGATAAATGATCTTCTTAAAAATTGTTAAGATGATATTTTACTTTAGTAGGTGACATATTCACCATTATGTTTGCACTAATCTTTTACTTCAAGACGAGCATCTAATTAGATGGCCCTAACCACTATTAGAATTGCAACAGATTTCATGAAGAACCTAAAAACTCATGATACATGTTAAAAGATAAAAGGCCTAAGAGGGGGTGAATTAGGCCAAAAACTAAGTTATTGTAACTTTAGAAGAAAAACGAACAATTTTAAATTGGAAGTTCCAAATGGAATAACACAAATTTTAAGACAATAGAAAATAAGTAAGACAAGATTTATAGTAGTTCAGCAAGTCTTCTCCACCACTTAAGCTTTCGGTTCACTTAGGATTTTAATCTGCAACTTTCACTAATAATTTCAAAGAGAATTAGAGCAAATGAGTTCAATAAATATGAACAAGTAATTCAAAACCAATTGAAACTATATTAAACAAACCAATACAACAGAAGGGAAGGAAAATTCCAAAGTCCCAAATACAGAAGACTACAAAGCTGACGATAGTTCTAGCTGGAAGTAAACAACATACTGCTTTCTTTTCTCTAATAAGGTATTTCAAGAAAGCTAATAATTAGAGCTGAGTATTTCTGTAAGCAAATGTTTATTCTTTTGAGTGCATCTCTTAAGAATTAAATAATGGATCTTTTGCTCATGCTAGATATTCAAACAATAACTTTCCATGCATAGATGGGTTATAATGGCAACTTACCAAGTTTGGATGTCATTCTTCAATCAAAGAAGATTTTTCAGCCTTCATTAATGTCTCCAAAATACTCTTTCCATATAAGAGAGATTAGTAATATTTTATCCAAATATACAATGGCCTTAAGATGAAAACAGATCATGAATTGTAAGGGTGGCAATTCTAGTGGGGTTGGGTCAAGGTATGGGTATTACTTAAATTTGCTCGAACCCAACTTATTTAATTTTCAACCTAATAAGCCTAAACTCAAACCCAACCCACTCCAAATCATATCGACCTAGGTAAACCTGATTATGAATTAGGTTGACCTAATAACCTGATAACCCACAACCCACCTAACCTATTAAGAAAATCATACTTTTTAATCGCAAAAAAAATTTGATACTGTAAATTATATTTTTGCGTTGCTTTTGATTTGACTTCCATATTACATTTTCATTGTGCATTATAGGAATAAAATACATCACATGAACACTTGTATAACATGAATAATATTTCAATAGGTATTAGCTTGGTGGATTTTCTTATTATAAAAAAATTAGTGAATTTGAAGATACATACTTTTTTTTTTATTTGAAGGTGCATACTTTTTACATCACAAACTACACACAACCTTCTAATTTTTGCAGCATACACTGATATTTGCATATGATAAAAAACTATCATGATTCTCCAACCAAAGCAAAATAGAAAACCTAATGCGGGAATTGCTAAATACTTCATAATTTAACCAAAATTCAAAAGCTAAAAGCTCTAATTTGTCATAAATTGAAATCATAAATTGCACAAAATCAACAAAAACATAGCTCCAAAAACTATAGTCAATCAATTCTAGTTTTTAAATATCTAACTTATATTTATTCTTTTATATATATTATATGGGTTGGGCTAGATTGATGGGTTATCCAAAAAGCAATTTTGGGTTGCCTAGGTCAACCTGTAACCTAACCCAAACCCACTTAGAATTTTTGGATTCTATTTTGAGTTGACCTGATTTGAACCCAACTCGATAATTCCCAACCCAAACCCCATTAATTTTGTGTTGGGTTGTCGGGTCAAGTTAGAAATTGTCACCACTTTTGAATTGCCTCTTTCCATATGAGAGAAATCAGCAATATTTTATCCAAATATACAATATCTTTAAGATGGAAATAAATCGTGAATTGCTTGAATTAAGGAGATGAACATGTCATTGTCATTCATCAAAACCATAATCCTAACAATCTTTCCCTTTTTGATGATGATAATTATTCAAATAAGTGGCTCCCCCAATTTTTTGTACTTAGTATGGACATAAAAAATTTCATCATATTCAAGAGGATTAATATGTGATAAGTTTGTCATATTTCTCTAGAAATACCAAAGTGTATGAAAGTGTTATTAATTCATAGCTCCCCCTAAATAAGTGACTCCCACTAATTTTTGTACTTAATATGGAGAGAAAGAGTTTCATCATATTCAAGGTAATTAATAAGTGATAAATTTGTCAAATTCCTCTGGAAATACCAAACTGGTGGCATATCAAAACATACGAATAGAAATAGAAACATATATAAACATCTCCCCCTTCATCATCAAAAAGATGAGCGACTTGAGAAAATCATAGTAGATTTAATTTAGGTAAGACACTTTTGAATTCCAAGTAGTTCTTGAAGGAAGTTAAATATGTCCTCTAGTAGGGGTTTAGTAAAGATATCAATTAATTGACGATTGGTGTCGATAAAATTTATGCATACATTTTCATTTTTTAATAAAATGGTGCCTAATTTCAATGTGCTTGGCACGAGAATGCAAGACAGAATTTTTTGTTATGCTAATTGAATTGGAATTAGCACAATGATCTAAAATATTATGAAAATACAATCCCTAATCAAGTAAAGTTTGTTTCATCCAAAGGGATTGAGTGCAACAATTACCTAATGTCATATACTCTGCCTCTATAGTGGAGAGGACCACAACACTCTATTTTTTACTATACCAACTTACTAGGCATTTGTCTAGAAGTTGGCAAGTTTCAGAGGTACTTTTTTATTCTACTCAACAACTTGCATAATTGGCATTTGAAAATCCAACAAGGTCAAATTTAGATGTTTTAGGATACTATCATTTGATGTCTTAAGTTCCTTGAAGATAGCTTAGCATCCTTTTGAAAGACTTGCGGCAGGATTCTTTTGGATTTGCTTGGAATCTAGCACAAAGACTTGTTGAAAACAGAATGTCGGATCTGGTTTTAGTAAGGTATAATAAGCTATCAATCATCCTTCTATAGAGCTTTTCATCAACACTTTTTCATTAGTACATAAATCAATTACAACATGTGGGGTCATTGGAGTGTGAAGAGTGCTACATGATTCCATGCCAAATTTTGTAAGAAATTCTCTTTTATATTTTTCTTGTGACATAAATGTGTCTAATTCACTTTGTTTAATTTGAAGTTCAACTCATTTCAAATTCATTTGTCATATATGCTGCGAACTCTTCACACAATGCGCTATTGGTATTTCAAAAATTATATCATCAACATATATTTGAATTAAAAGAATATCATAAGAAAAATGCTTGATGAACAAAGTGGTATCAATGGTTCCCACAAAAAAACCTTTGGAAGTAAGAAAATTGCTCAATCTTTCATACCATGCACGAGGGGTTTGTTTAAGACCATAAAGTGCCTTAGAAAGTTTGAAGACATGATTTGAAAATTATTGAATTTTGAAACTAGGTGATTGTTCAACAAAAACTTCTTTTTTTTTTTTTTTTATGACCTCAATAAGAAAAGCACTTTTAACACCTATTTGAAAAAGTTTATTTTTATGCGCAGCAAATGCAAGTACCATATGAATGGGCTCTAGACGTGCAACTGTTGCATTAGTTTTTTCATAGTCTATACCTTCTTGTTGTGAATATTCCTTTGCAATGAGTCTAGCTTTTTTTCAAATTACATTACCTTTTTCATCAAGTTTGTTTCGGAAAACCCATTTGGTTTTCATTATTGGTCTATTAGCCAGTCATTCAACTAGATTCCATACTTTGTTCTTCTCAAATTGCGCTAATTCTTATTTTATTACTTCCATCCTCTAGTTATCATTGAGTGCTTCACTGATATCTGAAGGTTCAACAAGAAAGAGTATAACAAGGTTAGAGTTAGCCACATTTGACTTTTTTACCCATGATCTTGTGGTGATTCTATCTTGGGGATTGCTAATAATGTTGTCTACTAGATAGCTTGAGACGTGCTTGAACTTTCTAACTTTTGCTTCATTGCATACTTCGGTAACTCTCATCGAAAGGGGATTTATTGTGCTTTCTTGACTTTTGGAAGTTCCTCTATTTTCTAGATAGTTTGCATTTGTATGGTTTCTAAAATTCAATCAAGACATGCAGACTCTATGCTCAAGGTTTTCTTGGTAGCAATAGGGTTAGTTTCATCATATATAAAATGTATAGACTCTTGCACTGTCCGCTTTCATTTATTATATACTTAATAAGCTCTGTTGTGACTAGAATATCCAACAAAAATACCTTTATCTGATTTGGGGTCAAATTTTGCAAGATATTCTCAATCATTTAAAATAAAATACTTACAACCAAATATAAGAAAATATGAAAAGTTAGGAATTCTTCCATGCTAATATAAATTTAGGCAAATCAAATTCATTTGTCATAGTTCTAGCCATTTCTTGTGAGATATGACTTTTCCTTTCAACTATTCCATTTTCTTGAGGAGTTTGAGGAGCAGAAAAATTATGAGAATATCCATTTTCATTAGCAAAATTATTATCATCAAATTGGTCACTTCTAATTTTACCAATAATGTCCTTTTTAATTTTGTAGTTTTTTTAGTTAAAGGAATAAAGCAACTATGAGCATCACTTTAATGAGCACGAAATAGAACCCATGTGAATCGAGAAAAATTATCAATAATTACAAACACATATTTTTTACTACTAAGAGTTTCAGTTTTCATAGGACCAAATAAGTCTAAATGCAATAAATCAAGAGATTTGGATGATACAATATCATTTATTGGTTTAAATGAAAATTTAGCATGCTTTCCTTTAACACATGAATCATACACTCTATCTCTAATGAAGTTAATTTTAGGAATGCCTCTAACTAATCCTCTTTTTGCAAGATGAATTAATAGATTTATATTCACATGTCCTAACCTTCTATGCCATGTCCAATATGTTTCTTTAGTTGCAATAAGACATTCAACATTTTGATTTGACAGGGTATCAAGATCAATGCAATATACATGAGGTGTAGTAAAGGTCATCTCCTCATATTTTGAAACAATGCAGTTTGTAGACTAAAACTATACCTTATATCCCAAGTCGCAAAATTGGCTAATGCTTAGCAAATTATGTTTTAGTCCTTCTACCAACCAAACATTACCAATGGAAATACTAGTTCTTCTACCAATTGTCCCTTTTCCAACAATTCTGCCTTTAGTGTTATCAACAAAAAGAACATTATCTCTATCAAAGTGCTTAATGTTTAAGAAGGCTAATTTGTTTTCCATCATATGTCTGGAACATCTACTGTTCAAATACTATTTCTCTTTAGAATGTGGCATCTATATTGCTTCTTGCAAAACATATTGCATTATTCTTTGATATCCACACTTTGTTGGGTCCTTCTATGTTAGCTTTTGGCACCCATATAAGTTTGGTTCCAATTTCCCTTTTCAAAGGGCATCTATATGCAATGTGTTCAATTTTTCCACATGTATGATATGTTCTTTTATTATATTTTTCTTTAAAAAATGTTCTTATTTTTTCATAGGTTTTGAAACTTACAACCTCTTTCATTCCTTTGATTGTTCTCTTTAGATTATAATTTTCTTCCTAGAGGAAGTTTTTTGGTTTTTCCAGCTCTCTATTCATGCTGACTGATTTGTTTCTACTATCAACACCTTCAATAAGTTCAATTTTTTCATTATAAAAGATTTGAATTTGGTCTTTAAAAACGCTAATTTCACTGTGCAGCTCAAGAATTTCATTATGACATTTTGTATGCAAACTAGATGAATAAGAAATTTCACTTTCATATTCAAAATCACTGGAATAGATTTCAGAATGAAATGATTTTTGATTATTTTCCATAAGACAGTTGTCTTCATTATCAAACTGCTCAGAGTTTGAGTTATCCCAGGTTATAGTCATTGCCTTTTGCTTTGCTTCCTTTTATGTTATGACACTTCTGTTTAATTTTGGACAATCTAGTCTTTTATGTCCAATTTTGTCACATTTGTGGCAAACAATTGTTATGACCTTTGCTATTCGAAGTTACTTCATTTGGTACCTGATTTGGAACCATGTCTAAGATGATTTTTTGCCTGCATAAGCTGTTTTAGCCATCTAGTTATCATTGCAATTTCATCTCTTTAGATCTTCTTCATCTTCAAAAGGTTCCATATGATTAGAAGAAAATGCAATAGCTTTCTTTAGTTTGTTTTCACGATTTTCTTCCTTTGCCAAGAGGGTCAACTTATGAGAAATAAGGGATTTGATCAATTTTTCAATAGCAAGAGTTTCTAGATTTGTCTTCCTGGATGGTAGTCTCTTTAGGCATCTATTATTTTGGTAAGGAGCATAGGATCTTCCACACTTGTTCACTTTCTGATGTCTTTTTTCCTAGTGTAATCATTTGATTGATGATTTCCATGAATTGAGCATATATTTGGCTTATGGATTCTCTTATTTTCATGGAAAAAAATTCATATTGATGTGTTAGCAATGCAATTTTTTTCTTGTTTTACCTGTGATGTTCTGTCTTGAGTAATTTGAAACACGGTCCACATTTCTTTTGCTAAAGAATATGTGCTAACACAATTGTACTCTTTTTTAACCAAGGTACATGAAAGGGTGTTCTTCGATTTTGCACTCATGGATAAAATTTTCTTATCCTCAATGGTAAGTTCATTTCGACCTTTTGGGGTATCTCCATTTGTTGGAATAAGCAGCTCATCAATCATAATGCTCCAGAGATCATAGTCAAGAGTAATGAAGAAATATTCAACTTTGTTCTTCCATGTTGTGTAGTTCGTTCCATCAAACAATGGTGGATTAATGTGAGATTGTTTTTCTGCAAAAATATCAAAATTTGAATAAGCCATTAAGATATTTTTTGCTCAAGTTAATATGAGGACTAGTCTCTAGCATCACTTGTCAAACATAATAGGCCTAACATGAGGTGAAATAGGCCAAAAACTAAGCTATTATAACTTTAGAAGAAAAACAAACAATAGTTTTAAACTAAAAGTTCCAAATGAAATAATACAGATTTAAAGACAACAAAAAAATAAATGAGACACCAAATTTACAGTGGTTCGGCAACCCTACTGCACTATCTAAGCTTTCAATTAGAATTTTAATATGCAAATTTCACTAATAATTTCAAAGGGAATTAGTTCAAATGATCTCATCCTGGTCTCTCCAGACAAAAATAACGACAAAAGGTTTTGTAAGTTCTCTTATATTTGTGATATATTCATCCAAGTATTTAAATAAAAACTAACAAACACTTTTGCAAGCAAAGTTTATGACTAGATACCTAAAACACTCATTGGGGTATATTGTACCCCAAAAAGAAGTGCAAATACATTTTAGTCGCCTACAAAATAAAGATCTGGACTGTGCAGTATATGTATATTTTTGGGCTGAGTGTTATGCAAAAAACACTAAGGATTTATGGCAATATGCAAATGAATGTTCTGTAAATGTGTATCAAGCACATATTGCTGCAAAAATTCTAACATATGAGTATGGTTTAATGTATTCCAAGGTAGACTAATGATGTTTGGGTGGTTATTATCTAGATGAATGGACCTTTTTGTATGTAGATATTGATGTGATTGTTTCAATATTTTTGGCACTCTTACTGATAACATTTATAATTTATGTATTTGGATGATTAGAATGGATGATATTTACAATTTATAGTGTAATTTGGAAATTTATTCATAAATATATAATGGTAAAGATATATATATATATATGTTATAGGTTAGCTCAAAATAAGTACATAACTAAGGATAACTCAGTATATGAACGCAATTTTGAAATATATAAACATCAAAATAAGTACACAATCTTAGCAAATTTAGTACATAAATGTAGTTCTAAAGTATATAAATGCTAAGTTTGGGTAATTTTTCATGAATATTTGGTATCATTGTTAGCACATTAGGGATTGAGTTCAATTCAGCTTAATCTGGCAATTGCATGATCATAAGACCATGGCGTATTAATCCTAGGACTCATATAGTCATGATAGGTTCACTAGTTTTTGATAATGTGTTTGATATGGGATAGCCCAACAGGCCCAAGAGGCTCCTTTTACAAATCAGACAGCTCACGAAGCCCACTGTGAAATGATATAATCCAGCAGGCCCAACAGGCCCAAGATCAGAGGATTCAACCCACTAAGCCCTGAGGCAAGTCACTTTGGTTGACCTGTATCGACCCCGTATAAGAATCCCCGTGGTCGACCCGTATCGACCTGAGGGCCTCTTCCAAAGTCTTGTGATGATAGCCCAGTGGCGAAGTCAGATTGGTCGACTAGTATCGACCCCATATGGTAAGCCGCGTATCGACCTGTATCGACCTGTATCGACCTGGAGACGGCTCCCGAACTCATCATCTAAGTTTGGTCGACATG